>JAPXFQ010001930.1:600000-972345 GCA_028564705.1 Apricaphanius iberus
CTGCCAAACCCCACCAACGCGCTGCTCTAGCACCGCCCCCACCACTTCGTCAGAAGCATCTGTAGTCAGAGCCACCTGCACTGATGGAGAGGGGTGAGCCAGAAGGGCGGCTTTGGCCAGTGCGGATTTAGCATTATTAAATGCTTCGAGACAATCGGAGGTCCAGTCCACGGTTTCGGTGGCCTTTTTGTTTTCAAGTGTGCAGTAAATCGTCTGCAGAAGCCGTGCTGCTCTGGAGATAAAACGGTTGTAAAAATTAACCATCCCCACAAACTCCTGCAGGGCTTTTACTGTCTGCGGACGCGGGAAATCGTCACCACCTGCACCTTAGTGGGTAATGGGACGGCACCGCTGCCAGAAATGTGATGGCCCAAAAAGTCAATGATCGGCAACCCGAACTGGCATTTTGCTGGTTTGATGATCAGGCCGTGTGCCGCCAGATGTTGAAAAACCTGACGGAGGTGTAACAAGTGCTGCTCAGCAGACCTTCTGGCCACCAGGATGTCGTCCAAATAAACGAACACGAAAGACAAGCCACGCAAGACTGAATCCATCAACCTCTGGAAAGTTTCAGCGGCGCCTTTTAGACCGAAAGGCATCTGCAAAAACTCAAACAGGCCGAATGGAGTGATTACGGCTGTCTTGGGGACGTCCTCTGCGCGAACCGGAACCTTGTGACAACTGCGCACCAGGTCAACTTTGGAAAAGATGGCGGTACCAGGGAGATGGACAGAGAAGTCCTGGTTGTGGGGGATCAGTTAACGATCGTTCACCGTGAAGTTATTCAGGCAGCGACAATCCCCACACGTCAGACTTTGGCATCATATGTAAGGGCGAAGCCCAAGGACTGTTAGAGCGCCAAAATATGCCTAAGTGCTCTATGTTGGCGAACTCCTCCCGAGCAATAGGCAGCTTAGCGGGATCGAGGGGGCGCGCCCGCACGAACACAGGAGGGCCGGTGGTGGGGATATAATGCTGTACCCTGTGCTTAGTTTCAGTGGTGGAGAAGTTGGGAACCGTGAGCGAAGGAAACTCTGATAACAAGCGCTGAAAAACATCCCCTGAAGCTAAAACATTAGCATGGATTGACTGCTCTCTCCTCGCATCAGACAAGGCAGAGAGGAAAAAGACTCCGCGTCAATCAGTCGCCTGTTAGCGATGTCCACTAACAGCCTGTGTGCACAGAGAAAATCAGCGCCTATGATGGGAACCAAACTGGGGGTTTGGTTTCTACAGTGAAAGCAGACAGTCACCGACCTTTCACCAAAAGTCCCGATGGGGGAGCCATTAGCAGCGGTCAGTGAGGCTCCGCAGCCTTCGGCCAGCCTATCGGAGCCAGCCGGGGGAACCAGGCTCTTCTGCGAAGTCCACCAGAAAACATCTCCCTGACTGGGAGTCTCCCTGTTGCCAACGGCCGCAGCTGCTGCCGAGCTTTGGTGGTGTCGTTTCCCGGTGGCTGGAAACTGCAGGGTGGGAGGCACGCCAGGATCCGATGACTGTGCCGGGCGCCCAGCAGGCATCACTCGGGATGTGGGAGCCACCGCTTGGACTGTGAAGCTCCTGGTATCCTGGAAGATGCGGTCGGCTTCTTCCGCCAGCGAGCGGTAGTATCTCTGCTGCAACATCTGGGAGTTTGCAAGGACAGCCCGCACCGCCGGTAGGAGTTGTCGGAGGAACAGGTGGATGGAAACCACGGTCATCCATACATTTCTTGGCCAGTTCTGCGGCGGAGAGGATGAAGAGCCAGAGCAGCACCTGCTTGAGTATGGCGTACTTCCCATGGGTCGGAGGGTATCAGAGGAGAGACAACCACATAGTGGTGTTTTGTGTTGTCCGAGGAAATACCACAAAGAGCAAACTGCGCCTCTATGTGGAAAAACCAAGAAGGTGGATCATGCAGCCAAAAGTCTGGGACCTTCACAGCTACGGAAAAAGAAGCCGGGGATTTGGGTGGATGTATCACGGCAGCAGGCATCCCCTGAGAGGAGGTGGCTTCACCTTCGGACATGTTCAAAAAACGTGGTCACCAATGTGGAGGAATGAAAGGACGAAACAGCTAGATCCGATCAGCTCATTTAATGAACACCAACTGAGCCACAGAACAACGGTACGTGAGGGCAGTTGCAGCATTCGCTCCACAACGAACTTGAAAACTTTTTTAATCAAAACAAACATTTTAAAATACAAACATCCTGTTGTCTGGGTGTGAGTAGAGCCCCCTGGTGGTGTTCCACAATATAAATGTTACCGTATGGAAAGTAGCAGCTATGCTGGGGGTAAAGTGGTTGGAGTGAGACCAAGCATGGAGGAGAAGCTCTGAAAGGTCTTGGTGAGTGTTTTATGTACTATAGCCAGTGCTAGCTCGCGTTAGCTGCTTGACGTCATATATGCGACTTCTGACTTTAATTTTTACAATCAAATAAATCCCATATCACCTGACATAGTCAAAACTCACATCATTAGTCATCATTTAAATTGAGGTACAACATATGTGTGATTCAGGACGTAAGACAGAGCGGACCAGAAAATAGCGTTTATCACTCCACATACTTCCAGTAATAACTTTTTTGGTCAGAGGACCCACGGGCTGGCTGGTAGGGGAGGAGACCTAGTCTCCCCATGTTCTAACATCCAGCCAATCATGTAGTCTTATGTCAGCATCCAGCCAACCATATAATGCTTTGTCATATGTAGGCACAGGCCCCCGAGCAGATCTGGTACCTACACCAGCTCCAAATTTCACTGGAAGATTGCATCATCAGCATGCTTTATTGTGAAAAAATCTATGTCTTAAGCCAATTCTCTATTGTTTATATTGGATATTGTTTATATCGACCATTACTACTAAAATGCCACACAGTTAATCTGCGCAGCACCTAAGGAGCCTGAAGCAGATGCAATCTGGACCTGCAGCCTTCCGCACTTTGAGCTTACGAAGCTCGTTCCTCACTTGAAGTGCTGAAAGGGACTATATGGTGGTCGGTGGAGGGGGGGGTGTATGTTCAAGTCCTCAGAAGTGGGGGGTAGGTGTGATGGCTGGGAGCTGAGAGGTGTCAAGTCCAGAGATGAAAGACAGGCTGTCCCTGAAGATGAGGGAGATTGCAGTGGGGGGGAAGATGATGGGGGAGGGTGGGTGGCTCATCAAACCTATTAAAATATTTATTTAGGTCATTCTCCCCCGCCAAGTCTCCTGCAGCCTGGGGGGTTGGATTTTGTCCTGAGATTGTCTTCAGGCTCAATCCAACCCCCTCTGATGTTGTCCTGTCGAAGTTGCTCCTCAATTTTCCTCCTATAATTGTCTTTCTCTTACCTTATCTTTCATTTCAGTTTGTTCTGGACAGCTCTCAGCCCCTTTCTGTCTGTCGATCTAAAGACTCTCTTGTTCTCTTTGAGGAGAGCCTTTATTTCAGGATTTATCCATGGCTTGTTGTTAGAAAAACACCATACCTTTATGATGGGTACGGTGTTGTCCACACAGAAATTGATGTAGTCCGTAATGCTGTCGAGTTCATCCTCCAAAGGGCTGCAGAGGTTGTCCGACACAGTAGAATGGAAACAGTTCCTCAGAGCCTCTTCAGTCTCTGCTGACCATTTCCTTACTGTGCGTTTCACATCTGGCTCTTTGTGTACAAGAGGTTTATGCACAGGCTGGAGATGAACCAGGTTATGATCTGAACCCCCCAGGGGAGGGAGAGGCGATGACTATATCCGGTAATCAGTAGTCAGTGCAAGACTTGGGCACTACATGCTTTCTATTTAAAAAAACAGCTTATCTAATATGGTGTTTTGGTGATTTTGAACACAATAAGTAGTAGAGAAACAACAGAACAATATGTTTGTTTACAAGCGTTTTTAGAGTATTCTATGAGCTGTACTTCTGATAAAAAGCTTTGCAGCTCAATCAAAATTAATTTTCTGTCCTCCATTGCTCCTTGAGGGGGGAATGTGTTCACAAGCTGAAGAAAATAAACTCTGGTTAATCAGAAACAGTAGACAGCAGGTTCGTGTTAAACAGTCTACCTAATGCAGGACATTTTAGAGGTCTCCAGTTCATTGGAGGCTGGCATAGGTCTCATTGGATCAATAAAAGGCATTTGACACTGGTTAGAGCAACATAATCATAAATGTTGTTTTGCTAGCCATATTTAACACTGCAAAAATTCTCAGATGCTCATATTTGAATTAATAAATGTACAACACACTTTGTAGAACTGTTTGATTTGCTTGGAGCAGACCCAATGCTGTTCACAATGTTGTCTGCATTTATTGTGTGCAAAATATTCCAAAATTTTAGTGCAACTGTATCTGTAGTGGGCTGCACGATGGATATATAGCTGGAGTGTAGACTAGTGCCCCAGTTGATGCCATTTTGTTGCTGAACTTTAATTAGCTCATGATGGACAGTAAAATGTCTATTCTTCTTTGGAATGTAATTTGCTGTCCTAAACACAGGATCTATTTTGGACAACACAGTGTCTGATACAGCTCTCACCAAACTTCCAAGCAAAACCTGTTCACCCTTTTGTGTACACCCCTGAGCTATTTCTTTACCTCTGGACTTCTCATGCTGCCAAATCCTCAGACCCTCTTTTCAGTCCAGACCCCAGTCGACTTTTGCGGTACTGCAAGCAACACAGCCTGAAAGTAAATAAAAATGATCATAATTGCATAATTTTAAAATTTTTACTAATAGAAGTATTCCTAATACCATCTACTGCTGGACTTCTTATCAACATTCATCCAAAATTAGATTTATAAATGCTTGTATTTTTACACCATTACTTACTAAAACCTGAAAAAAACCCTGATTGCCCTGATTGACAAAAACTGTACTATAAAATCTTTGCCAAGCAAAAGGTACTTTACTAAACTTTTAAAATCTTTCTCATTTCAGAGTACTATTGACAAAAATCTATATATTTTTTAAATTGACCATTGAAATTGAAATCATTGAATACTACTCTACTCTAATCTTCACTGATTTATTTCATTAACTAGATTTCATATACAAACTTGTATTGTTCCAATGCTTGTTTTTTCCCTGACTTTCTGTCCTTTCATTCTAACCAAGGATGTCTGTTTTTTAATTCCCTAGCCTACCTCTCACTCCACACAGCTAGCCAGGAGCTCATATCTCAAACAGAAGCAAGGGGTTTAACAAAAAAGTAAATTTTTGAAACAGCACACTTTGACACAAACTATTTTTTATTCATGTTCAATTTATGCTCATTAGCTCTGTAAACTTACTTTAATTAAAATAAAAAATTTAATTTAAAATTATTTTCCAATGAAATGTAAATGAAAACAGCTGGGCTCTGTGCTGACATGCAGTTGCTGCTTGAGCTAGCTTCAGCTCCTTTGTAGTAGGGGCGACCCCCGAATAGTCAACGATTTGATGCATCGATTTCCAGAGCCTTATTCAACCAATCTCAAGGTTGCATCTTTGCAGGTGAAATGAGCATCATACGATTTTTGCAATATAGGGGTGCTCAATCTCTAAATGCGCACAAAACTACAGGTTTAGTAAATTTTTTTGAAGTTATATACAGCCTGTAATTATGATAATGCTGTAAAAACAAATGTGAAAAGAAGGAAGCATTCAATACATAATTTTGTGTGTAAATAAATCGAACAACCTGTGACAGATTTAAATTTCACTTTCTTTGTTCCGTGACAGAGAGGAGGAGTATCTTGGCGGCAGGGAAAACTTAACAATGTTCCCTTTGCAACCTTTGCCATTGTTACCCGCTCTGTGCAAAGAAAGTCAAGTGGTGCTTGCTGCAGAACCACAAAGGTGGAGCTGCACCAGAACCACCATTCCAACAGAGTCAGACCTAGCGCAGCCCAGCCCTGCTGAATTCTTTTTTTTTCTTACTTTGTTGCAAACAAATTAATTTACAATCAAATCCTTTTTTTTATTTGATTGCAAACAAATTAATTTACAAGAAAAAAAAATTCTTTAAAAAAATTTGATTTTAAATGAATGAATTTACAAGCAAATCCTTGAATAGTTTAATCATTGGTTAATTCTTTATATTCTAAAGTACCTCTATTCTTGCAGGGCCGCTAACGTCATAAAAGACCTAAATCACCTGTCACCCTGTTTCCCCTTCTATTTGAGGAAACATAACCTCAAAATTGATTAAATATCTCAGGGTATTAGTCCTGTTCTGGTAACATTAGTTTATGAATGAGAAACGTTATTTCCTTCAACTGACTCTTGTATTTTGTGGCACTGAAGGATGAATGGTTCAAAAATGTTCTTTATAAAGATATAAAAACAAGAAGGGAAGGATCAGTTCGAAAAGGAGGAAGAAGTACAGACTTATTAAATCCTGACTCTGTATCACCCCATGTTGATCACATATTAATGCTCTAATACATGTATTAAATGAATCCAAAACACTAATTTAATAACTGTATACAGCATATAGTTTTAACATAAAACTATATATATGTTAAACTCTATATGATCAACTCCATTACAGAATTATATATTAAATTTCTCTCTCTACAGACTGATACATATATAAATATATTTATCTGCATATATCTCAGGGAATCTGACTTATATTTGATCAGTGATGCAGCTCCACCTTCTGGTTCAGCTCCACCTTTGTGGTTCTGCAGTGAGCACCCTCTCAAGAAAGTTCAACTTTGATTTACAGTTCAGAGTCCTGCAAGAAAACGGGAAACTGCGGCTAATCAGCAGGTTAGAAAAATTAGGTGGAAAATGCATAAATTAAATTTCACGGGTCCCAGAGGAGATTTCATTATTGCGCCAGGATAGGAGTCAAAAAATATAACTCTTTTAATGTTTTGTTTAAGACTCCCAAGGTTGATATAAAGGATAATGCTATATATTGTTTTGGTGAAAAGAGCAAAACAGGATATTTCCTGATGTTTCACTGATGGTGGAATATTCTCACTGTCTATTCATCCAGTGCTGCCACAGAGAGCACTGGATTTGCATTGAAGGAACGGAATCAAAGTTAAAATCAGGGATTGTGGACAATATTTAGTTACTGCACAGTCATATCTGAATGAAATAAATGAATCTGGTCTTGTCACACACTGCAGACTGGAATAACTTGTGCCAATGCACTCCTTCTGGAAAAGTGGATAAGATTCATTGGTCTGTGTCTGAGATAGCGAGAATATTTTGCTTTCAGTGCAAAGTCTGTCATGCTCTCTTCAAAAACACATTGCAAAGGTTCTCTTTGGGAGTCTCGAACATATGAAAAATATTACATTTAATATTTATTTAATCTAGGGCCCGACCGATATGAATAGCAAATGTCGATAACTGATATAATGGCTGATAAATTCCAATACAATTAAAAGAAACAACAAAACAAAAAAACCCAGTACCTTAAGCTGCATTCTCTGTCCATTTTGATACTCACAAATTTCTCCCTGGTCTATTTTGGACATTCTGTACATATTTCTAAACATTTATAATTATTTAAAAATCTATCCTGTCTCCTGCTCTTTTGCACATTACAACCTGGGTATGCAACTTTATCTGTAATTTTTTACATAATAACTGCACAGTACTCTGTTTTTGTAACTACGTCCATTATGTATTTTTTTTTCTGGACTCTTAAAATATATTCTGTTTTTGCTTTTGCTGCTGTTAAAATGGTATTTCCTCTTGTAGGACAATAATGGCTTAATTTACTCTATTCTACATACCAAAGAACAGCCTCAGTAACTCACTGTGGATTACAAATTATGCAGATAAGATTTATTTAGCAATGATTTTCAAAAACAACACAAAACACACAATGTTCCTGTAATATACCTGGTTTGCATGCAGCTTAGTGCAAACAAGCTGCATGCAAACAACAAGCTGGCACTCTAATCAGCAGAGAATATTGGCGACAAAGATTAGCAAAGAGTGGTCAGAAATTTTCCCAGATGTGTCGCTAGGCACTTTTTTGAAGAAAAAAAATAGCAACATCGAAACAGAGAGTTGATGGCTTGCTAGAGCAGACGTGCAGAGGAGACAACAAGTCGAGTCGTACAAAGTTCGTTTTAACGTGGCGGAGGACGTGCTTACAGACCACAGTGACTGGTTCTCAAAACTGGAATCATCCGTGGTGGAGCTGGGGTCCACCGTGCGGGTCCTCATGAAAGAAAACAACGGTTTGAGGGACATGTTAGACGGGTATGAAAATAGGCAAAGGCGTACGAATCTCTGGGTCCTCGACGTTGCGGAGGACAGCGAGCGGGGAAAGTGTCCATTGAAGTTCATGTCTGAACTCTTGGTCGAAGTGTTCAATGACGACAGCTTGTCAATGAGGTGGAAAGATGTCACAGAGCGCCGATGCCGAAACCGAGCCCTGACGCAAACCCACAGCCGTTCATCCTCTGCTTCCACCGCTTTCAGGAGAGAGAGCACGTCCTGCAACTGGCTATACAGAAGCGCCAGCTCTTTTACGAGGGTAGGAAAATCTTTATTTTCTCGGATCTGAGCGCGCGGCTGGTGGCTAAGCGCAGCGCCTACAAGAAGGTAAAATCACAGTTTTATGAGAAAGGGGTTACGATACCCTGCAACGCTGGTGGTGTACTTTGAGGGACCCCGGCATTCATCCAGCTCTGCCGAGACTGCTGAAACTTTTTACAATGAACACTTCGGCTCAAACAAGGACTGAGTTGGCAATGCCAGAACGGGAGGTAAACCATGTCTCCTAATGGCAGGGGTGATGTTATGGACCACAGGGGGTCACTCTTGGAATGACTTTAACCCAGCGGACTACACTCAGCTTGAATGTGACACCTAATCACTGGTCTCCTGCCCTTTCGGGGACAGAGTGCTGATAACTGAACTCTCTAAGTGCTCTTGGTGTCAGGTTTGGGTTAAAGGAGTACCCAGATGCGGAACGGCATTTGTGGCTCTTACGGCCCATGTTTATTAGAAGTCCAGACAAAGCTGACGACAAGCACAGGGAAGGTAACGATGAGAACCAAGGGAGATCAACGACGACTAAGATAACACGACAACAACGACCCGACGAGGACAGACTGACACAGAAGGGCATATATACTGTGGGGAGGGTAATCAGGGAACGAAGAACACCTGGGAGCAGAGAAGGAAAACACAGGGAGGCCTAATAGGAAACAAGTGAAACTGACTAGGATTAATTAACACAGACAGACGGGGGAGAAACAAACAGGGAGGAACAAACAACACAGACAGGGACGGATCATGACACTTGGAGCCTTATTCTTTGAACTGACTTATCCACAGGTATGGCACCTTAATGCACAAGAATATTTTGATTTGCATCGGCTGTCCTCAATTATTTTTATATTTTATTATTATTACCATTATTATTTTGTGTTGTTATTATTAATTTATTACAAAATTTTATTTTATGTAGACTTTGCCCTTCTCTCAGAACTGTTTTATTTACAATCAATGTGAATAGAGTACTCACTAAGTGGGACGCTCCCTGCCATGTGGGCTTATTTGTATTTTACCTTATTCCTCACTTTGAAGAGACACTCTAAAGCGCAACATTAGGCTGGTTTAATATTATTGGCAACTTATCTTAATTTCATTGTATTTTCCTGTTCTTGTTCAGAGTATTCTCTCCTTCTTTACATTGACCAGTTATCTCTTGTGCTTTAAATGATCATTAGTTTGTCTCCTAATGGCTATAGCTGCGTTTTTTGTGCCAATTTTGTTTTACCTTATTATATTACTCTACGCCCGTTCCCTTCTTCTGTTTAAGGTATGTGTTTACATCACATTGCTCTCACCATATGTTAATGGATTATATTGATTTTGGTGTTATATGTTAAGATTTAATGCTCGGATAGCTCTCCCAGGGAGAGGAGATAAGTCGAGGATAGTACCAAGGAAGTCAAGTGTTTATCACAAGAGGGTGAGGAGTTGGGGATTCACACAGAATACTTATGTCCTTCATTTCATACCAGGATCACAATGCATTTTGATTAGAGGTTACCAGGATGACTAATTACATTATATTGTCCCTCAATGTCTGAGGGTTAAACTCCGCATTTAAGCGAACAAAAGTCCTAGATTTCCTGAGAAGGAAAAATTTTGATGTGGCTCTCCTATCTGAAACGCATTTACAACAAGCTGATGTCCGTCGTATGCAGAACAAATATTACAAATTGGTGGCGACCTCAGGGGTTGGTTCTAAGACTAAAGAGGTTATGATCCTAATGAAACGCAAACTTAATTTGGTAATTGAGAAAATTAACTCTAACAACTCAGGGAGACTGGCCTCCTGTGGGGTCTCTATCCAGGGTAAAAAATTGCTTTCGCTAGCATTTATGCCCCCACGAATTTTGACTCGTCCTATTTTCCTTGGCTGACCAAAGAGTTGCTGAGTCTCTCTAACTACTCACATATTATATGATCGGATATGAATACGTTCTTTGACTGCAATTTAGATAGGTCTAGTCTATCCATTACTCGTGCTCAAGCCTTATCCTCTGAGGCTTTAAAGAACTTTGTCAAGGATGTAAACTTGGTTGATATTTGGAGGCTTCAGAACCCCACAGCCAGAGATAACACTTATTTCTCCCCTCATCAAAAATGTTCTCAAGAATAGATTACATTTTATCCATGCCAGACTTGATTCCAATAGTAGATAATACGGTTTTCTTACCTCGTATTATCTCTGACCATAATGCAATTTTGTCTTCATTCAATTTTGACTTTTTACAAAGTAACCCATCCAGGTGGAGATTTAATACAACTCTGTTGAGAAACGAAAAATACCTTGCACAAGTTAAGCCCAAACTAGTGGAATTTATGAATATTAACAAAGACTCAGTTTCAGAAAAAGCGTCTGTTTGGTCAGCAATTAAAGGCTTTCTCCGGCAAAATGCAACTGGTTTCTCATCTCATCTTAAACGGAGAAGAACACAAAAGAACACCCAAATGGAACAGGCTTGCTGTAAATTAGAGAGGGAGCTTAAAAACAATTATAGTGACCAGTTAGCAGCAAAGCTGAGGTCTGTGAGGGCAGAACTAGATAATATACGGAGGCAACGGGCTGAATTTATGATGCATATCACCAAACACAAATATTACACTGACAGTAGTAAACAAAGTCGTCTCCTTGCATTAACATTAAAACAGCAAGAAAAACAATTTAACATTTCTTCTATAAATTGTCCAGTGAATGGACTGGTCATCAAAACTACTGATATTAATAATTTATTTAAATCATTTTTTGAGAACCTCTACACTTCGGAAGACCGATTCTCACAGGATTTATTTGATTCATTCTTTGACAACCTGAATTTACCTGTCCTATCAGACGATGAATCTAAGGACCTGGATACCCCCGTAACATTAGAGGTATTACACACAGCAGTAAAATTAACCAATAGGGGATACTCACCAGGAATTGATGGAAGCCCTGCTGAGTTGTACCTGGAACTATGGAATATTATAGGACCTATTTGGCTAGATACTATTAATTCAACTATAGAAAGGCTTTTTCCACAGGGATCTCAATACAGCACTTGTTTCAGTACTCCATAAGCCAGGGAAGGACCCCCAGAATTGTTCAAGCTATCGCCCAATTTCCCTAATTAATGCAGATATAAAAATTTATTCCAAAGTTATTGCCATGCCATAATCAATCCAGATCAGACTGGTTTCCTTAAAGGGCGGTTGGCATCAGATAATGTCCGCCGGCTCCTGCATATTATCTCTGAAACCCAAAAGACAGAACTACCCTGTGGACTTCTATTTCTTGATGCAGAAAAGGCGTTTCATCACTTGGAATGGAGATATTTGTGGAATGTCCTGGAAAAATTCAAATTTGGCCCAAATTTTATGAAAATGATACAAGTATTATATTCTAACCCCTCTGCAAGGGTTGTTACAGCTGGGCACCTTTCTGATCTTTTTAGTATATGTTGTGTTTCTAGACAGGGGTGCCCAGCATCTCCCGCCATTTTTAATTTCTCTCTCGAACCATTAGCACAATATGTACGTATATAGTATATTAGTAGCTCCAATTAGAATAGGGTCCACATCACACTCCGTTTCTCTGTACGCGGACGATACACTTATTTAACTCTCGGATTTACAGCGATCCCTTCCGAATGTTCTAAAAATCATAGAACACTTTGGTACATTTTCTGGCTACAAGCTCAACTACTCCAAATCAATTTTAATGTTGTTGAGTACGGATCTGAAGAAACTAAATATTCAATCCCGTATACTAGTGGTGCAAAAGGCCCTGTTGAAATCAGTCTCAGTATCCAGGCAATAGCTAGAAATAATTATTCATGTATTTTGAAAAAAGTCGAGGATGACCTAGTGAGGTGGGCAGCATTTCCATCGTCCATGCCTGCCTGCGTGGCTACAATCAAAATGAATATTCTTCCGCGTATAAACTTTATTAGCTCAATGCTTCCAGTCACCCCCAACAGGGTACTGGCAAAAACTTGAATCTGTGCTTAAAAAGTTTACATGGAATGGAAAGAAACCACGCATCAAATGGTCAACATTGCAACGAGATAAATTTCAGGGTGGATGGGCGTGCCCAAATTTCAAGTTGTATCATTGGGCATTTATATTACGCTAAGGGCAAAACTCAATTTTAGATTTTCCTGATCTAATGTCCCACTTTCGTATCCCAAGAAATTCACAATTCCTCTACTTTAGGGTAAGGTCAGCTCTTAATTCACTCAAGGTTCCCTGGGGGTCTGCATTAAAGACTCATCCTATAGTATCTTTCATGGAAAGAGCACCCCAAAAGAAAACTGTCTCTTTCATTTATAACAATCTCATGTCAAACAACACTATAGAATTGCCTGGGTATAGATCATGGGAGGTAGATATACCTCTTGGAACAGAGAGCATTAATTGGGAGGTGGTGTGGAATAATGTATTTTGGTCTTCTAAAAACCCAAATCACCAATTAATCCACTACAAAATCTGCCACAGGATTTACTTCACACCCCGCAAAAGACATTTATTAGGTCTAGTGCCCAACCCCTACTGTACATTTTGTAGTCAGGACATCATGGGTACATTAATGCATGTTTTATGGGAGTGTCCAGATGTACAAAGTAGTTACGGAATGTGTGGTGTATATTGCTTACGTTTGATGCAATCCCTGGAAGTAATGTAACTGCATAAGTAATTGTTGTTATTGTATCTTTGCAAAATTGAAAATAAATAAAAAGTTTATTAAAAAAAAAACATTGAAACAGCGCATGACCCTCTTTCCCTCTCTGTTGCTGTGTTTGTCTGGAGTAACAGACAGTGCTGAACGTATTTATTCCTCCATTGTGAGCCGGTGGCAGCAATAAATGAGCTTCATATGTATGAAAAACCCTGGTAAAGTAAAAAGCACGCAGCCACCAACTTCTAAGTACTCTTGTTTAAGAGTCTACACTGGGCTCTGCGCTCCTTGTTACAAACACCATTGTAATGCTCCCCAGAGTTTTTTTCTTCTCAAGCTTCGCATACTTATAAGTTACTGCACTTATATCCCAGCAAACATTTGGACGTTTAATGACCGTTGAAAGGACGTCTTCCAAGACGTCCCGTCATGGTTGAAAATAATTCAAAAATGAAAGTTTAACAGACGTCTTTGATGTCCTCTGGCAGTGAATGCCAAGCCTTTTCTGGCTGTAAATTCCGAGTCTTTTCTGCTCATCCTTGGACGTCAGAATTAATCTTCCTCTTGATGTTTATAGTGTTTTTCAGCATTAAGTGTAGGCATTAAGTCTGCTTATAAAATAATCATAAACCCTTTGTATTCAAAAGTGGTCAGACCTTAACATCTCTTACACGTTCTAATCACATGTAGATCTACCAATCTGTAGATCTACCAATTCTGGACACTTGCTGGCATGGGCGACGTCAGGGGGGTAAGGTTAGGACAATTCTGAGGGCCTGGCACAGACAGGGGGCCCTTTGAGGGCGATCAATATGTATTGTCTTGTGTAAGTTTTTTAAATGAAATATTTCATTTGATCTGTTAAAATAAGAAAATTATATATTGTTGGGATTCGATATAAAAAAAATCCTCGAATTATGAATGATATCATTACACCCCTCTCCCTTACTGAATAGTATCATCTGACACTGGCAGCGGCACATGCAAACTGTACAGCACGATTCCTTCCCTTCACTGCTGTGGAAGATCTTTTCTGTCAAACTGTTGCTCAATTTAGGTCAAAGTAGGATTAGTGTTACAAGTTTTCAGTTTTGTGTGTCAGCCGCTGTGAGATACAGGAGGATGTATGGATGCTGAACTAGCCACGTTGCTACTGGATTGGTAAGTAATAAACGCTTGCTCCTGGGTTATTCGGGCATGATGATGCAATACAGTGCCAGGAAAATTGTTTGATTATTTACCAACTGACACGCTGTCAGTTTGATGTTTTGTTCTTTTGACTGTACTTGTAAACTTGTTCAGAAGCGTTGCATAGAGATTCCCTCATCTGCTTCGGCTGTCGGCTCGGTCTTGCTGATAGCCAGCAGCCCCTATGTCGAGATCCAAAGCGTGTAAAACCACTGTTTTTATGGTTGTTTATGTGTTTTGGTTCACTAAATGGTTTCAGCACATTTCTTAGTGAGTTACCGCTGCATTAAAGTGCGCATTATTCAGTTAAAGTGATGTTTTCGACAGTGCTTACTCATTAGCGCAGTAGCTCTGTAGATCTTCTAGTCATGGTGAAGGGATACAGTAGCTCAAGAACCCCCATTTGTTTCTCTGTTAACTTATAAATGCAGTCAAACATAAGATGTTATATTGACTACCAGTTGACCCTGCCTCTGTCAAAATGAGGTCTTGATCATTCTGAACAGTCAAATACACGTTTTGAACCTTTTGAAATATGCATATTAAATAACTTTGTCAACTTAAGTAATGAAGCCTTATTGGTCCCTGACTTTTCCTAAAACTAACTATGTGAATTTTAATAAAACTATTTTCAATATTTATCATGTGAATAATAATATGATCATTTCTGCAAAGGATTTTGCGCTGTTTCAATTTAGTTTGCAAACATTCTGGATCAGATAATATGAAAGTATTCTGTGAAGAGTGGTTGGCAGAGATGGATCATACTTTATTTGACAACATAGGGGATCCTGTAGGAACACAATTCCCCATCATCTTCAAGAGATGCACTGAAACCTCCCAAACAGCTCAAAGTAGTTTGTACAGTAGCTGGCAGAGGATTTCTATCAGAGCTTCTGCCTGCAAGGAGTTGCCTGCAATCAGGAGTTGAGTATAGATGTACTTTTTTATTACAGGTAAAATATTTAAGTCTTCTCTGGTTTTAGTATCTTTAGTTATAATCATTCCCAAAGATTTTACCTCATTTTAACTGGAATCCCATATAAGTCAGTTTGCTCCATATCATGTATTTACATAAGCTCACATTTTTAAAATGTAAATAGAATCCCAATGCTTTAGAAAATATTAAAATGTTGTTATTATTACCAAAGGGATCTGGACAGTTTTTTTTTTTAGAGATATAGCTAATAACTCAGCAGCTAAAATAAATAATTAGGGAGAAAAGGGACAGCCCTGCCAGATTCCACAATTGATACTGAATCCTTTAGGTGTTCCTTGGGGGAGAGAAAACGAGCTATTAATATCCTCATACATTATATGTATCGCTTTAATAAACTCTGTATAGAATCCAGATATTCTGACGTTTTATAATACATGTATGTTCAACAGAATCAAATGCTACGTAAAGATCCATAAAATAAAATGAAACCCTTATCTTCAATCAAAGAATTATAATCTACTAAATCAAGGACTGATCTGATTTTATTAGGTATATACCTATCTTTTATAAATCCTGATTGTGTTTTACCATCTGTCCAATACCACTTTTCAAACAATCTGCAAAAATAAGAGTAAATAATTTGTAATCCACTTACATTGCTAGTGCAAGCACAAAATAATGAATTTAAGGTGGTCTAGCAGTACAGAAGCAGTTATACCCAGATAGCACATGTACGTCTTGCCGACGTCGGCCCAAGGATGGACGTCGGCCCTATAATTTTTACCATCTGTCAAGCATCGGCCCATGGGCACATTTCTCATACATAGCCCCTGCTCATCAAACATCTCTGCTGCGTCGGCTTTAAGTCGGCCCCAGATCTACCCACACACGGAAGACCCCAAAAGGCGGGACCTATCCTGTCAGTTGCAGTCCAGGGGTGTCGTCGGTGTGAATTTCAGAGTTTCAGGTAAGCCACAAATTGCCAAAAAAAAGTAATTTCTTGTACTCTGTGAAAGTTAAACGTTTCCGGTGATATATGCACAAGTTTTTCTACAGCCGACACCAATGAAAGGTTAAGTCCTATTGTTTTTACTCCAATGCGTTATCTGGTTGGAAAAAGGTAGAAGTGTGCCGATCGGCTGTCATATTCTGAAATCTTTGTTTCGACATCCTGTTCTCTTATCGCGTATTGGTTTAGGTTAGGCATGTATTTTGTTGTACGAAGTCAATGTGGTTTCTAGCATCATAGAAAGGAGACTGAAACTGAACGTCCTTTACACTAGAACGGCCACCGGTTTGCTTCGTATTGGACGGTTCATGCCTCCGCGTCTTCCATTCATTTCTGATTGTGGACATCTCGGTATTATTCCACTGATACCATGGTGATTTACGAAAGAAAGAAATATTAAGTCAATTATTATTACGTTAATATTGTTTTTTTAACCGTTAAAATTGTAAGTTTTTCTAAAGAAATGGCTGAATGGGCTATGGATCATCATTTTTTAATAAGTAGCCTATTGGTCAAACAACGAAACTGTATCAGATGGTCAAATGTTTTTTATAAGTTGAAATATTTTTAACTGCAGCAAATGAGCAAAAATCCAGTTAAGATTGTCAAAGTAATGTGTTCCAGATTAACACAGGCATATGTGAAAGACATGAATTTACATTTTTTGGTAACACTTGATTTGTTCTCTTATTTTCCTAAGATTGCAGAACTGGCCATAATAAGGGGGAAATCAGTTTTAAAAAGTGTGGCGTGTATGCCAGAAAGTGTTTTCCCCTTATCTTGCTACCAAATTTAATTGATGTTGGAGGGGACAGAAGACTGGAATCAAGGGCAGACAGTCATGATATTCTACTAAGTAAGTAATACTACAACTGTTTTTCAGTTTGAATGATACACTGCCATGCAGTAGTACTATGTACTTAATTGTGTAGTGCACATATTTCTGTTTATTGCTCGGAGGGGTTTTAATTAATTTTTTTAAAATCGAATGAGCATTTGTCATACCTGCTCCTCTGCTTCCATGTTCAGCCTCACTAGCCTACTGATTACCGGTCCTGACATAGAACTCCCACAATTCCTCTGCTCAAGCCATCATGGGTTGCACAACGTCCTCATCATTACCCATATGTGTTTCACCTGTGATCCCTCTATTTATACTTTGTTCAGTGTCTTTGTTTAGGCTTCAGTTGATCGTCAATTTTCTACTTGTCTCTGTTTATTAAATCCTTTCGAGAATGCCTGCATTTATGTCCACTACTGCTTCAATCCTGAAATTTTTTTATTTCTTGTGGTTAATGACTAACTCTAACGCTGACCAGGTTAGGTTTAGCCTAACTCTTGTTTTTTATTTTTTTATTTTTTCTTGCAGCCTTGGTTCTTAGAAATGGGTCCTTTCCACAAACCACACAGGCTGAAGTGGAAGCAGCAATCCAGAACTGGCTCCGGCTGAGCAAGGATAGGGTGGAAGGGAGAAGGCTGAGGCCAAGGACTTTAGAGCTATAAGTAAGTCTTTTGATGAAATTAATGCTATGATTTTAACAGATACTAAAACATTATTTTTGAATTAGAATTTACAACAGCTAGCCCTGCGATAGACTGGCAATCTGTCCAGGGTTTACCCTGCCTGTCGTCTAATTGCTGGGATGGGCAAGCATTTGAATTGGCTGACACTGAAAACAGGACAATATTGTGTGCCATGGAAAAATACATATACTGTTTTATTGATGGCTGTCATTGTCTTTGTTTATTTCTATAACATCACACACAAACACCTTATATACACACAGATACATACTTTCTAAGTGAGTTTTTTTTTTTTTTTTTTTTACACAGCTCCGAGTCCCTCTGCTGTTCTGGCCGCTCACATCTCTTCCTCATCTAAACTCTTTCTCTTCCTCACCTTCTGGAGGAGCAAGTAAAACACAACACCCGTGTTCGTCACATTTGGCAGATGCCATGTTTTGGCCTCAAATGTTGTTGTTATAAATAAATGAAGTATGAATTTCAATTGACTAAAGTCGTATTTATTGAAATATTACAACAGGATTCATCTAGCTCAGATCGTCATACAATGATTGGAAGATTGACGGTTCAAATCCCACTCCTGGGAATCTGTTCCTGTGTCCCTGGGCAAGACACTTCACTCTCTTTTCCTCCACTAAAAGCATAGCTGGTTCATGATTGACTATGAATGATTGGTGATGATCAGTCTGTCCCAGGGTAGCAGTATTAATGTGAGTTACTGAATAGTGCATTCAGTAATGTAAAGCGTGTTTGGGTGTCTTGAAAAGCACTATATAAAACTGATGCATTATTATTAACATGAATACAACTAATGTATATTTAGTATATGTAACATAAGGGATTTTAGTAAATGGATCATAGTGGTGTTCCAGAAATTCTACATAATGTTTAGTAATTTCAACATAGTAACATTAAGTAAATTCAACATAATTATACATGATGATGCGCTTAATTAAGATGGTTTGCTGAAATTTAGTCATCTGGTATTTTTCCAATTTAAACAAAATAGTTTTGTGGGACTGGCTGACGTCACTTTATTATTTAACTCTAATGTTCTATTTCTTTCAGTGCGTCTCTCTCCAGTCAAGCATGCATCCTTCCCAGTAGCCAATCATTGACCACCAGCTGGTTTTGCTCACACAGACTAGAGTTTGGCATCTTACATTAAAAAAGTAATTAGTTATAGTTACAAATTAATTTTCCGAAAAAGTAATTGAGTTAGTAACTCAGTTAATACACTGTAAAAGTAATTAGCTACTCAGCAAAGTAACTGTGACAGTATTTCTATGACATACTTCTGTTCTATAATATCTATAAGGTAAAATATTTTTACAACTTAATGTTGTAAAAATGAATAACTGATTGTTAATATAAAATATTCTATGCAATCAAATGTCAAATAAATTGTTGTCTGGTTCTTTGGATGTAATAAGACATTTCAAGATTAATTTGGAGTTACCTGCAGACACATGAACTGGAAGATAGACGATCATATATTTTACAGTAACATAATATGATGTCACGTTCCTCCGGTGTTAAGCAACAATTTATTAATATTATGGGGTTACTTTGTTGGTAGATCTCACATGTATTTTCTGGGATGTAAGGAGATTTATTGAAAACCGAATCCACCGCCTCCAGAAGCGAGCGATGATGCAGCTGCTTTATTAGCGCAGTTCTCGGTTGGACGGAGCATCCGTTTTATGAAACGAACGTCGCCTATATCCAACTTAAATCTAAGTTCACAACTAAGTTTCTGACAGCATCCAGACAGCGAGAAGACTGCCCACTTACCAAGCATCATCATATTTGCAACGGCGTCATAACTGACACCTGCTGCCTCTGTCTGCAGCTAAAGTGTCTGTCAGAAAGCCTGACGGCGCTGCGCTTCATTCAACCATGATTTATTAATTTGATATGTAAACATATTGGTTTGTGGAATATTGTATGCTGCCTAGTTCAAAAGGCCCGACCTAAATTAATAAAGGTCGTATTAATTAATTATTTATAGGCTAAATATATGGAACGCCTGGCCGCGGGCGCCCCTGCTTTCATTGATCGACGAGACGTCGGGTGGTGGTCGTTTTCGATCAAAGGCCGACGTCTCGGCGATATCTTGCCAATGAGCAAACGCTCTCCATACAACGTCTCGGCGATAGAGCTTGATGCATCGGCAAGACGTCGGCAAGACGTACGTGTGCTATCTGGGTATATTATTCACATAAAGTCTGATTGACTTAAATATATGAGAATGATAGTAAAAATACCATAAAGTGCATAATTTGTAATATGTAAATTAATATGAAAAAAATCTCAGCTGCGTTGGGGGCCCTGGAAGATTCTTATGGTTCATTCATGTCAAACAAGTCAAACTCAAGCACGTTAATCTAATAACACAAAATGTGCTCATCCAACAGTAGATACTTTTATAATATTGACAGAACTCAATTCCTCCTCTCTTGTTCTGAGTGCTAAAGTTCCGGAGAACGCATCAGCATCTCGTGTGATAATCTATCCTACCGTGGGATATGTAATATCGCGAGATCTTTTATTAGTCTTATTAAAAGAATGACTAAAATGCAGTGGCTTTGCATCACTGGGTACTTTTTAATTATAATTATTTAACAAGTATATATATATATATATACACACAAATTGTATTGATCAAGGCGTGCAAAGGACCTCAGTGTACGTCTTCACAACCTCTTAAAGTAAAAAACCTTAAAAACTTCTTAAGAAAATAAAATAAAATGTGATAATTATCACATCTGTTTTCAAAGGGGGTCATGATTGACTACGAATACATGTGTAAAGGATGTCACCTAGTGGACGTCCACTTACAAATGATTGACAACATTGTATATGTTGAATTTGATGTAGCAAAAACAAAAAAATAACAATTATACATGTAACCCCAGATAACTGCCTTTTAGGAAAATGTTCTATTGCATATTTTTACAGATTTAAGCCGTTTTACCGCAACCATTTTTGGCCAGGGACACGACGTTGTCGTCAGACCAATGTTTGCTGGGATGACACACAGTCGGTTTATGACAGTAGATTCTAAAATGTGTTTATTGAGGATTAATTTTTATTGCTGTCACTCATACTTCACGAAACCAACACAGATCATTTTTATATTTATGATAGTCTGCTTCAGTAACATTGTTACTTTACTGCACATAGAAGTAAAGGGAGTCTGTATGCTGCAGCTATCGCCTTTTTAAGGAAAGAAACATTTGATACATTATTTAATCTAATGCACCAGTTAAAATGTGAACTTAAGGAATTACCTTTATGTCATTTGTACAGATGTAAGGCCACTGCTTACAACCCAGTGAGAATAAAAAAGTTTTCCATTCAGTGTATCCAATATCTAATTGAACTGTATAATAATAATAAAAAAGTGTATAAAAATTGCCATAGTTACATGTTTTAGAGTAGTATTTGATTCAGATGTTGTATGTTTGATGCAGGGGCTACAGCTCAGGGCTCTGTTCGATCCTTGCCCTCTGTCCGCCATGACATCAGCCGCTATCAGAGAGTAGATGAGCCTCTGCCACCTAGTAGGTGTTTGCAGTTTCTACATGGGATCCAAATTAATGCTCATAATTTATTGCTTTGTCTTTATTCCAACCAATTTTAGAGTCCCTTTCTGTAAAGCTTCACTTGTAGGGTGATGGTGACAGTTTGATATTACATCTGACTGCTTTAACTCAAATTAGCTACCATCTGGCAAAGTTATGTACTACAAAAAATTAACTTTATTACTACATAAATTAGGTTAAAATGAAGAGAAATGAAATCTAATGTTCTAGAAGAAATCAGTTTATAAAAAGTGTACTTGTTAACATTAATTTAAGACTTTTCCAAAATTTTAACTTAAAATGATTTAGGGGCAGAAGTTTCCCTGCCTTTTTGCATCCATTACCTAGGTGGTCTAATTATATTTCTCACTGTAATTTTTGTTTATGTCTTTTGGTCTTCCACCTTTTCCACTGTCATCCTAATCCAGATTGGGAAGCCCGCATTGACAGTCACGGACGCATCTTTTATGTAGATCATGTGAACAGAACAACGACCTGGCAGCGGCCCACCGCTTCTCCTGCGCCACAGACTCTACAGAGATCCAGCTCCATACAGCAGATGGAACAGCTGAATCGCAGGTCAGAGCCAGTAGTTTCAGTTCCAGGTGTGACAGATGCTGCAGTAGTCACTATGTTCACAGATTTTGCGAAAATAGAAAAAGTGAAGAAAAGTATTTTCAATTTAAAGAGATGGTTAAAGCTTTGATTGGACAATCAGACATCTCTCATCACTGTCACCTAAGATTCTTACATTACGCCTATGAAACATGAAAGTTAATGCCATAAGGACTTTAAAAATCAAATAATTATACCACCTTTACAAGATGTTTAGCTAATAATTGATTTCAATCTACATGTAAATGCACAGGTATCAGAGCATCCGAAGGACAATAACAAATGAAAGCAGACAGGAGGAACAGCCACCTAATGAGGTGCTGGGGGATGAGACTGATATGCACAACTCTCTTCCAGGTAGTCCCTATCCCATTCTCCATTGTTAAAAATGCACTTCTCGACTTTTTAAATTTTGTCATATTTGGAACAGTGTTTTTAATGAGATTGTATGTGTTTAATCAGCACAATCTTAGTGTATGATTGAAGGTTGAAGAAAATATGCATTGCATTCAAAGTTTCAAATGTGAATCATCAAGCATTATTCTGGACACAATGAGGTCAATAGTAAAAGAATATATAGCATATAGCATATATAAGACTAGCATATATAAGACAAATTCAGCTACAGCCTCAGTCACCCGAAGTTTGTGCAAACAAATTTTTTCTGTAGTTTCACCACAGATGTGCAATGTACACTGAGGTACAAAATGCTTCAAAAACTTTTAATTTAAAATAAACAGAGCCCTTGAAAATCTTCCAGGTAAATATGTTAGGTTGTATGTATGGCAGTTAACATTGATTGTTTGTATCTGACCTACAACCAGACCTTCCTCCACCAATTATCCTCCAAAACCTGCTGGATGAGACAGAAAACTTGTCAGCAATAACTCAGATGGTTATGTTGGAGAGAATGAGAATATTGAGTGCAGGGCCTGGAACATTTAAAAATATCATCCAAACCAGACCTGTCTGCAGAAACAAACGATCCCAATTTTTTGGGGATCATTCTTTTTCAACCCACATTTTAATCTGCTTATAGTAAAACAGTGATGTTTTGGTCACTGTTGCCGTATTGACACATTTCTTTCTGTAATTAAGGGGCACTTTACACAACAATGTTCCTGTTTTTGTGTGAATTCAAGGGTGCAAACGACACATTCACATGGCTGGGCGCAAGATCTGATCTCATTTAAAACAGTGTTGTACATAAGCCCGACCTTTTAGATGGTAGAGTGTACCGTGTATGCAGTGTTCTATGGCTTCCCCCTCATTATCTGTAAAATAAATTGAAAGATGGTGGAGTATGCCGTGGGCTGCTGGCAGTGATGTAACTGTAGTCAAAAGTCTGTGGTCTTTCATTACGCAGAGTCAGCCAGTATTGTCACAATTTTCCAAAGGTGCGTTCTTACCCCTCTTTGCACCCCCCACGCAAACAAACACACCGTTCTCGTATAAACGACAAATCACAAAAACCTTTGTTTTGCTGAAAAACTTTATGTAAACTGTCGCCAAAGAGGAGCAATTCATTCTAAAAACAATTTTTTTTATAATTATTCTACTTTTACTCAAAAGTCAAGAGCAGCATCGGGGGCTGAGGTGTACAGGAAGCAGCACCATCTGCAGTAGAATAAACATTCATGCAAGGGAAGGCAGCTGCAGCAGCTAAGGAGCATAGGAAGAAACAAGACAGTGTGACTCTTCTGCCTTCAAGTCTTACAAGCTGTGTGGGGAGGCTTCCTGTCTGCACCGTCACTTGTCCTCCTTGTGTATTTGAGAAAAAGTATGGTATATTAATTTTTATTGAGGTTAATAACCGGCCATTTACAGCTTTGCTTCTCTGATGTCCAGTAACCCATTTGATTCAGTCAATGACCGGCCCACCTTATCTGTCTATTGGCAAGCACCGTTCTTTCATTCAATGGATTGACAAATCAAGCTACAGATCCACAGGTTTGATAGAAAATGGTGATTCTGAAAAAAGAAAACCGAACACCAAATACAATAAACAGAAAACTTTGTGTAACAACTTCTCAACCAAGTGAGCAAAAGCTCAGTTGTAAAATTACTTTTAAATTCTTACATTTTTCCAACTCAAGTTTTTCCCCCCAAGAAAAAACCATATCCCACAACAAAAATGAATATGCCTATGATGAGTAGAAACTTTGGTATTAGTGTTCCCTCGTCCAAATGTGGGTCACCAGGGCTGGAACCAGTCTCCTCGAGAGGGGTTGGACTCTTTAGTTGCCCCCGCTGAGAGTTGCAGAGCTGGATGGGCATTCTCATTTCCCCCGATCTTGGGACCTTGGGGTTTACCAAGGTTAATGAGAGAGTATCCCCTCTCCACCTGTGGGAGACGGGTCCTGATGGTTGTTTGTGCTTATGTGCTAAATGGTAAAGCAGATTACCCATTATTATCTTCTTGGAGACCTTGGTGGAGCTGCTGGAGATTGTTACCCCGGGGACTCCCTTGTTCTGCTGGGGGACTTCAACCGAGTCTCTTTATGTAAGCCCCTGGAGTTTGGGCGGACAACCAGAGCGACGACCTCTGAGGCCCAGGATCTCTTGTGGGCGACCTAGAGGTTGAGCCGTGAGGAAGTTGAGGTTAGGGGGACGACCAGGTGGACGTCCCCTAGAAGGACAACGGTCTGGAGGATGATTGGATTGATGTCCCCCCACGGGATAATGGTCAGGAGGACGACTGGAAGGATGTCCACTCCTGGCTGGACAGCGGTCAGGATGCGACCTCGTTGATGTCCCCTAATGGGATGATGGTCAGAAGGATCACTAGTAGCATGTTTCCTCCTGGCTGGACAGCGGTCAAGAGGATGACCGGGCTGATGTTCCCTCATGAGATGATGGTCAGGGGGACCGCCAGTCGGATATACCTTGGCTGGAAGAAGAGAGAGCAGCTTGTTCTGGAGCTCTAGAGCTGAGTCCTCATTGCCCTCCTCCAGGAACTCTGGTTCCTCAGTCCGAAGGAGAGGTGCAGCTGTAGTGATCAGATGGTTCTGCTGAGATGTGGTTGCAGAAGCCTGGAGACAAGGAGCAGGTGTAGGAACCTGGAGACGACGCTGTGGTGTCGGGGTCTAAAGAGTCAGGCAGGATGCAGGCACAGGGGCCTGGAGATGAGGAGCAGATGTAGTAACCTGGAGACGAGAACTCTGGAACTTGGACTTGGAGCTGGCAGGACGATAATTTAAGCATTAATATCTATAATAATCGTAAATATAAAACATAGGATTACATTTACTTAAGGGTTTAACACAACTGGTCTCAGGCACATTAATAATCAGAATCAGAATCAGCTTTAATGGCCAAGTATGACACATACAAGTATGACGCATACAAGGAATTTACAGATACAACCTGTCCAATCCAGGTCACTGTTGGGCATGCAGCCACCGAGCGGCGCTCCCGTTAAACCGCTGATGCCGAGCTTGTTTTTAACATGCATTTCTTGCATCTTGAAGCACAGATCAATGGGGAGACGCAAATGGAGGTAGCGATATGTTTTTCATAGCACACGGCCACCCCAGGCAAATCCCTGATGGCGTCATTGGACATAAACTGGAGCTGAACAAGGTGGAACTGGACTGGCAGCGGTTGGAGAGCAGAGTGGAGTTGAAGCACCAGGAAACGGAACAGAGTTAACTGTAGCTGGAGTGGGACGGAATGAGGGCGAGAAGACCGAAACTGGTGCGGAGCGGACTGTAGCTGGAGCCGATGACGAGAACTAAGTACAAGTGGGAAGACGCTGGTTTCTGTGGGGACCCTAACCGGAAGAGCAGCTGGCAAGCCTTATTCCCAAAAAGAGATTATGCTGCTCCAGGAGCTCCTCTTCCTACTCATCATCCGGCTCCGACCAGTCTGAGAGGGGATCGTACAGTGCAGTCTGAGAGAGACTGGTGTGGGCTGACACGGCATGAATGGCTGCTGCACTGGTTGTTTAAGAAAAAAAAAATGAATGAGAGTCAGTGGGGCGATTAAAGTTATTTTCTGATCCAGTTTGAAATGCACTGTGGATCGAACATATGATATCCGTAAATTTTAAAAACAAATTTTGATGCAGATAAAATGATGATTTTCGACCGGAGGTAAAAGTTACTTTAGGTTTTGTGTAAAAACGCTACAACTACAGAAGAAGAAGGAGAGTGATGGCCGTAGCCTCCAGGACGAAGAAAGTAGTATTAAACACGGAGAAAACCTCTATAAATCTGACCATGTGGAAGGTAGCAGCTATAATGGGGGTAAAGCAGTCAGTGGAGAGAGAGCCAGCATGGAGTAGAAGCTCTACAAGCTTTAGATGAGTGTTTTACGTGCTATAGCTAGTGCTAACTCCCGTTAGTAAAATTACGTCATATATGCGACTTCAGACTTGTAGGCATTTTAAATGCGAATTTTTACAATCAAATAAATCCCAAATTACTGGAAAAACACAGTTGAAATGTACATTGTTAGTTATCATTTAAATCAAAGTACAACATATGTGTGATTCAGAACGTAAGGCAAAGCGGACCAGAAAATTACTTTTATCGCCCCATTGACTTCCATTCACTATTTTTTCGGTTTGGGGACTCATGGGCCGACCGGAAGGGGAGAAGACTTAGGCACCAACAAATCTAAATCCAACAAAAATAAAATTGCACATGGACGAGACTTCTTTGAAAAAGCACAATAGATGTAATCTATTCTGAATATTTTAGCCTAAATGTTTTCTGCGTTCTTGTGTGCCTGGTGTGCTGTCCAGCCAGTGTTCTCAGTGCGCCACTGAGAACACTGGCTGCATTGTTTACAGTTTGCCTTGTGTTCATCTATACTGATCTTTTCCAGCCAAGGTTGGTTCTCTTCCCACTCACCTATATCTCTGTAAGCGTTTTGTGGGACATTTTTAAAAGTGCTGCATGGAAGCGCCAGTGTGTGTATGTCTACCTGATCAATCCTGAGCATGCATCACTCGTGAGCAGCAAACAAACATTTTACGTCCCGTTTGATCCCACCGTTAGAAAGGTTTTGCTGAATGTAGGGGGATTTTTATGTTTATATAGGCAATGTAGTTAGAATAAAGCAGTTTGAAGCCTATGACGGACACACATGATAGACATTTATGAAAATACGGAACAAATAGCGTCCCATATTAGTTCAAAACGGGACGGCACATTTAATAGTCAAATACGGGAGGATTCCGTATTTTAAGGGACGGTTTGCAACCCTATTTTGCAGTGTTTTTTGGCAATGTTAGCTTGTTTGTTAGCTGCCGTAGCGGTGGCTGTTATGTAACCTGTGATTAAGTTTTTGCTGCACCGTTTTAATCATCGTTTCAATCGCTTTTTTGTGTAATGCAGAGACATCTTTTACTTGCCTTAAAAAGGGGCGAGTCTATGGGATTGTATCCAGCTTTCCCCTACTGTTCTTTTTATCAATGCGATTTGTGCAATCAAAAAGCACAACACATGATCGCATCTGTTTCTGGTGACAACGCGCAGTATTCTTCAAATACATGCTGATCTTTCATTGTTTCCCAATAAGATACATCTGAGATTGTTGGTGTACAATGACAAAATGTAGAAAGCTATGAATTCATATACAGTACAAGACCCTTTAGTCCACACGGTAAAACCATTTTTTCCTGATTATTGCCTTTTTTCTGATATTGTGCATTTGCCTTTCAGAGCTCCGGAGGGACAGTACCATGGCTCAGGCTAGTTCCAGGTCTCACATCTCCCTGCTGCTCCAGTCCCCCAGTGCCAAGTTCCTCACCAGCCCTGACTTCTTCACAGTGTTGCACTCCAATCCTGTACGAACACTGTTCAAAGGCACTCTGCAATACAAACAGATCTAATCAGTCCAGGCATAACCCATTAGGATCAGTTTTATAGGTCATAAAATGCCTGTGAATAAAAGATAGTTGATCTTTAAAAACAAAAGCAGCTAATTGGATTAAATCTTCATTATACTGTTTTATCATTAAAAACTACCTTTTTTTTATAGCTAACTTTGAAAAATGTATGTTACAATGATTGTTGTTTGCCGAATTTTGTAAAACACTTTTAAAACACTATTAAAACACTTTAAAATGATATATAACTTTTTGGACAATGACAAACATTGACCAAAGGTAGAATTATTTTTAAAGGTCTCATTCATTGAGAAACCGTATAGTACTTGTTATTTTACATGATTGATCTCTCTGACTCACAGATGTATTCTGCACGTAAACATTTTATCCAATCCCCACTACTTACATTAGCTTCATAAATGAAATAAATGGCCAAATTGAGCGAGTCAGTAAAAGCCAGTCCATTCTATGTCATAGGGAAAATTAGTATTCAAGATCTGGCCCACCTTTGCTTGTGATCCCCCTCAGAAAGGCTGAAATTATTTTGCAGTGAGGAGAGACCTTCATGCAACGTACCTGCAGCTAAACCATTAAAACCCTTTTTCAGGAAAGTTTCCTTTGCTTCTCCTTGCTGTGACATCTTTTGCAGTTTAATTCATTTCAACTCTTTTGTGGTTTGAGTTGAGAAAGACTCGGTGACGGAGCTGCCTGGGTCTGCTTTTGTGATTGGTTTGGAGTAAATAATGACTGCAATAACATGCGACCTAATAGGTAAGAGTGTAAAAGGTAGGGAAACCATTTTTAATTTTTATCACTTTTTGTTGACCCATTATTTTCTATTCCACAACACGTCTGTTGATGGACATATATTGTTGTTGAATTACCGTCCAGCCCTAATACATAGTCTATAGTGTGTATATTTAACCACCAGTCATTCAGTTACTTAAATTATCCATGAAACTAGCTGGTGTTAAAATATAATTCTGTAGATTAAATAAAGCTTCTTTACCTGGAAACACTTCTCTCATCTGGAGATGACGGTAAAACTTCTATAGCTCCTGTAGAGTTAAAAAGATTAATAATAAAAAAATCTGGAAGACTTTGAGCTCCATTTCTCCCAGCTAGTGTCATCACGTTTGCTAGGGGTCGGGAAATTCACCAAAATAGGGGCGATAATAAATCTGAAGACTAGACTCCAAATTCACAGCTGCTATAGTCCAATCCAACCAATTGACAAATGATGAGAGCTATACTCACAGGGTAGGACAGTTCCTTGAAAGGATGCACCCCCTGAATTTGTACACAGCTCTGTTCCTGATGTTTCTCCCCACCCACTCCTCAGACTGCAACCCCCTGAAACTGGAGAGAGATTGTTCCAACAAAAATGACTCACAAGACATCTATTCAAACTAGAGAACAGAGAACATTTTTATGAAAAAAACAATAAATGAATGAGACCTTTAAATGCCTTAAAAATTAGACTCAGATTTTTTTCATAGAATATGCAAAATAAAGGTTTACATCCTCTAAGATAACTACAAAACCCTTTTAACAATGTGGGAAAGTCCAGATAATGATGTCATAGCTTTTAAACCTACAGGGTAATTCTCAACATCTGAGTTATTTAATCATCTTTATTATCAGACTCATGGTCCATAAAAATAAAACGACAACTAAACACGACAATACTCAATGTAATGTAATTATTTGAGGCGACAGCTATGGATGTATATTAAGGCATGACCTTAAACACATTGCTTCCTTGTGTAGCATTAGGGGAAATGTATTTCTCTGAGCTTTTACTTACAAAAAACAATTCTGTGAAAATATTAAAGCAACACTTGGAGACATCAGCAATAAGTTAAACTTTCATCACAAATTATTTTCCCAAATGGACATTATCCATCAAATTAGTTAGAAATTGACTGAAGAAAAACAAAGTTAATATTTTGGAAGAATAGTTTACCTAAGTCACAAAGTAAAAAAAAAAGAAGTAAATAAAATCATCTTATTGTGGCATTTTCCATGTAGAAACAATGTTCGTAACTTACCTAAAGCAGGAAATGTCAAGCTAGATTTTTTACACTGATCGCTAATTTCTCTGATTGTTCTTCTTCATCCTATGAACTCAGAGTGCCTATCGTATGTTCACCACCAACACATGTCTGAAGCATATGATCAGCAAGGTCCGTAGAGATACACACCACTTTGAACGCTACCAGCACAACCGGGACCTGGTAGCTTTTCTCAACATGTTTGTAAATAAGCAGCTGGAGCTGCCCAGAGGCTGGGAGATGAAGCATGATCTCTGCGGAAAGGTCTGGCTGAGAGACAAATGAGTTACTTCATCCTAACTATTAAAGATTATGATCTCAAGAACTTAAAGTGTATGACATTTTGTGCACATTCAGCCTTTCTTTGTGGATCATAATTGCCGTGCCACCACCTTCATTGACCCTCGGCTACCTGTTCAGAGCTCTCGGCCAAGTATTTTAGCTCACCGCCAACATCTGACCCGACAACGCAGCCACAGTGCTGGGGAGGTCAGCCCACGGCAACTGGTAAGTCTGAAGACATTTTAAAATCTCTCTGTCCTTTGAGATTGGAAAACAATTTTTTTTTTACAGCGGATGTGCAAGCCATCCTATATATTAAAATATATAACCTTGCAACGACACATAGAGCTGAGTCCTAGGGGTGAAATCTAAAGTTGTCTTTCAAACTGTGTCTGAGCACAATTGGACAGTACTAGGACAAATTAGAGCAACAGAAAACACAACGTACTTATAGTGATGGAAATCCGTCAACAATACAGTCCACTATACCGTTAAACAAGAATCAGAACATTCAACATCAACTTCATGAGAAGATGTAATTTACTGACAATAGACTTTTGCTGAGCCGCTGCTAGCTTTATTTTCTAGTTCCATCGCAGCTCTGCTGTCATCATGAAAAAAAAAGGCTCTGCCGTGATGGTGCTAAGCTCACCCAACGTCTCTCTACAAACATAAAGTGCTGTAATATGCCTGGCATACAATTAGCCAAACCAGTGGTTGACCAAGATAAATACAATTTCCTGCAACTCACGGCAAAGATATGTTTCCAGAAGCTCATTTATGTTGGTGAAGAACTAACTAAAGTAGTGTAAACCCAAGCTCAACTCTTAGGTTTATTGCGTAGGTTCGAGAAAACATGGGGGCTTTTTAAATATTTACAGTTTTGTTATTATTATTTTTTTTGTTAAAATAGTTTGCTTATAAACTGGGTGCAGAATCATGATGAAATCCTGGATGAGCCCCCAAGAAATTGTCAAAACAAAACAAAATGGAAACTGGAAAAGCCAGCATAATTCTTTTTTCTGTGTTTACAGTTTAATAACACATTTTACAAAGTGATGCCGAGGTTTCAATCAGTTACATCTCAATATTCCCCAAAACAAGGATGAAAAACATGGTTTGAAGTGATCCAGTATCATCTAATTTGGAAAATAAATAGGTTTTCTTGTGATAACATATCTGGCTGTTATTTAAAATGTACTGATTATTTTTTTCCTGAGTAATGCTGTACAGTCAGTTCGTATGTGATATTTCGTTTACCTTTTTTGTTTTCTACTGTTATAGATTGGTGAAGAAACGCGCCATCCTGGTCCTCCAGTCTTGCCGCGACCATCCAGTACCTTCACTTCGGATAACAGGGGGCAATACCAAGAGGTTTTCCCTGTGGGTCAGTATTCATATAGACGGACATGCAAACACACGTACATTTTCAGACAGTTCAAATCCAAACATTTTAAAGAATTATTTCCAAAAATCTCTGATGTTCTAATTATTTTTGAATAACATTATTAAGTGTTTTCCTATCCTTACTCACCTTGATATCCATCCAGTGTTTCTTAGGCTATGTTCACACTGCAGGCAAAAGCACATCAAATCAAAATTTTGACCACATGCAACCACTTGATAAATGTCAAAATAAAAAAATCATACTTTGCTTGCTAGAGCTTCAAAATGCAACAAGAAGAAATGGGAGTGGGACAAAATATGTTTGAGCGTGGCATTTATTGAAAAGACTTAAACTGAAGGTCAAATGTGTTTATGACCTTAGAAAGTAGAATAGTATGAACACATATGTTAATCTACATACTGGCTTAGACTTGTCATGATCTGGATAACCTTAGGATTCGGTACTTAGAGTTAGTGCCTGTGTGCGGTTGTTATTATAAACACAGTTTTACTCCTTTTTGCATGCATGATAATTCTTTCCAAAGATAGGCAGAGAAGATCGTGAATTTTCTACTTGTGGAAAAAAGAGGCACGCTGAAAGATAGCTATAAAACACAGAAAATATGTAATTTTTGACTATTCACCTGGGGTCTCATTTATAAAACTTTGTAGAATCCTTACAAAAACCGTACTTAAGATCATTATTTTTTTACTTATGCCAAGTAGGTTTCTGATCTGTCAAACTTCTAGTACACGCAATTTTTGTTTTATAAATCAGACTGCTTAGAAATGTGCTGAGGTGTTTTTGGATCATATCCCGCCTCCTACACACCCAATGTCTGCCATAAAGAATCAATGCAAAGTCCCTGGTCGCACCATAATTAATTTAGGAATTTGTTGGAAAGCGTTCAATCCTAAAATCAAAAAATATTTATTTTGGTCACAGTATAGATAGCCCTTTAATTATAATGTACTGAGAGTTTGTGGTCACCTCTCAGAAATAAATTCCTGAAAGTGACCCAAACATAGATATTGTGAAGTATTGAATTCATATTTTTCCAAGGGTTGAGGGTAACATTATATTTATTCTGGAAATATCTGAATATATTCTGGTAATAGTAGTAGGTAGATCTTAAATAAAGAAACAAATTTATGTTTAAAGCCTCTTCCTCAACTTCCTCATCCTTTTATTGTTTTCGTCTTCAAGGCTGCATCAATTCCTGGTGAATTCTCTATTACTTTAATGCACTGTGTATGCGAAAGCTAATCTTTATAATAGAGCTAACGTCAGCAGCCTTGACTTGCTATTTCTGTGGTCCTGAGTGGGCAATTCAATGAGACATGGAAAGGTGGTTGTGAACTGTTGTCAAAAACGTAAGACGGGATGCGAAGGCGGGTGGATCGCTCGGTTATGAGATGCTACTTGAGGGCTTCTCACTAGCTTAGTTTGAAGCTTAACTGGGTTAGCCTTCAGTTGTTAACCTTTGCGCCCCAGCACCTCACCATCTAAGGCACCTCTGTTTTCGTCTGTTGTTCCCAGGAGTCCTCCATGTCAAGGACAGGCCTGGTGTTGAACTAGCATTAGCCGGGTATCTCAACTCTGTCACAGACACAGAGTCCTCAGCCACTTCTGTATAAACCTACAAAGACTTGGAGCTGATCAATCAGGCTTTATGCTAACACACCCTTTTTAGAATACACCTCTGTAAATTCATTCAATTCAATTAACTTTTATATATATATATATATATATATATATATATATATATATATATATATATATATATTGGCGAGCCCGTCCCAAAGTCCCCAGACTATGCTTCCAAACAGGAAGACCTGTTGCTGGGATTGAGGAGGTCTTTGAAGTATTCCATCCACCGATCCAAAATGTCCCTTGTGGTCAGCAGTATATCACCCCCACTGTAAACAATGTTGGAGGCAGACCACTCCCCCCTCCTGAGACGCCGGATGGTGGACCAGAATCACTTCCAAGCCATACGGAAGTCGTTCTCCATGGTCTCTCCAAACTCCTGCCACGCCAGAAGACCCTCACAACGCGTTTGGGCCTTCCAGGTCTATCTGGAAGGCCTAACTATTCCGCCCAACCATGCCTCTCCAGTTCTCAGTGTCATTTCTTACGTGAGTGTTGAGGTCCCCCCGCAGAATGAGGGAGTCCCCAGAAGCAGCACTCTCCAGAACACCCTCTAAGGACTCCAAGAAGGTTGGATAATCTGATCGGATTTGTGCATAAGCACAAACAATAGTCAGGACCCGCCCCCCACCCGTAGGCAAAGGGAGGCTACCCTCTCATTCACCCTCGTAAACGTACAGGTGCCGAGATGGGGGGGCAACAAGTATCCCCACCGCAGCTCGGCCCCTCTCAACGGAAGCAACTAGAGTCCAACCCCTCTCGAGGAGACAGGTTCCAGAGCCAAAGCCTTGCGTCGAGGCAAGGCCGACGATGTCCAGTCGGAACCTCTCAACCTCGCACACCAGCTCCGACACCTTCCTTAGGTGATGTTACACGTACCAAAAGCCAGTTTCTGCAGCTGAGGATCGGACTACCAAGGTCCCCGCCTTCGGCCACCGCCCATCTTGCACAGCACCCAACCCCTATGGCCTATGGTGAGCTTATGGGAAGGGGGGCCATGTTGCCTCTTCAGGCTAAGCCCAGGCCCGGCCACCAGGCAACTATTTTCTCAAGAATTTTGGATAAGAAATTAAGGTTAGATATAAGTCTGTAATTAGCTAAGTCATCTTGATTGAGGGAGGGTTTCTTAAGTAAAAGTTTAATTACAGCCGCCTTAAATTCGTCTGGTACATATCCATTTATTAAAGATAGATTTATCATATCTAAAATAAGGCCAGTACTCAAGGAACACTGTCAGGAAGTGTGGTGGAAAGTATGGACCCAAACGCAGAAGCAGAATGCAAGGTAATTTATTGGAGTGCTGATGGAGTGGAAATGCTGACCAGTGTGATGCTGACGGCAGGAACAGAGGCACAGGACAGCAGAAAGACGATGGCAGGGAAACACAGTGGGCATCTGTAGTGGGTTCCTGTAATGATCCAGCACTGACTGAAGGGAGGTGACGGGTTATAAAGACCTGACGTAAGGAGGATCTGGTGTGGATGATTGGGGACACAGGTGAGGATGATGATGATGATGAGGAGCGGGAGTGAATGACATGAGAGTCATTACAAACACTTCCTTAAGTAATTTGATTGGTATTGGGTCGAACATACAAGTTTAGGGTTTAGATTAAGCTAATATTTCTGATAATTCCGAAAGTTCAACATAATCAAACTGTATAGAAAAAAAATGGTTTTACAGTTCTCTCCGATACTGTATCATTTACTGAAAGAGAATTAATCGTGCTTGGGAGAATGGCAATGATTTTTTAAAAATAGAACATTTATTTTACTTATGAAGAATTCCATAAAGTCATCACTTCTTAGAGAAGCTGGAATAGTTGGCTCAACAGAGCTTTGACTCTGCGTAAGCCTGGCAACTGTACTAAAAAGAAACCTAGGATTGTTTTTATTTACTCCATTAATGAATATGCTGTTCTAGCTTGTCGAAGGGTGTTTTCATACGATGTACATTATTTTTTCAGGTTTGATAGGAATCATTTAAGTGTGTAGAGGGCAAATTTCTCTCCAGTTTCCCAGTATTTTGGTTTAAAGTACACAACTCTGCATTAAACCAGGTAGTCAACCTCTTATGGCTGATAAGCTTATTTTTTAAGGGGGCTACACTATCTAGCGCTAGATGCAGTGAGGAAGTAATACTTTGAACCAGACCATCAATTTCTGAGGTGTAAGTGATGGAATTACTGCTGTCCACTGTGGTATTCTGAGAAACATAGGAAAGCAAGAATGGAACAGATTCTTTAAAACTTGTTACAGCATTGTCTGATAGAGTTCTACTGTCATGAAATTTTCTTTCAGATTTGGGAACGTCAGGTAACGTAAATTTAAAATATAGGTTATCAAATAAATGTCAGAAAGGACTGGGTTATATGGGAGGGCTGTTACTTCCTGACACTCAACGCCATATGTCAGTACAACATCTAAAGTGTGCTGACCCGAGTTTGTGGGTCCCTTCACTTTCTGAGTAAAGCCAATTGAGTCTAAGATAATATTAGAGGTTGCAGTTAGGCTATCCCTTTAAGTGTCCACATGAATATTGAAATCCCCTACTATAATTACCTGATCAGTGTTTAATACTAAATCAGATAAAAAATCAGAGATCTGGTCCAAGAATTGAGAGTAATGGCCTGGTGGATGAAACAAAACCACAAACAAAAGTGGTTTTAATGTTTTTCAGCTTGAGTGAGGAAAACTAAGGATTAGATGTTCAAAAGAGCAGTAGCTATTAATTTGGGCTTGGGCAAATTTGAATATCTGAATAAAAGATGGTTGCAACTTCTCCTCCTCGCCCAGTACTTCTAGGAATGTGACAATTTTGATAATTGGACGTAGTTTACTCATTTATAATTACAAAATCCTCCTACTGCAGCCAGGTTTCTGATAGGCAAAATAGATCAAATTTATTATCACTTATCAAGCTATTTACCATTTTTTATGAGAGGGATGTTATGTTTAGTAAATCACATTTAACTAACCAATTTTCTTTTTTAGGCAAAGTATCAGTAGTGAAGCTGTAGAGAGGCGGGTTAAACCATGACTCTGCCTCTTGGTCTCGACCCTGGTTTGACAGTGTTTTGAAGGACTAATAAATTTGTCCAGATTCCTAGAAAGCACAGCTGCTCCATCCAAGATGAAAAAAGAATAAATATTTTAAAGAGGTTAAACTATTTAGGCTGGAAAGCTCTTAATAGATTTGTGGTCGCTCTTAAAAGAGCCGTTGTGGCTGCAATGGCACCACACTCTCCGTTGACAAGTGAGCCATGAACAGCCTCCTCACCTGGACAACCTCTCTGGAGGAGAATACAATTTTTGTATCCCAATAACAATATACTTCACCGTATAGCAATTTTTCTGTTAATTAATTTTATGAATAGTTTATAAAATGTACAACTTGGAAATGCAGTTTTAAATGATAGATGACAATAACACCACCCAGACTCATCATATAGTGATTTCCTTCCATCGGCAGGAGCTATGGATATCAGTGATCTTTTAGGAGCTCTACACTCTGCCTTTGAATTAAACACATTGAAAAGCATTCAAATTTTGCCGCAATACCTGCTGTCACTCATTTTTTTTTCTCTCTCCTCATGCACCCTCCCCCTTTTTTATTTCACTATCTGCTTGTCTCCAATGTAAAAGAGGGGGTAGCATGCACAGAAAGAAAACATGACAGTGTGCGCGGTAGTAGAGAGGAGTATTTACTGTTGAAAAAACACATATTTGTTTATCTACTCTTCACATTTAATAAATATATTTTCTCTTCCTGTTTCCCAGTGAATTAGACAGGAGGAAAGCTCTTAACTCATCTTTATAATGTGTTTAGATCCATAAATGTGATCCCATTTGTAATCTGCAGTAATTTATTTAGAAAAATAGCCTTTAGTTTCACAAAGGACTGGACCGCTCGCAGCTCGCACGACGCCGAAACGATCCCTTTACAGCGCTCATAAAAAGTGTCCTGTCCTGTATTCATACCATAATTCTGATCCTCGCCAGTCCTTGCCTGTGATTTTCACATCTTGTCCCAACTATGATTACCTTCTAACTGCCTGTTACAATAATTTGTCTGCTTTTTCACCTAAATTCCTGACTATCCTCGCAAGGTTGTTTTTTAAAGTAGTGGTTGATTTTCCCAGGTCATATCTGTAATGCTAAAACCCATTAACGAGACGGAAGATGTTTAAAAAAATAAACATGACATGCTTGGATGAAAAAACTAAATATTTACCTGGTTGAAGAGCCGGGGGGAAATCAGGACACCAATAGCACCAACTAGCGGGAAAATCCCATTTTTACACTTCTTTTTCTGCGCTTCCCCCGGCACACCGCTGGTGATACAGCGCACGCGTAGTGGTGCAACACTGCAACTGCAGTTAAAACAACATCCATATAGATGGCGGCAGAGCGATAAAAGGCTGGGGCGGCCGCCACTCAAATATGAACGCAGGAAAAATCCTGCCTCTTAGCTAAACATAAGACACACTGTGCCAACAGAATTAAAGGAAATCTTAAAGATAAGAGATATAATACTGCTTCTAGTGAGAACCAGTGAACACAAAAAAATAACATACAATGGTTCAAAAATAGCTTGCGACAATGCTAATGAACAATCAGAAAATAGTGGTTCAAGAATTTACAAATAAATTAATTAACCCATTTCAAACAAGTTTAAATGTGCACTCTTGTCTCTCAAGGTCAAGAAGTGTAAAACATTAACACTGCAGCATGTTTGCTGTTACATTTCAGTTATACTGTGAACGACCATACAATAATTTTTTTTATACAAATATTGGAACTGAGCATTAAGACCAGCATTGTGAATGTAGCCAATACCCATCACTTCCTTGTTGATCCTATAACTGCCTTATCCTGTACTGATAATTGTACTCTCCCCTACAGGAATGAGACCATGATTTTACACCAAATCACATTTATGACGTTTTTATTATTCTTGTTCTGTTATTGTTCATGTGTGCTTTATAAAATTTGTACTTAAAGGAATTCTGATTGGCTGATTTACTTAAATCAGGGTTACCTCTGGCATCAAAGCAGACTGGTTGCATCATACAAGCCTTTTGGCATGCTCATATATATATATATATATATAGCTGTTAATTTGTTGAGGTAATCTGGAGAAATTGCACCCCACGCTTCTAGAAGCAGCTCCCACAATTTGGATTGGTTGGATGGGCACTTCTTGCGTACCATACGGTGAAGCTGCTCCCACAACAGGTCAACGGGGTTCAAATCTGGTGACTGCGCTGGCGACTCCATTAGCGATAGAATACCAGCTGCCTGCTTCTTCTCTAAATAGTTCTTGCACAATTTCGAGGTGTGTTTTGGGTCAGTCTCCTGTTGTAGGATGAAATTGGCTCCAATCAAGCGCTGTCCACTGGGTATGGCATGGCGTTGCAAAATGGAGTGATAGCCTTCCTTATTCAGAATCCCTTTTACCCTGTACAAATCTCCCACCTTACCAGCACCAAAGCAACCCCAGACCATCACATTACCTCCACCATGCTTAACAGATGGCGTCAGGCATTCTTCCAGCATCTTTTCAGTTGTTCTGCGTCTCACAAACGTTCTTCTTTGTGATCCAAACACCTCAAACTTGGATTCATCCGTCCACAGCACTTTTTTCCAGTCTTCCTCTGTCCAATGTCTGTGTTCTTTTGCCCATCTTAATCTTTTTCTTTTATTGGCCAGTCTCAGATATGGCTTTTTCTTTGCCACTCTGCCCTGAAGCCCAGAATCCCGCAGCCGCCTCTTCACTGTAGATGTTGACACTGGTGTTTTGCGGGTACTATTTAATGAAGATGCCAGTTGGGGACCTGTGAGGCGTCTGTTTCTCAAACTAGAGACTCTAATGTACTTATCTTCTTGCTCAGTTGTGCAACGCGGCCTCCCACTTCTTTTTCTACTCTGGTTAGAGCCTGTTTGTGCTGTCCTCTGAAGGGAGTAGTACACACCGTTGTAGGAAATCTTCAATTTCTTAGCAATTTCTCGCATGGAATAGCCTTCATTTCTAAGAACAAGAATAGACTGTCGAGTTTCAGATGAAAGTTCTCTTTTTCTGGCCATTTTGAGCGTTTAATTGACCCCACAAATGTGATGCTCCAGAAACTCAATCTGCTCAAAGGAAGGTCAGTTTTGTAGCTTCTGTACCGAGCTAAACTGTTTTCAGATGTGTGAACATGATTGCACAAGGGTTTTCTAATCATCAATTAGCCTTCTGAGCCAATGAGCAAACACATTGTACCATTAGAACACTGGAGTGATAGTTGCTGGAAATGGGCCTCTATATACCTATGTAGATACTGCACCAAAAACCAGACATTTGCAGCTAGAATAGTCATGTACCACATTAGCAATGTATAGCGTGTGTTTCTTTAAAGTTAAGACTAGTTTAAAGTTATCTTCATTGAAAAGTACAGTGGCTTTCCTTCAAAAATAGGAAAGGCGTCCCGTCAAATTGCCTGATGACAGATCTAAATTATTGTGCTGGCTCAAATAGCAACGGACACTCAACGTTATTTCACAGTTGACTCATCGCAAATTTTTGCATCGTCCTCTGGACACATACAAATAATAGGTACTGCACTGGCTGTCTGAAATTATGCTTTTTTATCACATAACGTAAGGTAAAGCCATCATCTCACTTCCCATCACTGATAAACTGCTGCGGTCGGCTCACTGTTGCCACGTTGCTTGGCAACGCCTGTATACAGGATATATTAAATAGTGTGCTTATCTTATATAAATAAAAAACTCACGAGTTTAACTGTAAAACACATAAAAGTATTATTAACTGAAAAATATTCCTTCCTTGGTAAGTGACCATGGTATAAGCAGGATAATGCCCTTCGAGGTGTCCGTTATTTCGAAATAATGGACTTCGCAGAAGCAACCGTCCGATGATTTGTTCTTGCCTCAGCGTCGTCCATTATTTTCTGAAAATGGACACCTCATCGGGCATCATCCCTTACATATATATTAGCCATATAGGCAAGGTCTCTCTGTGACCTACACAATGACGCATAGAGTAGAGCTACATTTTTAACTATCTGTTCGAATGAAACGGAACTCACAGATCTGTGATTGGTCAGCTCAACAACAGCCAGAGATCATTTCACTAGAACAGTGCTCTATGGTTGGTGTAATTAGAAGTCATTGCAGGCTTTGGGCACTACATGCTTTGTATTGCAAGGCCCATTTATCTAATATTGTCTTTTGGCAATTCAAGTAGTAGTGTCTTTGGCAATTGAATTCAAGTAGGTGTAGAGAACAATGAAACAGCTGTGTTTGATTAGATGTATTTTTAGAGCATTCAGTGAGCTGCACTTCTATAAAAAATCTTGTCAGCTCAATCAAAACATACTTTCTGTTAGCCATTGCTCCTTGGGGGGGGACTTCTTTTTATCATAACTAAGTTTGTAAGACACAAACAAGCAAGAGACCTCAGTAACATCAGTAAATAAATACAAAAAGTAATATTATTAACCATTATATTATTATATATTTTTTAATCATGATAGTATTTAAATAAAAGGCTTATTTTTATGCTTTTTAATCTTTTAACATTCTATGACAGTTTATAATATAAATGGCTGAAATCCTTGGTTTAGTTTGTAAATAAAGCTTATTCAAATTCCCTTCAGCTCTTCAGCTGTAGGCTAAAGCTAACAAGCTACTCACCAGTGTTGATGGGCTCCAACACTGCAGCTCAGTCCCTGAGAGCCGAAGCCAGCAGGTCTATCCAACCCCTGTTGTGTTTTTTAAAGCGTTTTTTCGTTTCTGAGGACCGGGAGCAAAACCCAGAGGAGATTTTAAAAGCCACAGATTTTAGAAACGTGACGCGACCTGGGTAAGTTTCCTGTGTCTCTGTGTAACCGCTGCGGCGTGCGTGGCGGGGCGGAGCGGAGCGCATGTAGTGGAATTTAGGTATAAGAGATTCGTAGCGAGCTGCAGACAGGAGTCCTGCATAAAACGGCTGATCGTAGTTTTATGTTTCGTTCATTATTGCTACGTTTAGTGTTTTAGTGCGTCAAGGATCGGTTCAAAACGGGACGTAATCTTTACCTGAGCCTCTGAAACATTTATCCGGAACAACGTCCTCCACTGCTGCCTTGTTGTGACCTCTGAGCGCGGTGGAGTTTTATGTTGATGGTTCAGTTGGGGACTATTAAAAAATTCTGTTTCAGCTCATTTCATCCTTTTTGTGGTTTGAAAGGATAGAGGGTGGCTGACAGAGCTGCATGGGTCATTGTTAATGATTCGTTTGGAATAAGTAATTATTGTTGTAAGGTAAAAGTAGGCAGACCCGCCAGAAAAAGTAAGCATCCCCTGCTGTTCCAGTGGGGAATTGCTTTGCAACCCTGACACCAACAGATAAGTGTAAAAGGAAAATGGTTCCTTCAATATGTGTGCGTGAGTCCAAACTTGCTGATGGAGAAGTAAAACTAGACTTTACTTTCTTCCATCAATATAAATCACTACTTGTATTATTACTAATATTAGCTTAAACAATATTACCTTCTGAAACATAAATTAAGTAGGATGTCAGTATTACAGGATGTGACATGCAAAGTTTACCTAAATTGCCTCATTGATTTTTTTTATCAATTAGGCAATTGATTTTTCTAATTTAGATGCCTAATCTGTGCTTCTTGATTTTTTTTTTCTTTGTTGCTCTTTCTACTGAAATAAATAAAACTGATTCAATTGTTTCTTGTCTCATTTTAGCTTACAATGACAAGATTGTAGCTTTTCTTCGACAACCAAACATCTTTGAGATTTTGCAGGAGAGACAGCCGGACTTCAGCCGAAACCATGTACTCAGGTAAACAAACATGCTGTCTCCTATGGTTACAGTGTTTTACACAATGCATATCTGTTTCTTAATGGTTTGCTTTATAAACCGAACACTTCAACAATTTAAGAAGGGTGGATTAGATTAACTGAACCATTAAAAAGCCAAAATAATGCTTTCAAGGTTGCATTTCAGTAGATTCAGTTCGATTGGGGACCAAAATTGAAACATTGTTCCTTGTTTTTGGTTGGTCTGGTACGAATTCACACTGCTTAATTTTTTTTTTCAAACATACCAAAGTTTTTTTGCAACAATTTAATCTCTCTGTCTGTGGTGGTGCTGCACTTCTTTTTGTGGTGGGAGACACTTAACAGTACAGTAAAATGTAAACAAACATGGAGTGGCAGCAGACTGTGGCGGTTTAGGATCGCTTTGTTGTGTTTGGCAAATGTACCAGATAGATACTGTTGCAGCAAGTAATGATGAACAGAAAAGAGGCAGATGACCGTATGAGAGTGCTGTTTTTCAAACAAGGTAGCTGAGAGGCTCAACATGAAGCACTGTGCTATGAGTAGGGGCACGTACAACTTCACGAGGCAGTTTTCCTCCGATGTTGAGCAAGGTATATAGAACATGTAACATTATGGCAAGCCGTTTGTGCAAAAACTCCATATCCTTGATATCAACTGCTGTTTATGCCAACTAATATGTAACTACACTGCATTAGTTAAAGATTTCCCTCTACTAGTTAGAAATTTGGCCTAACTAGTTCAGAAAAATTGTTACTAATAACTCAGTTTTTCCTAATAGTTGACTTTTGCCACACTAGTAGGACATTTACTCCTACTAGTACACCCAAATGCTGCACTACTAGCTCAAAAAACCTTACTAGTTGACTTTTTGGTGCACTAGTTGATGACCAGGCTGAACTAGTTGATGGGTTACCACGTCTTACTAGTCCACTAGTTGACATTAAGCCTGCTAGCCCCTATTTTTGGAGGCACGGCTCCGAGAGTAACATTTTACTTTCCACTTTAAATTATTTGTTATTACAGACCCCAACAGTTGGTTTAAAGTCAATAAGACTGAGGAGTTACTATTTAAGATGTTTATTTGATTCTTTACAATGAAAACTAAGGAGGACCAAAACTGACATAATTAAAAATAGGAGAAAAAGCAGAAAAATATAAATTCCTTTTACATGCATTTCCATAGCAAAAAATAATACTTTTGTTTTTCATTTTCCTTTTACATTATTTTCTGTCAAAATATACATGAATATACATTGTTTTTGAAAAATATATATTTTGTTATCCCTTTCCTTATACATGCATTCCTTGTTTTTACATTCCCTCGTCAACACAACAGGGCAAAAAGTGGATGTTGTGTGAGTTGGGCCTCTGCATAATTCAACATTAGCAGAGCTCATGCTTATTTCACCAAATTTGATTTCTAACAAAACATAAAGAATTACCCGTAACAGATATTAACTGGGTCAGTGCAGAGCCTATTGAGTAGAGAGAGTTACGACACACTTTGAACTCACCGACACGCGGTCACATGGTTCATGGAGCCCTCAATAGTTCCAAATATCCCAGCGCCGTCATTGATTTCTAGCGGTTAAGGGCTTAATAAATGACTTCTTTCTCACCTTTCTTGCGATTTTCTCTAAATTATATCATGTGCACCGATTACCTCACCCTATATTTCATAATTATGGTTCTTTGTGCGGACAAATGACATTTATACATAGATATATATTTTGACAAAATGCACGTAATAAGGAAAAGGAAACACAAAATATATCAATTTCTTCTCAAAAATGCACGTATAAGGAAAAGTAAAGCAATATATATATATATATATATATATATATATAGATATATATATAGATATATATATAGATATATATATATAGATATCTATATATATATATTTGTGCTTTTTTTTTTAATTATGTCAGGGGTTTTTTCAGGCGGAATTCATATTTTCTGTCTTTAAACCTCAGTTACTCATGTCCACTGTCATTTCCTGCGAAGTTTCACATTCACATTATCCCTATATAACTTCCTATTATATGAGAGTAATTTAACATTTTAGATATTTTACAAGCTGTTAAAAGCCTTCCAGACTGTAAATATGCCAAATTCGGAGAGAAAAAACTGCCTTTGGCTTAGGAGGTTAATGATTGAATGCTGTTATTACATTTGCAAGCTTCTTTCCCTTACTTCACAGCACTTCACAACACAGTCTGGGGCAGGCGCCTTGTGCCTGTCCCTCCCCGGAACTCCTGATCTCGGGCCTTTTTGCCTCATGTCTTCCCCCCTTCTCTCTCTCCAAATTTCCTTTCAAACATCTGTCAGTAATGTGAGATTACCCGAAAAAATATGTGTATATATGTAAGAAAAGATGGAAGTACAAAATATTAAGAAATGCACACAAAAAGAAGTTGAAACAGGAGAAATATCCTGTATGATTGTTGATGTAATGTTTGATGTGGTATCAGGGAGAAGGTCCAGCTGATCCGCACAGATGGAGTGTCAGGACTGACCCGACTTTCAGGAGATGCTGACCTCGTCATGCTGATGAGGTGAGAAATCCTTCTGCTTTCCCTCGCTCTGTGCCTCTGTGTTTCAATTCCATCCTTACTGTTACTCGGAGACAGTGGTATAGATCTGGTCCCACATATAATCCTACCCAGGCACATGCTTATTTTTAGACTTTGATAGCCCTTTGATAGTCTAGCCCTTCTGGGCACTCAAGATCTAATAATGGCTGGGATTGACAACTTTGAAACGGAATATAATTAATATCAACTGGAACAAATTAGATACTATAATTTTTTAGGAAGAATAACCTTCTGTGGGGGGAAAATCATTTGTGACCCAGTGTGTCAGATACAGACAGCTAGGTCAGATCTAAATGAAACCTATATACAGTGTATATGAACATATATGTTGCCTATATACAGCATATACTGTATGCATGATGTAATAATAAATATGTTGCATACAGGCGTATATAGGACCATATGTGTCTCCATTATTGCTTCTATATATCCACATATGATATGTTTATTTTATTCCCATTATTTTAAGAAGCAAAAGATTAATCAAGCGTCGCGTACATCATCTGCTGCGGATGATTTATCTGCATGATCCCAATGCGGGTCCGGCACATGCGGCTTATGCGCAAATTTCGGGTTGTATTATAGATGGTTTGTATGGTTGCATAACGAATTAGTATAAATATGGCTATGTCACCCTCACAGATCCACCCTGTCTTCGTAGAATGAACAGAAGGTGAATATAAAGGGGACACAGTATTTTCCTCTCGACCGTGTCCTGATTTTTTTAGGAAAATATTTTTAGAAGTGTGACAGCTGTGGGGACCTTGTCATTACAAACCCAATAGATCTAGAGAGCTGTGTTGTCCTGTTGGCTTAGTGATTAGCTTGCATGACTATCATCTGGGAGCCCACGATTCAAGACCTGCCACCGGCTTCGTTGACACGTTGTTCCAAATAGAACTCATGAAGCCGAGCACCTTCTCACACAACGAAAAACCTATATTATCGCATACCTTTTGAATATATACAATTAGAGGTGTCACAATTCTCCAAATCCTTTAGGGTCACGATTCGATTCTCAATTTTTTTTCTTATAGTTCAGAGCCCTATGCAATTTTCATGATTCTTTATAATGTATAACATTAGATATTAAATGTTCAGATTGAAATAGATTATTTACATTATTGTATTTACAAAAAAATATTACACTGTGTGTAAAAAATATTATTTAAATAAATAACAGAAATAATTAGTAACAGAGGGTGGCTGCCATCTAGTGACTCTTTTTAGTTACTGCAGCTTTACTACTCTGAGCTCCAGCTGCCTCAGGGAAACCACCTTACGTGGAGCAAACAGTTGTCCTCTTGTTTCCAACGAGAATGTTGACTTAACTCACGGGGAACTCAAAATTTCCTGACTGATGATTTGAGATTACGAGTTGCTTTAGCTCCTATCCCACTGCTTCTTTCTTTCTAGCCATGGTTTAGCTAATAGCTACTAGCTAGCACCAGCTAATATGCTCTGTAGAGGTATGCTGTGTTCACGCGGATGTTGTTATTGTGAAATAGCGGTTAATAATGTTACCAGGTGGTGTTTTGAGCTGTATGAGAACTGCTAAGAGTAAGGGAAAATGCAATGCGTGGTTCCTTGTGATGAGGTAATCTGAGTAAATAGATGGTTGTCTGCTAACTGTTGCTATAAAGTCCCAGTGGAATGCTAGAGACGCTACATTATGTAAACATGGGAGGACATGATCGCATTCATCTTTTATATTTCGATGCGCAAGGTCGTTATGTAATTTCAATCGATTTCGATAAAAAAATAGAGATTGTGGTCTCTAAAGCCCTATATGCAAAATATATAAAATTGTTAGTTTTCCTACATTATACTATTTGCTGTCTCCAAAGTGACTTAAATGTACCAAAATAAGTCCCATAAGTCCAGACGATTTGACACAACTACACAAACCTTTTTAACCAATCATTGGTGTTACACTGTTAACAGCTATTGATATATTATTGACGTAATAGAACTACATAAACATGAGCACTTCAGGGCACTTACCAATCAGATTTCAGCACATGAGTCTCATTTATAAAGATTGCTTTAACAAACAAAACTGAGTCAAAAACTGTTGAATCCAAGTTTTGGATTTATAAGAAAATATGTGCCGGAAAAAGATGTGCAACTTTGAGCACACCGAGGATCCTGCTTACGCTCTTTTTGGACACAGGGAACACTGACAGCGCAGCCAGTGAGATGGCAAATTTGTGAATTTAAGACCCATTTTCACACTTGTACACTTTGCAGACAGATGAACACACAAATAACTGTCAGCCCCCAACCCAGTCTCTGAACTGAGAATTAAAATGGGAGTATGATGAAAGTACGTAGCAGTTAAGAATTATGTTACAGTGTGTTCATATGTATGTCTTCAAATTATACAGCAATTGAACTTATTGGCTGCTGCCCCCACGACCCGACCCCGGATAAGTGGGGGATAATGGACAGTGGGATAAGTTAAATGTTGCATTAATTGTATGATAGATTTAAAGAGTAACTCACCCTCTGCAAGAGTCTAACTGCTCCCACAATGTGTTTAAAAAAATTCTCAAAACGAGGCATTGTCTGACGGAACAGTGTGATGGGGAGGGCTGGGCATGATTTGCGCTGTGATTCACAGAGAGATGCAGAGCAATATGTACTCCGTTGCCAGAGAGGAGGGCAATTATGAGGTTTAATATTTCTCTTCCTTCACCAGAGGAAAGAGTGGAAGGTTTGACGAGCCCTGAGCCATATCGTTTTGAGCCGATTGCTCATGAATCGCCAACTCCAACTAGCTACGGAGGTGTGGCCAAGACTGAGCTTGGTTTTTACTCCACAGCGGCAGGATACTATGGAGTTTATTTTGTGTCTTTATTATTCAATAAAAACAAAACGTAGTATTCAATAAAAAAAGTGGTTCAAACAAAAGAAAAATTTTAACCTGCAATAATAATTAAAAAAAACGGAGGTTCATTTGAGTGAAACAGTACTTTATTTTGAAAAACCTGATATTTTGTTCACGAATCTCCATCTTTTGCTTTTAAAACTTTTTTTGTTTGTTTGAAATTACTTTTTTTGTTTGAAACGAAATCTTGCATTTGTAGGCGGGGCCTACTACTGACAAAGAAAGACCTTTCTTTATTTCCATTTAAATGTAAGTCAACTATTATTATTGGCTGGTGACACAGAAGTGAGCCCTGCGATTTTATCCAGTCATTTGCTGTGTAAAAGTTTCAGCCACAGACGCCTGTCCAGCAGGAGGCAGAAGACACGCAGGATAATAGGAACGGTAAATGTCCATTTACAAAGTTCCTTTTTTAACACCTTACAATTATTTGATGTTTTTGTTGTTCCTTGTGACTTTATGAAAGTTGTCCAACAGTGCAAGTAGATTTAAAAATGTCCTCGTATTTGTTACTGTCTTCTGGCCACAACCTATCTAGGTTAACGACCGTAGAATGTATGTAGAGTAAGCAATTTAGCTTGTGGCTGGAAAAGCAATGGACAATACAAGGTCTCTATGTAGTGATGTAGCATTGTTTTATTTAATGCCACTGTTTAAATAAATAATAAATGAGTGAGTGACTGAATTCATTTGCAAGCTGCTAGTTTAGCATGCTGGTACATTCTGTTTACATCGGGAGTCGGAACTTGGTGGGTTTTTTGACATGCCAGTTACCAGCTTTTCAGGGCGTTCTGCTTGATTTTTCCCTCTCAGAACTCTGAGTTCCGAGTACAAATAGCGTGCTACTCTATCGGTGTTTGCGCACTTTGAAGCCTCTTGTTGGTCACTGTAACAGGAGCTAATGTAGTGATAACAGGGGGTTTTCTCAATGCCAAGGAACGTCGCCTTGATGCCTTGGTCCTGCCCCGGTTGCCTAGGAGATATGTCATCAGGGTCCGCCAATGTTCATGTGATACCAAGGAATCCATCCTTCATTATTTTAGCCGTTTAGCTAATTTACCAAGGATACATTAGACGTGCCTTGATTCCTTCTCTCTGTCAAAAAGTTCCCAGAATACAGCGCGGTAGGAGCTGGCAGCAGCTACTTCGGGGGCAAATTTCCATTTTAAATGTAAGTGAACTAATTTTAACCATCGGGCTTATATAAAATGGTTTTTTTATTATTTTATTTATTATTTTTTTAGATCCAAAGCAGTTCTATATGGTTGGTTAGTTGCTTAGTAGTTGTAGCTTCGGTGTCTACCAGGTACTACTTTGTTTGAACCGACATAAAAAAAAAATAGTAAAACGCTCATTATACATCTCCAGTTCCATGGATGAAACAGTTACAGGTGGGGCAGGCCAAAGTCGAGAATACAACATAAACAAGCTGTACGTCTCTCTGCGATTATGGTTCACACACAGGGCCGCGGTAACAGAATGTTTTCTGTATTTTACCGGTTCTTTAAACGAGAGCGCATCTGACCACACTGACACGGGTGGGGGATAAATATTCTTTGCTTTGCGCTCCGGCGCACCGCAAATAGGAGATTAACACAGCGCAACCCGGCGCCCCTGAATGCTGTAGCCCGCCCGGGCAGAAAGCGCTGAAGTCGGGGAGAAATTTGAGCAGCGCCTCACACCGGGACTGATTTCAGAAAAAAGCGCAACCGACCTGTGTACATTTTTTTGCTCCTCATGGTGCTCCGCGATGCGCACATTGTGGAGAGGAGGGCGTGTCTCATGCCAACCAGCTGCTGAAGCGGGGAACAGCGAGCTGGTTGTTGCACCTGTGTCTGGGAGCGCGGCGCAGTTTAGTAACGCCAGTAACAAATAAAATACTGCTTTAACGTCATGAACTTCATAATAACAAAAATTTATATTATAAAATGCTTTAACTACCATGCTGTTAGTAGAAAAAATTTGTAGAATGTGATACATAAACAGCAGAGCACCAAAAAATACATCTGATACACAGTGACGTTAAAACAGTTAAGTCAAATGTGTTTGGATATAAGCCAGGATTTTAAAAAATCCGTTTTCTCATCATTATAAGTGAGTTTACAATGATGCGCGTTCCCGCGCCAGGGGATGCAAATCTCGGCAGGCATGCCGTTCTCGACATAACACCGGCAAGGGATTAATTTCCCCTGCAGATGCATCTTCTCCTGAATTTTCCTTATTAGATAGAAAATAAATAGGAGAGGAACGTGACAACTTTCTTCATTAAAGAATGCAGAACTGTAGTTTTCACAGCAGAACAGATCACAGGTTCTGTGTTATATGAGGCTAAATTAGAGTCCTCTGACCATAAGGTGTGTGCCTGGATTTATTCTTCAACCTCCAAGCCACCGTGCCCAGATTTTCACTCGGTAAAGAGGTAATATTTTCTCATAAAAGGAGAAACTTTTCTCGTCAGAACTTCGGGTTCTGACGAGCTTGTTTACGAGCGTGTTTTACAAAAAAATATTAAAATACATGTCTAAGCCAACAACAAACGGCATACGACACAACCGCTTTAAGTTTTTAATTTTTTAACCGCCAGATTTTGATGTACTTACATCTAAAACTGTACTTCTCTACTGGTTTGCTGGAAGAAAATTTGAAGGATCCAGCCGCTGGATTTGCACACGCTGGAAAAAATGCCGGGGCTCACTTCCGTGTCATAAGCCAATAAAGAAAGGTCTTTCTTTGTAAGTAGTAGGCCCCGCCTACAATGCAAGATTTCTTTTCAAACAAAAAAAAGACATTTCAAACAAACAAACCAAAAAAGTTTTTAAAAGCAAAAGATGGAGGTTCGCAATCAAAATTTCAATTTTTTCAAAATAAAATACTGTTTCACTAAAACGAACTTCCATTTTTTTATTATTATTGCAGGTTTTAAAATGTTGCTTTCAGTTGATTTTGTTTGAACAACTTTTTTTTGATTGAATACTGTATTTTGTTTGTTTGAACACCTTTTTTTCTGATTGAATAATAAAGAAACAAAATAAACTCCATAGGATACTGTCATCAGAAATCCAAGCAGACATCACAAATACCGACTGAGACGTCAACAATATTGAGATCTTGTGGTCAAATTGGAGTACTACAGTCCAAGAAGAAAAGTAACGTAGTTCACTCTCAACCACTCACCCCCTCCTCTCTGTGAAATTCATGGAGCGTTGCCAGGTATTAATTAGCCAGAGCATACACATTGACCAGCGAAGGCAAATTATACACAGTAAGTTGATAAGTAGATAAATATGTCAGTGCAATATTAAGTTGATGGTAATTCTAAAAGTAGCTTTAGATATTTTTAGAGCGTGGTTGGTGTCAGATTACAAATGGTGGCGTGCTGCTTATTGACTTGGCAACCTTGTAGGCTCACATGGGATTCAGGAAATATGGTAACAGGACAGATATTGCAAACAATTACGTGCAGTAGCAGTGTTTTTAAAATAACAATAAAATGTACAACCACCCGGCTGGCTGAGATCGAAATCTGTTTCAATGTAACCATCCTACCAGCATGGTTTGGACATTAGACTTTTGTGTGATTATTTGTAGTGAGAATATTATTTCAAGATTATTCTGGTTTAATGATTTATAGTGAAAGCAACCAGGGAATATTCCATAAATGCTGGAGAATCATAGCGCTTTGACCTATCCAAAACCTATCTTGTTTTTGCTACGGAGCTCTGATATAACACACACACACACACACACACGGGCCACAGCAGCAGCAGGCCGGATAGGCAGAGACGCTATGTTACAGGGAGAGACAGCTGGCTCTGTACCGTGGAAATAAATATGTTAAAACGCCAACATCATCCTTATCCACATCTCTATGGAATTATCCCATATCAGTTTGGTGCCCAACGTGACCTTGAACAAGTAGACTGTGTGGACAGAGATGGATTCCCTTCGGCGTCTCAGCTTCGGACACCAAAGCAACCACTGGCCGCTGTCTGAAGAAGGACTCAGTTCTGAGGATTTTCTGAAATGATGGCTTGGACCCTGCAAAGTCAGCAGTTCATGTTCCTTATTTACAAATTTCCTGCTGGTTTACTTTTTCCCTCCTGGGGCTTGTGAGACAGAGCTTGCAGGAGCTGATTTGAACGAGTGAACAGAACTTTTTTTTCCCATGGACTTTAGCCTGAAGTGGAAGAACAGACTTGCAGTTAGCAGCATGGGTTGTTTTCCTTATTTTCACTGTTTTTTCTCCTCGATCCATCACTGTCTGACCACAGAGAAGTTTGGGAAGGACGGGACATCTCTCCTCCATCCGGGACTGGAAAATACGAAGAAAGGGTGAAAACACTGTTGTTATAATTAGTCCACTGGATCTGGACTTTAAAGGACAATGTACAGTGTAAAGAGAGCAGATGGACACAGCCTGTCATGAAGTGCTGAGTGGTGCATGGACCCGGACACAGATAAGGTGCTCAGCTGTTTATTGAAGTGATGATGATGATGAGGAAGGATGATGATGTGGACTGCTGGTAGGAGCAGGGTAGACAGCAACATGTAATGAGGTGAAATAAGGGTTTTTAAGCCTGGGAGATGAGGAGGATCAGGTGTGGTGATTGGAGAAAACAGGTGAAGACAATGATGAGGAGAGTGGGTGATTAGGGCTGTGTGACACAGCCAGTCTGCTTATCTAAGGGCAGGGAGATGCCCTGCACGCCTCATGCTATGGCTGGAGACCAGAAATTTGTCCAGGTGGCATCTTGTTGGAGGAGGTAAATTTTCTAATTTCGCTGTAGATTAGGGACAAACAGCTATTTTTATTTTTTGGGGGATTTAAGGTGCTTTTGGAATGTTTAGAGCATCAGATTCATAAACACCCATGCTCATGCAATGAAGAGTTTGCTTGCTGACTGATGTACAAATAAAATGGTCTCATTAATTAAATTTAATTCAATTCATTTTATTTATATAGCACGAGTTCACAACAGATTTCATCCCAAGGCACTCTACAACAAAAATCATTTCAATATAATTATATAAACATTACAATCAGTTAAAAGTTTTCTATGTAAGGAATCCCAGCAGATTGCATGAAGTCATTGACATGAGGTTAAGCCTCATTAATGCAGACCTGCAACCACAGCAATCCCTCAGTAAACCCTCATACTGAGCAAGTGGAGAGGAAAAACTCCCCTTTAACAGGAAGAAATCTCCGTCAGAACCTGGCTCAGTACAAGCGGTCATCTACCACAACCATCTGGGGGATTGAGAAGACAGAGAGGAGACAAAGAAAGAACAAAAGAGCTGATGTAAGAGGACTTTATACATTAAAGAAGATGGAAAAGAAATTGATAACAAGACATGCTAGATAGGGCTGAACGGTGGTGCAGTGGTTAGCACTGTTGCCTTGCAGCAAGAAGGAAGGTTGTCGGTTCATATCCCAGCCCAGGGTCTTTCTGCATGGAGTTTGCATGTTCTCCCTGTGCATGCGTGGGTTCCCTCTGGGTACTCCGGCTTCCTCCCACAGTCCAAAAACATGACTGTCAGGTTAATTGATCATGGTTGTTTGTCCTGTTTGTCCTGCCCTGACTGGCGACCTGTCCAGGGTGTACCCCACCTCTCGCCCGTTGACAGCTGGAGATGGGCATTAAGGATTAAGCGATTAAGAAAATGGATAGATGGACATGGTAGACTCGGCCACTTGGAGCATCATCTGGACCGATGCTCCCCAGCCAGAAGGGGGCATTATAGCTGACCCAGTGCAGCTTCTGTGGAGAGAAAAACACTGAGAGAGAACAAGGTTAATTGCAATAAATTAGGAAAAAAAAACACAGCTGGAGTAGAAGAGTGAAAAAAAGTGGTCAGTCTGTCCTCCAACAGTCTAAGCCTATACCAGGATAACTACACAGCTCAGCATTACCTAAGCCATTCTACTATGAGCTTCATCAAAAAGGAAGATTTTGAGCCTAGTCTTAAAAATAGACAGAGGATGTCTGCTTCACAGACTAAAACTCGGAGCTGGTTCCATAACTACTTAGTCTGATAACTAAAAATTCTGCTTTTACAAATCCTAGGAAATACCTTGTAGACCTGCAGTCTGAGAGCAAAGTGCCCTGTTAGGAACATATGGTACAATAAATTCTCCAATGTATGATGGACCTTGAGTATTAAGGGCTTTATAAATTCTCCAATGAATGATGGACCTTGATTATTAAGGGCTTTATACATAAGGAGGAGGATCATAAACTATTCTGGATTCAACAGCGAGCCAATTGAGAGAAGTTAAAACAGGATAAATGTGATCTCACTTTTTAATATTAATCAGAAATCTTGCTGCAGCATTTTTGATAAACTGAAGGTTGTTGATTGCATTCTATGGACTTCCTGATAATAAGAAATTACAGTAGTCCAGCCTTGAAGTACCAAATACATGGATTAGTTTCTCAGCATCACTCCTACCAAGATGTCTTTAATTTTAACAATATCCCAGAGGTGAAAGAAGGAAATCTTGGAAGCCTGTTTAATATGGGATTGAAATGTCATGACTTGATCAAAAATTACACAGAGGTTCTTTACACTATTACCAGAGGCCAATTTAATGCCATCCAGATTAAGGGATTTTTATGTTTTTATGTCTTCAAGACATGCCTGTAATCTACCTAATTGATTGGATTAATCAGGTTTTATGGATACATATAATTGTGTATCATCTGCATAACTATGTTAATTAGTACCGTGTTGTCTAATTATTTGACCAATTTGAAGCATATATATGGTAAAGAAAATCGGTCCAATCACAGGATCCTGTGGTACTCCACAAGTAACCCTTGAGTGACAAAGATGATTTAAACCATAGTCTTATGCTGTTCCCTTGATCCATACAACATGTTCAAGCCTTTCTTGAACAGAGAATATTATGATCAACTGTGTCAAAAGCAGCACTGAGATCAATCAAGACCAGCGGTCTCATTTATAAAACATTGCTTAGAATCCCTACTAAAAGTATACGTACGACCAAAACAAAAAGTTTGCGTACGCCAAAAATATTTCTGATTTATAAAACCATGCCTACGGAAGGTGTAAGCAATTACCCCTTTATAAATCACACTCTTTCTGGAAGTTTGCGCACATGAATTTGGTTCATATCCTGCCCTGAACACACCCAAACCCGGCTATACAAGGTCAATGCAAAGCAGGACATGAATATTGGTGCATGAGAAAGGGGGGAAATATGGCAAATAAACAAAAAAACAAGAAGAGAAACTTCACTGAGATGGAAATTGAAGTGCTAGTGGATGAAGTGGAGGCTAGGAGAGACATTTTATTTGATGTACACAGCATCGGTGTCACAAACAAAAGAAAGAATGGCAGAAGAGTGGCAGCATGAGGTGCAGTGCAGACTGTCAGTGCAACTGACGGTCCCCAAAATAAAGAAAAAGTGGTCAGACCTCAAAGTGGAGGTAAAAAAAACAAAACTTGCTTCCCACCGCCAGAGAGTGTCTGCAACTGGAGAGGGCAATTGTACGCCCAAGCTCACACGACTGGACAGGAAGATGGCAAATATCCTGGGAAGAACAAGCGTGTACGGTCTTGTGTCAGAGAAGGAGGTCAACACCGACCTGGCAGAAACGACAAATGAACCTGGTAAAGCACCTTTTGTATATATTTTATTACGTGGCTACATTAACAAATTTGAGCATGTTTTAAGGAGACGGACTAATATGTTGTGTCCTTTCAGCTCTTCCACAGTCTACAGACGGCGAGGACAAGGAGGCTGACTAAGATGAAGTAGCTCACCGTCAGGCTGCCCCCAGCACCACTGCTGCCGGTGCCCATGGCGCATTCAGCAGTGGTCGGATTCTGACTGAAGCTGTGATGCAGACACAGAGAGACGCCATCAGCGCTATCAATTCCATGACCAATGAATTAAAAGAAATAAGGAGTGTGCTGTGTGACATGGTGACAGCCATTGGTGCCTTAAATGACACATTAAAAAATATTATTAAATTAAATTTTTTGTCATCTCGCGGATCCTTGCTCCCTGAGTGAAGGCTTCCTGTCGAGGAGTAGGCAGCTGTGGGTCAGGGTCCTCATGCTGGGGAGGAGGTAGGCCAGGAGGGAGGGGAATGCCAATCCTCAGTGCCATGTTATGAAGTATTCCACTTGCCCTCACGATCTTGCACACCTTTGTAGGGTTGTATAATAGTCTGCCACCTGAGGCATCCAATGAATGCCACCTACATTTTAACAGGCAAATGGCAAGCTCCACGGCTGAGCGCGCACGTGTGTGACAGGAGTTGTAGCACATTTCCTCTGCTGTCTGTGGGTCTGGGAACGGGGTCAGAAGCCAGCTCCTGAGAGGGTAGCCACAATGACCTGCAAGTGATGACAATTTTAATTCAGGCTTCAAAAACCTGCTTTTCTAATGACTTAGGACTTACTGAGCAGCCAGCCATCACGCACAGCGCCTGCCTGCAGTCTGTTACCTACGCTGCTGTGTGTCAAGATACAGGAGGTGTGTGTTGACCCAGGCCATTGTGCCACCATATTAGTGATCATCATGAGTGAATCACATATGATTTGCACATTAATACTGCGTATATGTTTCCGATTGATGAAAACAAATTCATCCTCAGACAGGGCCCTTATAGCAAAATGGGTGCAGTCAATCGCACCGATTACGTTTGGGAAACCAGACATTGCTGTAAATTGCATCTTAATTTCGGCCTGCTCCCCCACAGTATATGGAAACTTGATATATTGCCTGCCCATTTTAATGATCCCATCCAAGACTGTAGGCATTATTGTTCTTAGGGATGGCTGTGATATCCCAGACCTAGTAAATGAATATAACATATTTGAAAGCATTATTTTCAAAAAAAGTGACACGTACCTGTTGGCTAATTCCCCCTGGTAACAACGAGTTGTAAGAAAACCCTAGAGTGGTGAGCACCTGCAACTGGACCGGAATGGCACTGTTCTGCCTAGACGGTCTCTCCAAAACTGGGCCCACTTCAGCACAGAGATCCAAGAGCACAGCTCTAGGGAATCTTAATCTGCTTACTAGCCAGTCATCAAGGGCAATGAGGTCTGCATGATCCCTGAACACACGTTCTCTCCTAATCCTGCCGTTTGCATAATCTTCCAGCAACGCCAGTGCATCCATCTCAAATATTACGCTTGAGAGTCGTCAGGATATTTATATTGGAGGCAATAAGACCGTTTGCTTCCTTGCTTGGCAACATTAACGTGCCAATCAAGGATATATGGTACAGATGATTCAATGTATTAACTGGCACACACCCTTTTATCTGTGTTTTAAGGTTTTGAGATTAACTTTATGGTTTTCTTTTAATATTAAAAAAGGTTTTTAGAAGAGCTATAGCTCACTGCAAGCTGCAGTATAGCTATGATTGCTGGTTTGAATTTTTATAACATGAATCCATAATTAATGTTTAGTGTGAGGTGAAATGACATGTGTGAGAGGAGTTTTATGCAGTCTTGCTGCAGTTCACCACCTCACCAACTGGGTCGTTGATTCCCCCCATCTCCAAAATGTCCGCACGCATTGGTCAGAGTTGGCATACAGGTACGCACATCTTCAAGTCGAGTTCGTTTTTTATAAATCACAACTTTGGGTTTGCATGTGGCGTACGTTTCAAAGGGCATGTCCTGAAATCCCATCTGATGCGGGCTTGGCCCAAGAGACCAAGTTCTCCAACTTGAGAACTATTCCTAGAGGCTGTGGCTGTCCCTCAGGTTTGCCAAACCCTTGATCTCCCAGCAAGCCCTTCGCCCGCTGGGATTCCAAATGATTTGAAATGATTTCTCTCAAATTACTTTCTTCTTCCTTTTCCCATTTAATTACTTCTCCATACTCTATTTTTATGAATTTTATTATTTTAATCTCATGGGGCAATCTTGCTTGCCATCTATTAAGTGGAGAGACAACAATGTGCCTGTGTTGCTGCTGGAGTGTACACAAAGTTGTCAGACCAACTAAAATTCCGTCTAATTAGCCATAGCTTGTTTACCATAGATTGGTCTTTATCAAAATTATTTCCCCAATTTTGACTTAAAAAGAACAAACCTTACTACACAATTAAGGGCCAAACAACAAGCCATTGTTTCTTTGAGTTCTTTCCTTTCTTCCCTTGTTTCCAAGGAAATTAGCTCAGAGATTGTGTGGATCCTTTGGCTTAAGCCTAGTTTATGCTTCTTCGACCACAAATTTGCACTCAGACGCAGATGTATTGACGGAGACGTTTTCTGTTTACAGTACTCCGGTCTTCCACTCCATTCTCGATTGTTTTTTTCAGTGTTGCTCGACCAGGACATTAAAGGGTGCTAAGTTTATATTGCCTACTATCACACTTCTGTTTTTTTCTAGGCTTGTGAATGCATTTCTTCCTCAAGGAGCAATGGACGACAGAAAGTAAGTTTTGGTTAAGCTGTAAAGCTTTTTCCTAGAAGTACAGCTCAAAAGTTCAGCTGAAACTGATCAATCAGATACACACGCTCTCCGTTGACGGAGACGGATAGTTAAAATTTGGGCCTCTACTCAGTGCGTTCTTGCGTAGGTGACGGAGAGCCCTTGCGTTGACGGATAATGGCGTTGCGTCAATCAGTCTCCGTCAAAACGCAGAAGCATAAACTAGGCTTTAATCTTCACCATCCTTTCTACGTGCATTTCTCCTGCCCTTTAATCTTTCAGACAGTTGTTGAATCGAGTTACCTGAACCTCACCTGAATGCGAATCTCCATGTGTCTTATTTCTTATTTGTTATCATTTTGGCTCTAAATTCATTAAGACCCAAACCCATGTAGCCTCACCGAAGGTGTACTGTCTTTAAAATCTGTTATTAATTCAAAGCCATGTATGTGTTACCCTTTAAAGTTGTCTTCTAGCTGTGCTTCAGATTTATAAGGTTGCTGAATGTATTTTTTTATTTTATTCTCTCAATCACCCTGCACGGTTGTTTTCATCCTAGCAGCATTAATTGATGGTTTACGTTAGTGCTGAAAATCCCTAGAAACCTGTAAACTGCTTGAATTATTTTGTGTGAAACTTTAAATTCTGTTAATCAAAAGCTTTTAAGAATCTATATCATTTCTTCTTTAATGATTTGTTTCTGGCCACTGACTCTGGAGCTGGAGACTCTGCCTTTCTTTTGGTTCTGATCTGACTGCTGTGTTTTATACTGTTGACCACAGCATCCTGATCTCACAATTTCAGCATTGCATCAAGGAAACCCCACCAGAGTGTTTCAGATCTCATCTGTCTAACAAGAGTTTGCCCTGTGAGCTTTCATCTGAAGAGTGGTTCTTCAAAGCCTCTGCATTTCCTGCCTTTTATTATAGTATAAGAGTTATTGAGGGCTCTTTCATTTTAGCCTAAGTGTAGAGAGATGGACATGATTGGAAATAGGCTAGGTGGTTGGCATCACATTGATTGTGGGCCAGGGTATGCTACCTTGTTAATAGCAGATGCTGTTCCTCCAGGACGCAGCTCCATACATCTGGTTATCTGCGCTTGGGCGACCAGGATTGTGATCTGCCGGTAGTGATCATAGATAAAATCTACTTCAATTGCCAGAGCAGAAATAAATCTGTGGTAATGGCCACCCATGTTCCGTACTGTGATTGATAGTTGGAAGCTCTTTGCATCACACTGCCCCAACGTAATTAGCAGTGGAGGAATGTACTGATAGCATGGTCTCTTTCCCGTTTATTCTGCAATGTTACAAATTCTGAATATATAAGTGAGTTATTGGAAGAGATCAGGATTTTGGAGGGGCCTGTTCATTTTTGGGTGCTTTGAATCTGCGTCTTTATGTTAGTTCCCTTATACCATATTAGGTTGCACTCCTGTCTGTTGTCATTTACAGTATAAACTTTGTGAAGCACTTAGGTCAACTTTGTTGTAATTAAATGTGCTATACAGGTAAATAGAACTTGAACTCCAAGCCTTTATCAGCCTTTAAATCAGAACACAACATGAGATGTCGCCGTTGTCAAAATTAGAAGCCAAGGCTATGTCAGGATTCAAACTGGGTTTGACCAAGACCAGAAACAAGGAGCGAATGGGGATGAGCAGCATGCTGCCTGCTCTAGCAACACTGGGGAGGTGGAAGACAGAGTTAATGGGGAAACAGAGGATACAAGAGCCGGACGGATCAGGCCGGGGAAACATGATAGCTGGCCGGGAGAACCCACGACACTAGAATGTCTGAAAGACAGGATGAACAGGTCGGGACATTAAGTAATAATATCAGAGCACCAGACAGGTGAGTGGGACCTTAAAACTTAAATAGAAAATGGTGAGGGTCACACGACCGTTGTCTGACAGGACCCCCGTTACAGCTGACTTGCCTCCCTTCCAGTAGAACTCCATCTCATCTGTGGTGTACCCATCTGCTCCTCCTAAGCGGCCCAGAGGAGTTTCAGGAGGGGTGGGTTCATCTCAAAGAGCCGTCCGAAAGGAGTCCTCCAGGTGCCAGGGGAGAGATTTGAGAAAACGTTGGGAAGGTGAGATGGTTTCAGGGTTGGGTCAGGTCTGAGACTGAGAAAATCGTCTAGATTTTTTTTGAAACGCGATGGTAGGGGAGGTAAAAGTTATAGGGTTTGAAAAATAGAGCCCAAAAAGCCTTTCTGGGGATCAGCTGTTTAGCCTCACGGAGGTGGATCATATTTTGGTGATCAGTGTAAATCAAAATTGATTCATGAGTTCTCCAAAAGCCAGTGGCGCCTTTCCTCCAAAGCCCATTTAATGGCTAACGGTTCCCGATCATCGATGCCATAGCATCGTTGGGTATCAGAAAACTTGCGGGAAAAGTAACAGCAGGGATGAAGTTTATTATCTAGCCCCCGGGGGAGAGACTGGCACCTGCGCCAACAACAGAGGCATCCATCTCCACTACGAAGGGTTTTTCGGGGTCGCGGTGGAGCAAGATAGGAGCTGAGGTGAATAACCAAAGAAGGAGCCTAAAGTAGCGAATTGCCACCTAGGTGAGTTTGAAAGTTCTGGATTTATTGCCTGTTTCATAAGGGAGGTGAGGCGTTCCTGCACAGAGCTAAAACCTCAAATAAAGTGGCAATAAAAATTGGTGAAGTCCAGGAAACTCTGAAGCTGCTTCAGGCTGGTGGGTAAGGGCCAATCTGAGACTGCCTGGACAATCTACGGGTCAACGGTAAGGCCATCGAGATAGAGAAGCCCAAGAAGGAGACCAAGCGCTGATGTAAAGAACATTTTTCCATCTTACAAAACAGAAGGCACTCCAGTAGCCTCTGCAATAATACTCTCACGTGGTGAACATGCTCCTAATCGGAACGGGAGTAGATCAGGATGTCATCTAAATAAACAAACACCCAGCGCATTAAAATTTCGCAGATCACATTATTGACCAGGTGCTGGAAAACGGCAGGACTATTACAGAGTCCGGATGGCATCAACAAATATACCCAGAGACCAATAGGAGTGATGAAGGCGTTTTTCCACTCATCCACCTCTCTAATGTGCACCAGGCTGTAGCAGTTCGGAGAGAGTTTGGAGAAAATTAGGTTTTTAATTGTGATTTTATTTAAGCCCCGGTAGTTGATGCAGAGTCGGAGCCCGACGTCTTTCTTCTTAAAGAAGAAAATCACAGCAGGAACTGGCTAAGTGGAGGGTCTGATGAAGCCATTGTGAAAGGCCTCCGCGACATATTCCTCCATGGCTTTAGTCTCATCCGCAGACGGGGAGAATAAACGGTTGAGAGGGGGAATAACTCCAGAAAGGAGATCAATCACCATATCATAAGGGCTAGAAATGGGTATCAGTTAAGTTTTATCCGATATCGGTGCCAAACCGGTTCTTTTGAAACAGTGCTGGTGCTTAAATGGTATTTGAAATGGTGCTTCAAGAATGGAAAACATACTAAATTTGTCCAAAAACCCTATTATTTTTTATTTTTAGTAGGGCTGTTAAATAATACAAAAATTGATCTAAATAATCACAGGGTAGCAGTAAATTAATCACCATTCCTAAATATGACCAAAAAAAGTAGGGCTGTTAAATAATACAAAAAATGATCTAAATAATCACAGGGTAGCAGTAAATTAATCACCATTCCTAAATATGACCAAAAAAACCCTAAAGTTTTTACTGTAAATAAAAGGACAAATCTAGATGCAGTGGCACTTTAAAATAACATACAGTAAATATAGGAGAAATCAATTAAGTTATTGTTTTGAATTCCAAATTCACATTCACAATGTTTGTCTGGTCTCATATGAAAAATAACAAATAGAGTTAGAACTAACCAAAATATATTAATAAACTTTACATTTGGATATCAGCAGACTGTATTAAATATCAGATAAATCAAATATAATATAGACTAATGTAATGTTATAATTGACCATTTTCCAAAAGTAAAAACTCAGCAGATTCTCCAATTCATCACCACAGGAAATAAATCCTCTTATTGTGAAGATGTACACAGCTACTTCCGCTAATAGTTAGCACTAATTAAAATTAGAAACCATTACTTTAACAGAATAATTTTGTATTTTTAATGTATCTCACTGTGAATATACTGAAGCTATACAGTGAGCCAACAGCCAACATACCGCAAACTCTGCGCCTCACACGCCGGAGCTGATATCCGAAGCAGACGGATGATTCTCACAGACAACTTATGAACATTTCATATCACCACAAAACAAATATGCCAATAATAATATACTCACATTTAATTTAGGATCACAAACACATGCTGCTGGAAAACAATCCACAGTTTGGCTGGTTAGGAGAGCTGATATGGTGTGGGTTGAATTATAAACAGGGCGCTGCTTTGGGAAAGCGTTTTTCATTTTGTAAAAAAAAAGGGGAGAAAAAAAGAGTTAATTTTAGGAATTAATCGATCCGCGTTGATACGTTAATTTCGACAGCCGTAACTTTTAGAAAATTTTTGGCACAAAGATAGCCATGTTTGCCTTTTCTGGTGATATGGGGAATCACTCTTGGTTGATGGCATGCACAGAATCCACAGTGTTTGACAACTCTGGGAAAACCAAATGTGCGTTGCTTTTCGTCTGTTTAATACCGTTTATGTCAGAACTGGTGCCCACATGGCACAAGACATCAGTACCCATCCCCAATAGGGGCGGTGGGCAGGGAGAGTGGAGGCTCACTTCTTGCTAAAAACAACAGCGAGATCCTGGTTGACCGGAGGTATATTCTCCAGATCTGCCGGCTCTGGGGATTCTTTTGGAGCTGAAATAGATTTGGGCAGGATCTGATGTAGAGTGCAACCTCGACCCCAGTTCAGAATACGGTTGGACGACCAGGCGATATGGGGGTCATGACTAGTGAACCAGGGGTATCCCAAAATGAGGAGTTTAGTGCTTGCAGAGCCAACCAGACATTCAATCAGCTCATGGTGATTATTTACAGACATGTGGATGGACTGAGTCAATGAGCGAGATCTTGGTCGATTAAATTCTCAGCCGTCCTGGTATCCAGAGGGGCTGTTAGCGATAAAGATAACTGTTTATGGTTGGGTTGAGGTGCAAAGTGACTTTGAGTTGGAAATGGGAGGGGGTGCCAGAATCACAGGGACCAGGTTGGACACCCCCAAGGCCCCCCTGGTCTCCCCATTTTTCCGCTGTACTGCTCACTGAAGGTGGCGATGTTGCCGCAATATGCACAGAGACCCTCACAATAACAATTAACTCGCCTAGTAACATTTAATCCAAAGTACTCAGTCTGGGATACTCAGAACAGAAACAGTTCGAATGATTCCCTGGGATGTACATTTTTAAAGTTAACTGTAATATTCAATGCTTTTTTAAAAGGTGAACATTGATTACCTGTCAGCTTGATCAATTTATCAGTTTTCTAAAATGGAGGCTACATAACTTCTTCTGTCCCCTTCAATGTTTTTTTTCAGCTCTCTACCCTTATGAAATCTATTTAATTGTATTAGAAATGCTTTATCTCAAATTATTTTTCTGAGTACTTTTTCCATTCTACCCATATTTATTAAAACAAGAGTGACGTTTGGTTTTTGAGACTCCATTACACCACACCACACCACAGACGCAGACGATAGTTTTAAAACGTTTGTTTTGCACAGGTTTCCAGGGTCGTCTCGGGAAAACCAGGAAGCTGGGAGCCAGGAACTCAGGACTGAGGAGAGGTAAGTGATATTAGAGAAGTGTTTAGAAAATGGAAATATTGAAATAATGATAAGCTTACAGGTAGGACTGCTTGCGGAACTGGAGGGAGAGGTAAGTTGATTCTGATGGCTGAATATTTCTGAAAGTGGATACTGACTGTTCCTGGGTCTGGTTGCAGGTTCTGGAGTTGTAACCAATGATGGATTAGCAGATTGCCGGGCAGAGGCAAGGTACAGACACCCAGGATGGACAGAGCGCTTTCAGAGGGGAAACATTACAGAGGCTGACCAGGAGGGTCCTTGAGGGTGTGGCAGCCTCTAGGGTCCAATGAAAGGATCTCTTGGTGGAGGTGAAGGAGTTTAGTGGTGTGGCAATCTTACTGAAGTCTGAATGAACCGACGTTAGAAATTGGCGAAGCCAATAAATCTTTGTTATTGTTTTCTTCTTTCTGGTATGGGCCATTCCTGAATAGGTTTGGTTTTAGAGGGATCTGCACTCACCTGTCTGCCCTTTAAGATCAAACCGAGGGAATATGATGGAGGGGACATGGAACTCACATTTTTCTGCTTTGACGTAGAGATGATTTTCCATGAGGCGTTGAAGGACTTGTTGAACGTGGTTTCTGTGATCTTCGATGTTCTGGGAAAAGATGAGAATATTGTCCGAGTACACTAAAACAAATTTATAGAGAAAGTCTCTAAGGACACACTAGATTCTTGAACACAGCGGGGACATTACACAAACCAACGGGCATGGCTAGGTACTAAAATGTCCAATATGAATCTTAAAAGCTGTCTTCCATTCATCCCTTTTATTTATCTGGACCAGATGGTAGGTTTTCAGAGGTCTAGCTTGGAGAAAATGGTGGCTTTGGCGACTGGTTCCAGGGCTGAGGAGAGAAGTGGAAGAGAATATTTATTTTTGGTGGTTATTTGATTTAGGCCACGGTAGTCAATGAAGGGGTGTAAGCTTACATCTTTCTTGGCAACAAAAAAAAACCTGCTCCAAGGGGTGATGATGATGCTCTGATAATACCGGCAACCAGGGAGTCTTGAAAGTACTGGTCCATGGCTTCATGTTCTTTTACAGAGGTTATATAGGCGGCCTGAAGAAAGAGGGGCTCCGTGATGAAAGGAGGATTTAAGGAGACCGCAACATCCTTTCTGAATACCTAACTGAGATCATGGTATTCAGAAAGAACCTGGGATAGATCAGGATTGGGTTCAGTAACCTTATCAGGAGGTTTCTTTTCTGGGGAGAGCAGATTGAAGGCAGTTTTTGACGCAGAAGGAACTCCAGGTATCTATCCGATTATTGGACCAATTGATCTAGGGATTATGCTGAGAGAACCAGGGGTAACCCAGAACTAAAGAACTCTCTCTAATAGGGAAAATGAAAAACTGGATGGATTCATGATGGTTACCCGAGACGACCAATGAAACTAGTACTACCATCTAAGGCCAAAACACTGATGGGAGGATTTAAGGGAAACACAGAAATGTTGCATTTGTCTTTTAGCTCAGGATGGATACGATTTTTTTCCGAACCGGAATCAACTAAAGCTGAACACTGAATGGGGATTTTTGAAGCAGAATAGAGAGTGGCTGAAATCCTGAGTCTATTCTTAGTGTGGCGGGCACTTCCTTTTGGGCGGATGGGACAAATGGCGATGAAGTGTTGTGGGGACCCACAGTAGAGACAATAATTGGATGACATATGACGTTGGCGTTCTTGGGGTGTAAGCCTCACTCTGCCTAATTGCGTTGGTTCTGGGGCAGGATCTTCGGGAGTCTGAGGTGACTTGGAAGTGTTTTCGTTAATCTCTGAAGAATCAAAAAAGAATAAAGGCGTATTCTTAACCCTTTCTCTTAACCGTTGGTCTAGTCTGGTGGCCAGGGCAATTAATTTTTCCAGAGAATCTGGTTCGTCTCGGGATGCTAACCCTCTTTCAATTTCTCATTAAGAGCATTATAAAATGCTCTTTTTAGTACTGGGTCATTCCATTCTGATTCGGCTGCTAGAGTACGGAATTCGAAGGCAAAATCAGCCACTGGTCTATTTCCCTGTTTTAGAGATCATTACCGTCTGAAGGCTAAGTCGTTATTCTTCACTAGGGCAAACGTAAGTAACCGAAGAGTTATCTAAAAAGGCTTCTGCCCATTTAAGGGCTAGGTCTCTTAAAAGAACAATAATATAACTAATTTTATGTGTTCTGACGGAAAGGCTTTGTGAGAACGGGAGAATACAAGGTCGTACTGCAAAAGGAATCCTCTACATTTACTTAGGTCCCCTGAAAATGGTTCTGGGGGACGTGATGTCACCTCCCGGAAGTGGGAAGTTGCCGAAGCAGATGGTTTCTGTTGGTAAGCATTTACTTTGGAATTTAATTGATAGATCTACTGGGTTAGGCAGCTAGTAGTTGCAGAAAGAACTGTTTGTACAAACCTCTTGTATGAGCGAGTCGTGGTTACCTAAGAGTACTCCTTGAGGAGTAACTGCTGTCTGTAGATGTACTGACGAGTCTGTTTGGCCAGTTTGCTCTGACATGTTTGGTTTTCGAGACTCCATTACAGCACATAACAGACACAGTAGATAGTTTTAAAACAAAGTTTATTTTGCACAGGTTTTCAGGGTCGTCTCGGGAGAACCAGGAAGGCCAGGTGCCTGGAACTCAGGACTGAGGAGAGGTAAGTGAAATTAGAGTAGTGTTTAGAAAATGGAAATATTGAAATGATGATTAGCTTACAGGTAGGACTGGTTGCGGAACCGGAGGGAGAGATAAGTGGATTCTGATGGCTGAATGTTTCTGAAAGTGGATACTGACTCTTGCTGGGTCTGGTTGCAGGTTCTGGAGTTGGAACCGATGATGGATTAGCAGATGGGCGGGCAGGCAAGGTACAGATACCCAGGATGGATGGAGCAGTTTCAAAAGAGGAAGCATTGCAGCTTACAGTCATTTTTAAAGAACTAAAAAATCCTTTGTGCAAAACAAATGATCTCATATATATATTTCATATTATAGAGGAAAATCTAACCACCAAATCAAGTCTCATAAAGAGAACTGGAAGCAGTAAATATTACTTTCATATTGATCAAAAACGGAGGTGTTGCTAGAGGGGCACCAGAGCAGGCCCCACAATTCTCTAAGTATTCCAAAAGCTGGTTGTGCGTAACATTACCCCCCTTAAATCAACATCTTAATGCTTAATCAAAGCACCTTTAATCCCCAAAAATTGAAATAGCTGTCTGCCCCTAAACTATGGTGATGTTTGCAAGTTACCTGCTTCATTGAGATGCCTACTGGACGGCTTTTTGTGATACAGCCAGAACACGATGTGTGCTGGGCATCTCCCTGCCCTCACATAGGCAGACTACTGTGTCCATCTACTCTCCGGACACTGCACACCATTCCCTTAAATCCAGATCCAGTCCGCGAAATCATCACAACAGTGCTCCCCCCCCCCCACTTTTCTGTTGTTCTCATACTGTCCAATCCCGGATGGAGGAGAGATGCCGTCTCCTTCCCAAAGTTCTCAGTGGTCAGACAGCGATGGAACGGGAAAAAACAACAGTAAAAAATAAACAAAACATCCCGTTCTACCGGCTGCAAGTCTGTTCTTCAACTTCAGGCTCAGGTCCATGCAAAAACAGAGGTACTGTCCACTGGTTTCGACCAACTCCCGCAAGCACTGTCTTGCAAGCTCCAGAGGGGGAAAAGTAAACAAGCAGGATAATTGTAAATAAAGAACCTCAACTGCTGATTTGTCAGGGTCCCAGCCATCATTTCAGAACATCCTCATCCTAGAACTGATTTCTCCTCCAGGCAGCGGCCACTTGTCCTGTGGTGTCTGAAGCTCAGCCCTCTTGTTGAAGGCCATGTTCGGTGCTAAAACTGATATGGCAGAATTCCATCGAAATGTAGTTAAGGATGGTTCAATCTCCGTTGGAGTTTTTATATATTCAATTTCAATGGTACAGAGCCAACGGTCTCCTCTGCCTCTCCTACCTGCCTGTGTGTATGATGGTGGGTTATATCCAGTGATGCGGGTAACGCATCACTTAGTAACGCGTTACTCATAATAAGACCATTTTTTTTTCAGTAACGACTAATCTAGTGTTACTATTTACATACAGGTAATCATACTTGTTTAAGACACTGTGCGTTACAATTTTTGTAATTTTCTTAAGCAAAAACATATATTTAGTACATGGCAGCAAAAGCAATGAAAAAAACAACAACAATAGTGGTAAATATAGTCTTCCATACCTTCAACAACACTGCTACTGTCTGTTTCTGTAATCCGAAACAGTTTACCATTTCCTTTACGATTGCCATGTTTGTTTCGGCCTGAGTATGAGAGTTCTGTATTCTGTACTCTGAGTCTGCCCCCTGGTGGAGCTCTCCAGTATTACGTGCAGTGAGCAAGTAAGTAGGTCCCTATGACGCATCTTGTTGCTTTATAGTTGCTGGTGTCAATGTGAGGTTTCAAAAGCAAGTAATTTCGGGCTTACTGTTAAAATACACTTCCAATATAGTGGATATTGGCAAAACTGTTTACTGTTTCTATGTTGAGGCAGTGGGAAGTACTAATGGCAGCTGCTGAAAGTAACTAGTAAAGTAACTTGTAATCTAACTTACTTTTAAAATAAGGTAATCAGTAAAGTAACTAAGTTACTTTTGGAAGGAGTAATAGGTACTCAGTATTCATATTACTTTTTCAAAGTAACTGTGGCAACACTGGTTATATCAACGCTCCAGCTAGACAAAACAACATAACATGCTGCATCCGTGTAGGTAAAAGGTCCATAATTATCCAGCATTCTGGAATATTCCCTGGCTGCTTTCACTAATAATTACTAATCACTACAAAAACTTAATCTTGAAATAATTATTTCACTAACAGTAAAACAAAAAACTGTAACAAGAAAACTGTTTGAATTTGTTAATGCAAATGTATAGTTTTTATAGCAGATCACAAGAGATCACATACTGAGATGACAAGTTCTGTGGTGTTTGAAGCCTAATAAGACTTACATAAGCATAAGGTATGTACCTGTTTCTGCCAGGTGTGAATCAGGGGTAAGCATCTAAGTTAACACAACACATTTGCAAGTTGCAATAAGCGGGTAACCGATAGGGGAAGTGTAGACTGCTATTTGACCGGCAGTATAGTCTAGGCCTATGGATGTGCAGATAAGACCTACATGTATCTAGAGAAATTCATACACCTGAGATTCTTTTTTTTTTACTTCCTTTCTTCCACTCATGGCTTGAGTCTGACCTGCTCATTTTTATTGCCACAGTGTTTACATTTTCATGTTGGTCTTCCCTACAGTCTATTTGAAGATGAAGTGATGTCCTACGTGCCTCCTCATACCTTACTTCTCCCCAGCTACTGCCAGTCACCTCGGGGGTCTCCTGTGTCCTCCCCACAGAACTCACCAGGTATTTTATTCGGATATCCTTCTTCATGTAACCTCCTTAAATGTCTAGATAAACTAGGACATCTAGTTTATCTAGGTTGTAGTAACAGCAATTAAAACATCATTCCAGCTGTTGGGTTGCCTGGTTCGCTGCTGATGCGCCCAGTGACAAACCTGAACTGTGTCCAGTGAGGAATGTATTTTAGAGGAGTTTAACTGACAGCTAATGTTAGCAAAGTGAGTAAGTGAGTTAGGTTACCAATCCAGGAGGAGGTTGCCGTATCCACGTGTGTTTGATGCCTTGGAAATGTTTTATGTGGGTCCATCTACATAACGTCCTTGTCATGCCTGTTTTAAATGTACATTTTATTATATTTTAATAATAATGTACTTTTTTAAGGAAATGTACTTTCATTCGGCACCCTTCTAAAAGCCCAGTGGATGTATCATTTTTTTAAATATAATGTAAATGTAATTTATGAAAATTTTCCATATACAAACCTTTAACTATTAGGAAATACAGAAAAAGTTACTGTAACTACCAAGCAATACATTTTTCTGCCTTTCTGTAGGAGCTCAGCGAGCCAATGCTAGAGCCCCAGCTCCCTACAAGAGAGACTTTGAGGCAAAACTGCGCAACTTCTACAGGAAACTTGAAACTAAAGGCTATGGTCAAGGCCCAGGGAAACTAAAGTGAGTTCAATTTATATCTTTATGTATATTGTTGTGGTTCCTAATTCCTTTTTTTGCTTTCATTTTGGATTTCATGTTATTTTTTGTGCATGTAAAGACTGACTATCCGCCGGGACCACCTCTTGGAGGATGCTTTTAACCAGATCATATGCCACTCACGGAAGGACCTGCAGCGCAGCAAGTTCTACGTCAGTTTTGTTGGGGAGGAGGGGTGAGTAATGGAGGGGAAAGTCATATCAACAGTTAAGTGTAGGAGAAGAAACATAAGCTCTGTCTTTATGTGTTACAGTTTGGACTACAGTGGGCCCTCTAGGGAATTCTTCTTCTTGGTTTCACGGGAACTGTTCAATCCATATTATGGTCTGTTTGAATACTCAGCCAATGACACCTACACCGTTCAAATTAGTCCCATGTCGGCCTTTGTAGACAATCACCATGAATGGTAATACTCTTCACACAGACATGCATGCACGCACACACTCTAGATAAGTATGGAGTAGAAAAAAGCTTTAATTTTCATTATGACACCGCATTACATGTAGGTGTATTTCTTCCAGTTTTTCTCAAGACAATGGTTCAGTTTTATCAGCCTGGAGGAATAATGTATATGGTCCGAATTCTAGGTCTGGTACCTCCTCCTAATTTTTTTATTGAATATTAGGAAAGTCTGGGATGTACAGTGTAAAGGATTAGTGAGTGTGCAGTTCCTTTGAAACTCTTGTGGTGCTGAACACCTGGTCAGACGCTCAGCCTTTCAATCTTGTTTCACTATTAGTCATTGATCCAGGCAATTGTGAAGGCCTCCACCTGTGTCTTCTGGAATTGAATTTCTGACAAAGAAAATCAGTTGAATTGCTGGAATTGCACTGGATAAATCAAATAACATGATTCTCAGAGTGCTGTCTGCTTTATCCAGATGACAGTGGGTTTGTTGCAGCTGGTGATTGACTTAAACACCACAACAATAAGCAAACTGCAGGGGAAATTGGTATAACCTAGGTTAAACCAGATGTCTATCTGTCTGACATTCTTGAAGCAAGATGTCTGGGAACATGTCTATGGTCACTCATAACAGTGTTCTGGATCAAGCTAAGGATAAAGAGGTGTTGCAGAATCCCATAAAGTTTCTCTGCACAGGACTTTAGGCATCACATGATTTTTAACTTTAAGCATTAGAATCTTCTTTGATTATCAAAAAAAGTCCACAATTGATCACTAGGATCATGATAATTATTCAGGTCTGATGTTGTCTTGAGATTTGACCATTATAATCTGTGGCAACATATGCATTTATTTAGCAGTAAAGACAGAAGTCAAATTCGCTGACTTTTTGTTCAATACAGTCATAAGGCCGACTTTCTTTCTTTCTGTTTGTATGTCTCAGGTTCCGTTTCAGTGGACGCATTCTGGGTCTGGCTCTGATCCATCAATATCTCCTGGATGCCTTCTTCACCAGACCCTTCTATAAAGGCCTTTTGCGCATGTATGTTTACCCATATTTAGCTTACAAAAAGTATTCACCAACATGCATTTTAATTGTTTAGACAGTTACTTTTGTTAGTGTAGGCTCACTGAAAAATCCCAAAACTCAGGCACATACATTCACTTTAGCCTACTTTCTACCGGACGAGTGAGAGTTGCAGAATGTCTGCGGAGAGTGATATGCAGTAATAGCCGCTGTAGGGGAATTTATCAATTAAAAATAATTAATCAATTGTTAATTGTTCAAGAGTTATGGTCTGTCTGGTTATGTTAAGAACGTTAACTAATAATTGTAAATTAGTAGTTAACTATCCTTTAAATCATTTAATCGGGGCACCATCTAGCCTCTGGGCTAGAAACAAAATATTATATATAATTAAAAGGGGATTATCAACCAGGAATCTCACTTATAAGGATTAAGTATTAGTGATTACACCTGAAAGATCCTATCTGAAGGACATTAATTCTTTGCAATACTACACACAAACACACACACACACACTCAGAATAAAAAAAAACAGAGATTTTATTCAATTTAACAAATTTATTCTAAAAACACAACTAAAATAAAAACTATACTTATACCATACGGTTCTGTCAAGACTACCGGCATACCTGGGCAATATGGCGACCAGCGATGACGTCACTTAGGCAAGTCACGTCGGATCACATGCATGCGTAGAAGATTGGTGGTCTCTTCGGACAAAGAGACCATGTGGCGGCAGTGTCTTTTTGTTTTCATTTTCGAAATGAGGGGCAAACAGTGCATGAACGCAAATAATTCAGTCCATTGTAAACAGTGGGTGAAACCTTCCATGAGCGCAACGAACGATTCAGTCCATTGTGAAGTGTCAAGTGGAACAGTCCATTACTCAATTTACTCAGTCCATTGACAGAGTTACGACGGTATGGGTTTGATGATATATGTCCCAGCATTCCCCCCTTAGCTGTAAAGAGTGGAATTGTGGGGTACAGTCTTTACAGCTACATTGGGTACATGTATCTCAAAATGTTATTTGGTGAACCCTACCCTGGGTGGAGACGCCTGGGTAGAGTCTGACTAACAAAAACTTAAACCCATATGTAAGAAAACATGATAAAATATGTAAAAGGTACCTCAAATTAAATGAGTCAAAGACACATGAAAAATGTAATTAAATAAAAACATTATATGTATATTTTTTACCCCCTTTCACCATGGAGTATTTGATTATGGGAAGGGGTAACATTAGGTAGGGAGGTGGCAGATCAGCGACACCTGACGTCCATCAGGCACAGGTGTCTGTTTACACCCTTGGCCTTGGATTGGCTATGACGCGATTTTGTAACTTGCTTGTAAGCAGTATAGCTCATGGTAAAGGTCATAGTGTAAGATTCTGTCCAATTATCTTCCTTTCGGAATCGAGATAGAGGGGTAAGTGTTGATGCCGCGGGAGTCAGATTAAATTTAAGCAGTTTGAAGCATAAATTTAAGCAGGGTGCAGCATAAATCGTATGCGCGGCGGAATCGTTGTCTTGGCCCTCCTAAATTTACCTGGCAAGTCAATTGTTTTAATGCTCTACACTTCTAAACACGTCCAGCTCAACAGTTTAGATCAGAACAGACAGGAAATAAGACATAGAATGGGCATGGACAGGCTATCTGGCATACTGAGCAATTCATGGTGGGCCGATGTACATTTAATTTAAAGGTTTAATATGGAACAATTTCATATTCAATTGAATACCTATATTAAAAACAAATACCTCCACAGAGTATTTAGAAGGGTGCAGATTTAAAGTACATTTCCTTAAAAAAATTTTACAATAGAAATATGATAAAATGTCAATTTTGATGGGCACAACAATGGCTTTATGCTTACATCTACCAGCCAGTAGGTCCACCACTGCACGATGACAGATATGGTCTCTACACAGCAAATCCAGCAAGCCCAAATTAACACTATCAGATTTGATTTCAACACTTTTGAAGTGTCTATATGGGTCCACACCAGAGAGTGTTAATTTAACTATTTTTGGAGAGTTAGTACCTTAACTCTGATTTAGAGTTAAAAAGCAAATCTGTCTAGAGTTACTAATTTAACACTAACTAGGTGTTACGGTATATACATTAACTCTTACAGAGTAATTTTTTAACTATTGAAGTTATCTTCTAATTAACTCTAAAAAGGTGTACATTTTACTGTCCTGAACTTTTGGAAATTCTTTGGGAAATAAATATCAAAAAGAGGTAATGTTTCTCTGAAAATAATTTATTTTGAACTGTGCACCACAATTTCAAATCAGCGTCTGATGCATCAGTCAGGACGAGTGGACCCTCTGTGAAGAGCTAAGGCTGACAGCTGAACTTGTCTATACCCCATAACTGAAAGAAAGAAAATGCCAACATCACTGAACAAATAAAATCACCAATTCAAGTCTTTTTGTTGATCAGTTATGGGTAATAATGTTATACTAAATATACTTTTAATAGCACATGAATACAAACCATCCTGAAGAAACTGGAGTAAATGAAAGCTTTCGTTACTTTGTGGAACTTTAACGTACTTCTGCAATCCCTCATATTTCACCTTCACAAGCATCTTCTGTGTGGAGATAAAAAAAAACCCCCAAAAAACAGTTGTGCATTATTTAGCTGCACGAAAACCTTTTGCATCATAGTAAAAATATTAATAAATATGAGCCCCAACTTCTGTAAAGTATTTCACCATTAATCCTTTTGCCTGTCTTCAATGCTAATATTGCACCCTGAGCATGTTTGCTTAAATGGTGCTCTCTCAAACAAATGAAACATGCAGATTATTCAGAAATAAATTTCATGTTTACTGAGGCCTTGTGCACGATACTCCGAAGGGATTCGAACGTTAACCCTGAACCCAACCAGTTCATTTTCTAATGTTTGCTATACATCAGTGTTTGTAAAGGACCGTTTCAAATTGTACCAACATTTCATGATCTAAACAATATTTTAGGTAATATTTGAGTTAGCCAAAACATGAGACTGAATATTCATATGCAAGTTTTTAATTGACGCTCTAGCACTTGTCCGCATGCAAGAAAATTTGAGCTATCTTAAACAGAGAGCAACGAAGCTAGTCTCTTTATGTCTGTTTGTTTTGGCTCAAAAAATCCACAGAAATAAAGGTTTTAGTAAAGTTAAAACAGTGTGAGATATAAATTGACTTACCTAGTGAAGCAAAACACTCAAACTTGTGGAGAAGAAAAATTGTCGGACTCTGCTTCACTCCAGTTCCAGTAAAAATCTGTGGTGTAGGGGGCGGAATCAGTGATTTCACTCTATGGGTAATATATCCACTGTAGGAGTTCAGAGTTAAGAGGTCAAGAGTTATTGTTTTCTTTTTACCACTTCCAGGGTTGATGTTGAAACACTCAATTTTAACACTCGATTTTAACTAGTAAAAATTTACATCTGAGAGTTGGATTCCAAGAATGTAACTCTACTATGAGTAAAATTAACTCTGCCTTTGCTAGCACCAAAATATTTAACCCCTTTAAATTTGCTGTGTATGTTCCAGCAATATGGTCGGCATAACTCGGTAGACATTGGGAAAAAAAGGCGTATTCTGCAAGTCAAGCAACTGCTTCAGAGCCCTGGAGGATTATCTGTTTCAAGAGAGGAGTGACCAGAAAACGGCAGAAACTAGAGTAAATTTAGGTGAAGCCAACACTAGACGGACCCACATAAAACATTTTCACGACATCAAACACACGCAGAAACGCGACTTTCCTCCTGGTTAGATAAACAAACAAACTTGTTAACTAAGCTAGCGTTAGCTTCTAGTTGAACTCCTCTACGATAAACAATACTATGATACAGTTCAGGCTGGTCACTGGACGTATCGGCAACGAACCAGGAAACTCAATGGGAGGAATAATTTTTTCTGTTGTTGCAGCTACAACCGAGACACACTAAATGTCGCTATTGTGTTCATGTTCCATATCCAACCTTTAACAACTAGGAGATTATTAAATCATTTATCGGCCACAATGATCATTGCCGCATTGGCTGTTTTCTCGAAAGACCTTAGACTAATCCAATGAAATACCATAAAAAAACAAACCCTCCTTTAACATACCACACTATACCAAGTTTATTTGTATATAACACATCAAAAAAGCATGAGAGCCGATCATGGTGCTGTACAGGGGACATAAATAAAAAAAAAATTAAAATCGAACACAAAACAAGCACAAAGAATTAAAATTATTTAAGAATAAAAAATAGTTAAAAGATAGCAATAGATGGAAAGGCAAATAAAAAAATGGTGGGTTTTTAAATGGGACTCCAGGGCAACCCGAACTCTGAGGGGAATAGTCATAGCTATGAATAACGAAACATTGGATTTTTGGGGCAGAAAATGCCTTATTTAACAGGTGGAACTTTGCATGCCCTCAGGACTACAATTATATGGATATACAGTCAGGAGAACAATTTTTTAATACACTGCTGATTTTTTGAAGTTTTCCCACTTAAAAAGCATGTAGAGGTCTGTAATTTGTATCAAAGGTAATCTTCAACTGTAAGGGACAGACTCTAAAAAAAATACAGAAAATCACATTCATTTTTTTTTATTTCATTGCATGATATAAGTATTTGATCGCCGATCAACCAATAACAATTTAGGCTCTCACAGACATGTTAGTACTTTTTTAAGAAGCCCTCCCTTTTCTCCACTCATTACCTGTATTAACTGCACCTGTTTGAATTTGTTACCTGTATAAAACCCCTCCCCAACCTCAGACAAACTCCTACCTCTCCACAATGTCCAAGACCAGAGAACTGTGCAAGGGCATCAGGGATAAAATTGTAGACCTGCACAAGGCTGAGATGGGCTACAGGACAATAGGCAAGAAGCTTGGTGAGAAGGCATCAACTGTTGGTAATAATTAGAAAATGGAAGAAGATCCAGATGACGGTCAATCTCCCTCGGTCTGGAGGGCCACGTAAGATCTCTCCCCATGGAGCATAAATGATCATGAGGACAGTGAGGGATGAGCCCAGAACTATATGGTAGGACCTCAATAAAGCTGGGACCACAGTCTCAAAGAAAACCATCAGTAACACATTCTGCCGTTATGGATTAAAATCCTGCAGTGAATGCAAGGTCACCCTGCTCAAGCCAACGCATGTCACAGCCCGGCTGATGAGACAAAAGTGGAGATTTTTGGTCTAAACTCCACTCGCTGTGTTACGAGAAAGAAAGAGGATGAGTACAACCCCAAGAATACCATCCCAACTGTAAAGCATGGAGGTGGTAACATCATTCTTTGGGGATGCTTTTCTGTAAAGGGGACGGAACGACTGCACTGTGTGGGGTATTTATCATTTAAAATTGATAAATTTAAGTTATGGTCTATTATGGTTAGTCTAAGGATATAAATCAATAATTCATCAATTATTAATTTAATTATATCTTCAAATTATTAACGAGGCACCATCCAGTTTTTCATTAAAAAAATCTGGCAAAAACATATATCTTATTAATAGGAAGTTGTCAACCAACGGTTTATAACTAATTACTAGTGATTTTAGCAAAAGACCTTATCCGGAGGAAATGAATTCTTTGCAATAATTAACACACACTCACACTCAGATTAAAATAAACCAGTGATTTGAGTCAATTTTAACTAATTTATCCTCACCACACCAAAACAAAGGAAAACTTACACACAAAATGCTGAAGGCTAATGGCTACACTAAAGATGGTGACCAGTAGTGTCGTCACTTAGCTGCGCCATGGAGCGCTTCCTGCTGACGTTCGTACGCAGCCCCTCGCGTGCACGAGTAGAGACGGTGTACAGACGTGAAGGCGCAGCTTGCCGAACGGGGAGGGGGGGGAGAGTAATTGTTTTATTAAAGACGAGACGCCTCACGGCTTTCTTTAACAAAGAAAGACCTCGTCGTCCTTATCAGTGGGGCAACTTTTTGTTAGCAAAGGCTCTGGTTCAAAAAACACGTAAAAAATAAGGATTTTGAAGGTTTACCCTCTGCACCGCGCGCTTCTGGGAAACACTCTGTGTATGCACAACAGAAGGCCTGTGTTGTTAAGCACTCACTATGGTACATGAAATAAAACAAAGGGATTTCCTACAATCAGATAACTTTGCTTAATTCTAAACGACGAAAGGTACCACAGACATGAAACTTACACAACAACTAAGCTCACAGTTTACCCGTAAATACAAACAAACACAGCTCAGAAACTTCAAGAGCACTCATTAGAAATGAGAACATGCATGCACCAGAAATACACAGGATTCCGGCCTAACTCCACCCAGGTTAAGAAATAAAATCTAACAATCTTACTTCATAGAAGTCCCAGATGCAGGAGAAAGGCACTGTGTCCTTGATTGCGACGGAAAATCACGAAAGAAAAAAAAGGGAACGTCCAATTCATCCGCCGTGCGGAAGAGAGAAAAAAAGTTGAATGAACGAAAAGGTAAAAACTTTGAAGGCCAGCCTCAAAGACAGGAGAAGTTGTTTGCGTAAGGAAAAGGGGTCAGAACACGTGTTGAGAATGGAGTCTCTTCTTTGAAGCTTTGGAGCAAAATCACCGCTCATTGGAATGAGAACGTGAAGAGAGGCGGTCTCCTTTAGTCCGGGAGTCGAACCAGAGAGGACGTGAAGTTCCGTGATTCAGAGCTTTAAACAAGGCGCCCGTGCTGTTCCCTCCTACTTTGTGCAGATGGTCCACTCAAGCTGCAAGGAACTTCAGCGGGTCTGATGGATTGGCGCTCCTGCCAATCCGCGTGACAGATCCTCCAGTGCTCAGCGGCTTGGAGGGGGAAGAGAGAAATGCACGGCCCTCTCATTGGTCCATTGGAATGCTGGCTTCATATTTCTAGGGCCCTTTGATATCGTATGCATGGCTAAGACTCCAACAACTGTATTGAGGGGAGAATGGATGGGGCCATGTATCGTGAGATCTTGGCCAACAATCCCCTTCCCTCAGTAAGAGCATTGAAAATGGGTCGTGGCTGAGTCATCCAGCATGATAACGACCCTAAACACACAACCAGGGAAACTAAGGAGTGGCTCAGTATGAAGCATGTCAAGGTTCTGGAGTGGCCTAGCCAGTCTCCAGATCTGAATCCAATTGAAAATCATTGGAAAGAGCTAAAAGTCTGTGTTGCCCAGCAACAGCCCCTAAACCTGAATGCTCATGAGAAGATCTGTATGGCGGAATGAGCCAAAATCCCTGCTGCAGTGTGTGCAAACTCGTGAAGAACTACATAGAAAGCCTGATCTCTGTAATTGCAAACAAAGGTTTTTCTACCAAATATTGAGTTCTGTTGGTCTGAAGTTCTCAAATACTTACATCATACAATAAAATGGAAATTAATTATTTAAAAACCATTCACTGCGATTCTTTCCATTTTTGTTTTAGATTCTGTCTCACATAGTTGAAGAGTACCTTAGATACAAATTACAGACCTGTAAATCCCTTGTAAGTGGAAAAACATAAAAATCAGCAGTGTATAAAATACATGTTCTTGCCACTGTATGTTGTTTGCGACTGGATATAAACTCATCACAAAGTTTGAATGGGTCAAGGAAATTAGGATTATTTAAATAGGGAGTAAGTTGGTTAAATCCAACTCGCTCGAGGAGTTTAGATATAAACGGAAGCTTGAAAATTGGTCAAAAGTTACCTTAGGACCATAGTTCTTGCTTTGTTCAATGCCAGTTAAGCTATGGCGTGTTTAAAGGCGTGGGGCATGACGCCAGAGGCAAGGTTGGCTGAAGAGGCTAGTTCTCATGGCATATCAAAGAGAAACAGGTTAAAAGGACTGAATGTTCGACTCGGGGTGGAATGAATGAACGAGTGACTTGTTGGTCAGGGTGGTTAAAATCTTACCCCTGATTTTCTCCTAGAAAAAAAAAACAAATTGCTTTTTGGATATGGTTCTGATCTAAGGTTTCAAAGAGCAGCAGACTACAATCAACTGAAAAAAGCCTAATTATAGAAAATAAAAATATAAAAAGACAAGCATGAGTCCAGACTTCTTTTTTCCCCCCCTGACATTTTGAAGTTAGTTTTTGGTTGGAAAGTTCACATGTATTCATTTTTTTTCTGCATTTTACCAGGTTCTGACATCAACATCGTGGCTTCATCAGCTCTTTATCTTTATATAATTCTGTCACATCAAACTAAAACAGGACAATTAGAGAATACAAATAACTTAAAATATGAAATGTGATTATTTTAATGGAAAATAGGGACTTTCTAAATTGATTTTACACTATGCGTCTTAGTCACAATTGACATTTATACATTTTTTCTCTCGTTCTATTGTGAAAAAGTATCAATATGTTGTAACACTTCACCTTTAGACTTCACATCTGTCCAAACTGCTCATAAACTACACATGTATTTTAGCATATTTAGCTTTACCTTTAAACCATCTTCTTTGTGATATTAACTCTAGTCATTCATAGGTCACAGTTTATGGTTACAACTAATACAATGTATAATATGACAATATTTAGGGATGTATATCATTTTTTAAATTATAATTATCAGATTGATCCTACATAGCTGACCTAAACTCTGCTTTCTGTCTCTTATTTCTACACTGATATATGCTCTTACTAAAGGCATAATTGTGCATTTGGCATAAACACTAGATTTCATAAAACACGGAAAAGACGTCTTTAGCAGCGTTTCTTTGACATCCATTGGTACTTCAAGAAGGGAACTGTGACACTGTGGCCATTTTCCCACAATTAACAACTTTGTCAGTAGGGCTGCTGCTTTTTTAAAATGTTCCTTTTGAAACAATACAATGCACACTATATCAAGGCCTTGTTCTCTGAATATTTTACAAATTATTATGGTGGGCCACCATGGCCAAAAATGCCAGGGCAACTTTTTGGTCCCAATCCACCTCTGCATGGAAGCAGTGTAAAGCATCTAGAAAAGTTCAAGATAAAAGAGACATGTAGATTTAGGGATTGCTTCAGCATGAAAAAACAAAACAATATGTTTTTATCAGGGACAATAAGAATTTAATCCCTGGAGTGGAGAATCAGCCCGTTTATATAGCAGTGATCATTTTTACAACATGAAAAGGAGAAAGAATGGACAAAAAGATCTGCAGCTTTTGGGAGTGGATCTGAGTTAATGATTCTTATTAACATGAAATAATGTTTGTTTTTTTCCTGCATACTACTTATTCAGTTATGCATCTGTGACTGTCCTGTGATTCCATGATCTCCCAGGATCCCAGGAGCATTTGCGAGTAAAAGGCGTCTATTTGGTGATGCCCAGCTTATGTAAATGGTGGAAAGCAGGTGTTAGTCATTCATTGTTTGCTTTTCCCACTCTACAGTCCCTGTGACCTGAGTGACCTGGAGTATCTTGACGAGGAGTTCCATCAGTCTCTCCAATGGATGAAAGATAATGACATAGAAGACATGCTGGATCTCACCTTTACCGTCAATGAGGAAGTATTTGGACAGGTCAGACTCTGAGATTGCTCACATATCCACATGTTTACTACTTTCAGTTAATAACTGACCAACTAGGAATCACTAACGTAAAGCCTTTGGTCACAAATACATCTGACAGTACAGTGGATCCTTGACCTATTTGCAGATTTTTCTGTGTAATGTGACACCAAAATATTCACTCTCCCCATTCACAATTTTTTTCTAAAATGTTTGAAAGCAAATACAGCTTGGGAAGCAGAAATACCAAGGCACCGTTGCACTTTTCAATCTTTTGCCTGACGTTTGCAAAGCAGCCAATCCAGGACAGCCATTCATTGTCATTGCTGCTGACTCAGAAGGAAACTGTAGATGTTAAGTGTGAAGTTCTAAGACTATTTCATAGCATATGTGGTTGACCAATAAAATATGCAGTTATAAGCATTTCTTTAAGGAATCTCAGGTATATGCAGATTTTAAATATTGTGTTGTCTGGAAATTAGATGTGTAGCCAGATGGCTTTACCTGATAGGAATGGAATCTGTCAGCCCCTCTTCTCCGCTCGGCCACACACAGTCTCTTCTCTTTTGCGCGCACACTGTATTTCCCATCTCCAGTTGTACCACAGTTGTCCCCAGAACAGAACCAGCCTTCTTTATCAGGTTGTTGAGACGTTTTAAGTCCATGATGCTGCTACCCCAACAAATGATGGACGAAGAGATGACACTCTCCACAACAGACTTGTAGAAGATTTGAAGCATCTTGTTGCAAACCTTGAAGGACCTCAACTTCCTCAAAAAGCATAGTATGCTCTGTCCCTTTTTGTAGACTGCTTCACTGTTGATTCTTCAGTGCAGTCTGTTGTTCAAATGAACTCAGAGTTATCTGTACTCCTCAACCACTTCCACTTCTTCTCCCTTGATAGAGACAGTCTTTGACTTATCCCTGTTTCTTCTGAAATCTACAACCATCTCCTTTGTTTTGTTCATATTTAATGTAAGATGATTGTTTCCACACCATGCCACAAAGTGGTCCACAAGCTCTCTGTATTCAGGTTCTTCTCCATCTCTTCTCCATCATCACCCGACAATTGCAGAGTCGTCTGAGTATTTCTGCAGATGACAGGTCTCCGTCTTATGCTGGAAGTCTAAGGTGTACAGAGTGAAAAGGAATGGTGAGAGTACATTCCCTTGTAGTACTCCTGTGCTACTGACCAGCTGGTTTGACACACAATTCTTCAATCTCAATAACTGTGGTCTGTTTGTCAGGTAGTCGTTGATTCAGCTGATTGTTAAGGCCTCCACCTGTGTCTTCAGGAGTTTCTGTCAAAGCAAATCATGCTGAATTGTGTTAAATGAACTGGAGAAATCAAAGAACATGATTCTCACAGTGCTGCCCGCTTTTTCCAGATGACAGTGGGTTGGTTGAAGCAAGTTATTGATGGCATCTTCAACACCAACTCCATGGCGATAAGCAAACTGCAGGGGGTCCTGATAGGTTTTAGTTTGCTTATTCAGGTGGGGTAACAGGTGTCTCTCCAGGACCATCATGATGTGGGATGTCGGGGTGACAGGTCTATAGTCATTGATGACTGATGGGTGAGTTTTCTTTGGAACTGGAACAAGGCAGGATGTCTTCCACAACACTGAAACCTTCTCCTGGGTCAAGCTAAGGTTGAAGAGGTGCTACAGAATCACACAAAGCTGCTCTGCAAAGGTCTTCAGAACTCTGGGGCTGACACCATCTGGATCTGCAGCCATGTTCCTGTTCAGTTTCTCCAATTGCCTCTTCACCTGACTTCTAGAGACAGACAGGTTGGAGAGTGAGATAAAGGGGGTAGCAGCATGTGCTGACTTGGTTGTAGACAAAGTTGTGGAAGTAGAAGAGTTCTTGACTGAGGTGGAAGATGAAATTAAATTTACTTAATTTATTTTAATAATAGAACTTGCTAAATTAAATATAATTAAGTAACATTTAATTATTTTTTTTCACAAATGTTACGTTTAGAGTTAAGTACATTTCACTTATGCATATGATGCGTCTTGGGGGAAAAACAGGTACAAATCTATATAACTGTCAGGTTTATGACCATAAGAGTGTTAATTACTACTACATTCCAATCTACCTTTCTGGGCCCCTCCCAACAGGATGTGATATGTAATTCTGAAGGTGGCATAATCTCCACAGGTTTTTAAAGAAAGACTGTGCTGATCAATCTATGACTTTTGTAAATAATTTTAAGGCTTTTTGTGGGACCAAACACCTCTTCACACAAAACCAGTGTTATCTGAACAAAAGTGGACAAAGACTTCTGGTCTCCAACCTGCTCAGCTATCTAATTCAAACAGCCCTCAATGTTCCAAAACATGGTCAAACAATTCAAAACAAAGACCAACATCTCCAAGCATTACCCTAGCTGCTCAAGGACGTGAGACAAAACACACTTGACTAACAACCAGCCAGAGATACAGGAGCAGAGAAAACTCAACCAGGACAAAAAGTATTCACACCAACCAAAGATGTAAGCAGAGCAGCAGGATAATGCAGAGACATACAGCATTCGCCCCATTCACCCAGTTCACCAAACTCACCCCATTCACCCTATTCACCTAGCTCTAAACCAAATGCCTCACCCTTTAGGACCTTCTCTGATAAAATGAGGGTACAAACCATGATTGGGAACCAGCTAACATAAAAACTTTGACTAAATCAACTTCCCGGGACTGGTATCCTGCCAATCTCCCAACTGGTAGTAAGAAACATTTGACATGGAAAGGAACCGGACAGTAATTCTACTCACATCATCTCCCAGAAGTTGCCCGACCCCCCTGTACAAAATAGTACCATCCCAGTGCTTCTATATGTAGCAGAAAACATAAATCTAAATCCATACATTTGTGTAATTGAATGGTACAGAATCTGTAGGTAATATCTTCTCTCAATTAGGGCTGAACGATTAATTGCATATGCAATTAAATCGCGATTTGGTAAAATGCGATTTCCTAATCGCAAAGGCTGCAATTTGACTTGATGTAAACATACGTGCTAAAGTCCCGTGACATGCAAGCAACGCAGGGAGAGAAGGAAACGCTGCACTTTAAGCAGTTATAAAATGACCAAACAGTATCAAACACTACATAAAAATAGCCACATTAAATATTAGGTCTGTTTGAGGAAAGTCTCTCATAATCAACGATGTTATTATCACACAAAATATACATACGCTGTTTCTATCAGACACTTGGCTAGCTGACCATACAGAATAAGCTGTGCTAAACTTGCCCTTACTATATTAGTGAGAGAAGAAAAAATTGAATTGAATTCACTTTTTATTCACATAGCGCCAATTCACAACAAATGTCATCTCAAGACATTTGGGACAGAGAAGAGGTGGAGGCCTAGCTGCAGTCTTCCATAGATCTCTTAACCTTAAAGAGGTATCACTAAGTCAATTTGATTCCTTCAAATATCTGGCAGCTGAGACAAATGAGCCAAACAAAGTCCTATTTCTAAAAATATATAGACCACCAAAACCAACGCAAACTTTATTCATGATTTCAGTGACCTTTGTTCTGTAATAATTATAGACTATGATCAGTTAATATTTTTGGGAGATTTCAACATTCATATTGACAACCCCCAAGATAGCAGTACAAAAACATTAAAAGATACACTCCATAACTTCGACCTAACCCAGCATATTAATGAACCAACACACAACCGAGGACACACGCTGGACCTACTTATTAGCCAAGACTTAAATAACTCTAAAATCGCGGTAACTGATATTGCATTATCTGACCATTTCTGTATCTCATTTGAAAGCACCATCTTAGCTAAAATTTCTAGTCACAATAGGACCACTGTTAAAAAACGCTATCTTAATGCTTGTTACGGCCCCAACTCTCAAAGAAGTAAAGAGGGTAAGGTAAAGAAGGAAACTAGGACCAAAACTTGGGCCATAAAATGTTTCAAAATTTATTTATAGAAACCTTATATATATTTATACAGAATTTAAGGGCTGGAATCTCTAACAAATCAAACTAGACACAGCCCAGTAAAACCCTTAATGTAAAATAGAAGTTAAATAAATGAACAAGCTTCTTGCCAGAACTTCCCTTTCTGGGGGGGGACAACAAAGAAAATAAAACAACTAAACTACTCAGCTTCCTTGAGCAGCAAATTAAAAGAGGGGAGTTATCCCTCTGAACAAACAAGAAAAAACACAACCTTAACACAAACAGTAAGAAATACAGAAACCCAGGAGGTTGCCATAGCGACATAGCAACAATCCACCTGTCGCCATTTTGTTTTCAGGTGAGCAGCCGTAAACGTTTTTTGCAGCTTCTTAAGAGGGAGAGAAAAGAGAGAGCGTGCAAAGGGAGACAACACACAAAACCACAGGGGTCGTGACACCTCCCCACTAAAAAAAAAGGTTTGTTAGCCAACAAAATGTTCTCCTCAACTAAAAATTTTTCCCATGGAGCACGGGACAGACAATCAGCAAATACATTCTCTGAACCTTTCTTGTGCTTTATCTCCAAGTCGTACTCTTGTAATAATAAAGCCCACCGAATTAGTCGTTGGTTGTGGTTGAACATTCTTGCCAGGAATGTTAAGGGATTATGATCTGTATAGACTATGAGGAGACCATTTCCAGCACCTACATAAACATGGAAATGCTGTAAAGCCATGATTAATGCCAAGGTTTCCTTCTCTATGCTGGAATAACAAACAGGTATGGAGTGAATTTTTTTCGAGAAATATGCAATAGGGTGATCTACAGCATTTTTGTCTTCTTGTAAAATAACTGCTCCAGCTCCCACTTGGCTTGCATCAACCTCTACTGTAAAACATTTTGCCAAATCGGGAGCCTTCAAAACTGGGGCATTGGTTAGCAGTAGCTTGCAGGAGACAAAAGCTTCATGAGCCTCTTGGTTCCATTTAAAGTGTAACTTGGGACTTAAAAGCTTTGTGAGAGGACATAAAACAGTAGCAAAATTGTTACAAAAACATTGGTAGTACCCGATCATCCCTAGAAAACGTCGGAGTTGTCATCTAGTCCGAGGGACAGGAAACTTTGCAATAGCTTGCACCTTATCAGATAACATCCCCGCATATCCATGTCTCACTTCTTTGCCTTGATAAGATACAGTGTCCAGTACAAACTCTTACTTGGCAAGATTCACAGTCAGACATGCAGCAGCTAAACGATCAAATAGCCCAGCCAGTGTTTTCAGGTGGTCACCCCAAGTCTTAGTGTGGATAATTGTGGTAAGGTGACGAAATTACATGTTCAGCTGAAAACTTTAAACTGATGTACACTCCTACCTTACCCAAATCCTCAACATCCACCTACACATATATTTAGTATATAAACTAACAGACGATTTTCTCTCCAAACTTTCTGACATCATGGATAAGATTGCACCACTTAAGGTTAAAACTGTCTTGAGTAGAAAGAAGCCTCCCTGGAGAAACAATCCAATGGTATGCAGTGAAAAAAGAGAGTGCAGACGCGCAGAGAGAAAATGGCGGAAAACTCGACTCCAGCTTCACTATAAAATATACAAAGAGAGACTGAACAAATAACCATTAACCTTGAAAGGTGCAAGGGAATCATTCTTCTCTGAGATTATTCACAGAGACAACAATAATGTGAGGACATTATTTGCTACAGTGGAGAGATTAACTACTCCTCCTGTGGCAGTAGCCCCTGAACTAAACTCCATCAGGGCCTGTAAAGAATTTGCTAGCTTCTTTACGGAAAAAATCGTGAACATCAGAAGGTCAATTAGTACATCAGTTTAAACCCCAATACCAACATTATGCCCAGTTAACATCCATGCTGAGAAAATGACAGATTTCAAAACAATAAATCCATTGAGCTTGGATAAAATTATTGACAAACTAAGCCCGGCCACCTGCTGCTTTGATATCTTACCAACAGGTTTAATTAAAAAAGTCCTCCCAGCCATCAGGGCGGAGCTGATCAAAATGGTTAACACATCCCTCCTATCACGTGTTTTCCCCCAAGCTTAAAAACAGCAGTTATCAAGCAATTACCAAAAGAGAAGAACCTAGACAGCACGTTAATGCAAAACTAGAAACTGACCAATTACTAATCTCCCATTTATCAGTAAAATTATTGAAATAGCTGTGTTCCAGCAGTTAAACAGCTTGCTAACAATGAACAACCGCTTTGATATTTATAAGTCTGATTTTCGTAGGCACCACAAAGTTTTCAATGACATCCGTATAAATACTGACTGTGGTAAAACCACAGTACTGGTACAATTAGACATCAGTGCTGCGTTTGACACCGTTGATCATGATATATTACTGGAACGTCTAGAGAGATAGGTTGGACTCTCTGGTACGGCACTCGAAAGGTTCAAATGCTACTTTAAGAGCAGCAAATTATTTGTGTCGATTAGCCAATTCTCATCACAAAACAATGAAATCACATGTGGGGTCGCCCAGGGCTCCATCCTAGGGCCCCTCTTATTTAGCATCTACATGCTCCCACTAAGCCAGATAATTACAACAAATAATATTAACTACCAGAACTATGCGGTCGACAGTCAGCTTTATATCTCAATGACAACAGATGATGTTGAACCCATCCAAACCCTTAATAAATGCATTGAGTAAATTAACAACTGGATGTCCCATAATTTCCTCCAACTGAACAAAAACAAAACAGAAGTACTTCTCTTCTTCCCCAAAAAAGATCGATTAAATAAAATCACACAGCTTCAGTTGGTCCAACTAGAAACTACTGACCTGAATCTAGGTGTAATAATGGACTCAGACCTCAACCTCCAAGGTCACATAAAAGCAGTAACAAGGTCAGCTTTCTATCACCCGAGGAACATTTCTAGGATTAAAGGACTGATGACACAAGGAGACCTAGAAAAACTCATCCATGCATTTATCTCTCTCTCTGATTACTGTAACAGTATGTTCACAGGTCTACCTAAAAAAATTGTCAGACAGCGGCAGCTGATCCAGAAGGCTGCTGCATGTGTTCTCACTAGAACTAGGAAAGTAGAACACATTAGCCCAGTTCTAAAGCCCTTACACTTACTCCCTGTAGCTCAGAGAATAGACTTCAGAGTGCTTCTGTTATACTATAAATCATTGAATGGGTTAGCACCAGAGTACATTACAGATCTGCTATCAAGGTACAAACCATCCAGAACACTTAGATCCTCCAGCTCTAGTTTACTCACAGTCCCTAGAATCAGAACCAAACATGGAGAAGCAGCTTTCAGTTTATGTGCTCCCAACATCTGGAACAAACTACCGGATGAATGCAAAACTGCAGAGACACTGAACCATTTCAAATCAAAAGTTAAAAAGTATCCATTTATACTTGCTTATGAGTAACTGATACAACTTTTGTGTTCATTCTTTTTAATTGTTAAATTTTTCTGTTTTAGTTTTCATAATTTTACATAAATGTTCTCTTATGCCCTAATCACTAAATGTTTTCTTTTCTTTTAATTACATAAATATTATTTAATAAATGTTTAAGATTTCTTTTAGTGATTCTATGTTTTAATTTTTCACATTTTTCTAATCATGTAAAGCACCTTGAATTGCCTTGTGTTTAAATTGCCATATACAAATAAAATTGCCTTGCCATGGATTACGTTATATTGTTCGTGAATGACATCTGTTGTTTTCAGTAATAAACTTAAGTTGCATGTGATTGTGCAAAGTTAATACATGCCCTTTAAAAGCGCTAAAAATAGGTGCTAAAATAGCAGGCACAAACATTTTTGTGTTTAGTAAATCACACTAAGCCTCGAATGCCTACTTATCGGCCTGTTCTCCTCCCAATATTTTGCGTGTTTTAACAGAAATGCCCATATTACATATTCAGCATGGGGAAAAGTGCTAAATGAAATGTGTGCGTCTTGCTCCAGGTTTAACAGTCGCAATGCTCTCTGCTCCATGTTAATAAATCCGCTAGAGTTAGTTTTTACGAAACTGTGCAGTTTTCACCGGTTTTAACTAGTGCAAATCGATGATAAATCAGGCCCTGACTGTTTTATTCCAGTTTTTTGTATCCAAATTTGGAAATTAACTTTAAATTGGCTCTTCCCTGTCCTTACCAGACTCATAAGCTGATATAGACCCCAAATCTGTCCATCTGTTAGCATATCTAAGATGAAACGTACTGCCAACTCGGAGGTACTTATCTCCGGGCCACTTAAAATATTCCAAACTAACCCTTTACAAAGCATTTTACCTCTTTGTTCATTCTCTTCAGACTCTAAGAGTTATTTTGTATTGAACTTAAAATTCTTTGTGTAGATCACAGAACGGGAGCTGAAGCCTGGTGGAGGGAATATCCCTGTGTCTGAGAAGAACAAGAAGGAGTACATCGAGCGGATGGTGAAATGGAGGATAGAGAGAGGAGTAGTTCAGCAGACTGAAAGCCTGGTCAGAGGCTTTTATGAGGTGTGGTTGTGTCAGCTTTTTAACCTCTGTAAAAAAAACAAGCAATTTGTGTTCTGCATGTTTAAAAACTTGCCATGCAAAATTGGACACTTTGCAACTTCATAATAAATGTATTGCTCCAGGTTGTGGATGCCAGATTGGTGTCTGTGTTTGATGCCAGGGAGCTGGAGTTGGTCATTGCTGGCACTGCTGAGATTGACTTATCAGACTGGAGAAACAACACAGAATACAGAGGAGGTACACAATAAAATAATCACTGAAATAGTTTTAAACTTTCCTCTTTTCTCTTACTTCTCCCATCAGATAGACAATCCTTCTTTCAGTTCCTACATAGTCTCGAAAAACAGAGATGCAACAATACCACTTTTTAAAAACCGATACCATACCGACACTTGGATCAGAGTATTTACTGATACCGAGTACCAATGCCGAAAATTTTATCACTCAAAAAGTGCTATCAATTGTGAGTCAGGCTTCATTTTCTTCTCTGCTTGTTACGATAAATGATGGTGAATTAGATAAAAAATAAAATGTTAATAAAAATGACCACAGAACTTATATTTAAGTTAAAAACTAATATTTTCTGTGAAATTATTGAAGTATCGGTTCAACCTCCGGTTCAACGTCCCTGGGGAGGCGGGGGACATTGAGTCCGAATGGAGGGGGACCACAGAGTGTGTTCGAACTATAGGGGATCAGACTTCTGAGCCTCCCTGGTAAGGTCTATTCGGGGGTTCTGTAGAGGAGGGTCCGACGGATAGTCGAACCTCGGATTCAGGAGGAACAATGCGGTTTTCGTCCTGGCCATGGAACACTGGACCAGCTCTACACCCTCGGCCAAGGCGTGGAGGGGATCCGTTTTGGTGACCTCAGGATTGGGTCTCTGCTTTTCACAGATGATGTGGTCTTGTTGGCTTCATCTGAATGTGATCTACAGCTCTCGTTGGAGCGGTTCGCAGCCGAGTGTGAAGCGGCTGGGATGAGGATCCGCACCTCCAAATCCGAGAACGTGATCTTGAGCTGGAAAAGGGTAGAGTGCCTTCTCCCGGTCGGGGATGAGGTCCTTCCTCAAGTGGAGGAGTTTAGGTATCTGGGGGTCTTGTTCATGAATGAGGGAAAAATGGAGCGGGAGTTATGCTGGCGCTGTACCGGTCTGTCGTGGTGAAGAGAGAGCTGAGTTTCCTCCTTAGGGTGGCTGGGCTCTCCCTTAGAGATAGGGTGAGAAGCTCGGTCATCCGGAGGGGGCTCAGAGTAGAGCCGCTGCTCCTCCACATCGAGAGGAGCCAGTTGAGGTGGCTCAGGCATCTGGTCAGGATGCCTCCTGGACGCCTCCCTGGTGAGGTTTTCTGGGCATGTCCCACCGGGAGGAGACCCAGGGGAAGACCCAGGACTCGCTGGAGTGATTATGTCTCCCAGCTGGCCTGGGAACGCCTCGGGATTCCTCCAGAGGAGCTGGCCTAAGTAGCCGGAGAGAGGGAGGTCTGGGTCTCTTTGCTTAGGCTACTGCCCCCGCGACCCGACCCCGGATAAGCGGAAGATGATAGATGGATGGATGGATGGATGGAAGTATCGGTTCATGGTATCGGTTAATGTTAGCGGATACCGAAACCAGTATATTAGATAATATCGGGGCCGATACCAAATACCAGTATCGGTGCATTCCTACTCGAAAATTATACATTTAGATTTAAGTGTTTTCCAGTTATTCCAGTGCTTTTTAAATCAGAAGACCTGGGAATTCTTGTATACGGACAAACGTAAAATGTTGACATGATAAATGTACATGAACCTTGTGCATAGTTCTACAGCAGGTTATTGTTTCCAGGTTACCATGACAATCATATTGTGATCCGGTGGTTCTGGGCTGCAGTGGAGAGGTTTAACAATGAGCAAAGATTACGACTCCTGCAGGTAAGCCAGTTTGTACTAGGGGTTTGTACCATCACTCCACTACACACGGTGTGATGTATTTCAGAAACATGCCGTCGCAACTTTTTCAAAATATTGTAATCATCTGTTTTTTGTGTGTTCATTAGCAGTAAAGCACATTCTAAAACATTCTGTGTAAATACTATATAATTTGAGTTTTATTCTTTAAAATTATTAATACATCATTTAACTTTAACTGAAATGTATTTGGTTTCCATACTAATTTTGGTCCCTTTCCTTCTTCTTTGCCAATTGAGTTTGTGACAGGAACATCAAGCATTCCATATGAGGGCTTTGCTTCACTGCGTGGCAGCAATGGACCCCGCAGGTTCTGTGTGGAAAAGTGGGGGAAAACTGCTTCACTTCCCAGGTGCCAGTTTTTTATTTTTGTTCATTAAGCGTTTCAATCAGAGCTAAAAACTTTGGGCTCAGATCTGTCCTTGCTCTGATACCTGATTTAGACCATTGAATCATTTCCATAGCTTAATACAGCCATTACCTATCTTTAACATCAGAAACACAGTACTTGTCACATTGCTTGAGGACCAGTGTTGCCCATCCCTGGTTTAAGCCATTAAGACATTTATTCTTAGTAAAAAAGCTTTGAAAAGAAAAATCCTAACAAGGTTAAATTGTTCTTAAATAATGATTAAAAAACTATAAATCAACATTCTGTATCTTATTTATATATATGGTGGTCAGAGTGGCATCAATTGAATGGAGCGAGTATATATATTTTATATATATATATATATATATATATATGCTCGCTCCATTTAGTTGATGCCACTCTGACCACCATCCAGGAAGACTCTTGAATGTCCATCCTCAACTCAGGTAGAACTGCAAGACAAGGGCCACCAATGTGGCGTTGTATTTGAGCTAAGAGCTTGGAGAGACCCTCGGGCTGAGATGTCAAGGGATAAAGTCCTCCAGTGGCCTTAAGCTATATTTCACCCCAAGGATTTGTCAAGCTATTCTAAGAGATTCTCAGAATTCAAACATCCTGTCCTTCTACAGGCCAAGAGGAATCTTCAAAAATACTCTGGAGTTTAAAATAAGGCAGTAGAACCGTGGCAGAGTGACCAGGAGAATTCCCTACTTAAGCTGCTGAATCTGGGTGAAACCATCCAGCTCTTAAAGGAGCTTTCCAGCGTGCCTGGATGACAAACTAAAATATAACGTACTCTGTAGAGATGACCCTAAGTACCTAGATAATGCTTTCAGTCTCATCATTAAAACCACCTCTAAGTAAAAATTTGTCTGTTGCAATATTCCTCAGAGTTAGATAAGTGAGTAAAAAACATTTTGTGTCGAGCCCAGTCATTTCTAGCAGTAGTCTTTTTGCTTTAGCATAGCATAAACTAATGTAAGCAAAAGGGAAATACTAACATGCTAACTACTGGAATGCTAGTAGTTCCCATTCACTTACATTGATTTTGGCAAACAAACTGCAGAAACTTCACCTTTGTCTTCTTTTCAAAGTGTTTCTCTCCTATGGAAAGCAGATATGAGATCTATGACCGTGAGCTGCTTGCCATAAAACTCTCTCTTGAAGAGTGGAGGAATTGGATTGGTGGGAGCTTGACTAGCTTGACAGAGCTCCCTGTTATCATTTGGATCATGGCCGGCAACCCATAGCTATAAAGCGGCATGCGGTTCTTACATGCCAACCTATTGACGCCCTGTTGGTATTTTTAAAACGTTCTCGCTTCTGAGAATGAGGTTGACGGGCCACAGGTGGGGTTTGCAGCTCATTCCGGGTGTGTTGTGCTTGAATCTCGGAACGTGACAGCAGCAACAGCAACTTTGCTGACCGTAGTATTTCCTGTATTTTTATTTTGTTCTTTATTGTTACTTGAGTGTTTGTGTGCGTCGAAGATCAGTGAATTCAAATTCTGAGTTCACAGAACTTAATAGTGTGCATAATTAGCAGAACAACAGTTGAGCATGAAATTCGAAAGCCAGTGTGGAGGTTAGAGGGTGACACGGGAATCAGTTGTCGCTCCCGTCCCGTCCCGATCCCAAAAAAATACTCCCGTCATGTCCCGATCACGTGACAGCCCACCCAAAAACATCTTGTACTGAAAAAATCCCGAGAGAAAGACTCCCGACCCAAATCTCGTAGATTAGTAATTTACCTCCTATGGCGCTCGCTCCCCACCCCCGCCCCCCTTTAAACCATAGCCTAGCACAGTATCAAAGATCATCTATTTAGCTTTATCCAACGTCTTTAACCATATCTTGCATTCTCGTTTGGCCACCTTACCACATTATGAATGGACTCGACTCGTCTGACTACCAAACTATTAATGCTGCGTTCGAGAGCCCATCCAAACCAGTGGGACGTGGGACTGTTCTACCAGAAATGTACTAGCTCCCACTTCTAAGCGTTCGAAGCAATCGAAGTGGAATGTAAACGGAAAACATGAACGACCGCCGCGCTAAACAAATAGTCCCTTTGTTTATGAAGAGGCATGCTAACAGATAATAACGACATTCACACCATAGTATGAAAAACAAGTTGTATTAAAATTACAGTGTCTAAAACAACGCTACAAGCAGAGAAGTACAGTTTATAGCCTATTCGTTCAAGTTTTACCTCTCAGGACGTGAGACTCCGTGGGCGCCGCCATTATCCACCGACTTACTTTTGGTGAAGTCGGGGTGCGTCGAACTACCCCGAGTTCGCAGGTAGGAGGTTCCACTCGACAGGCATTCCAGTGCACTTTTCCTATTTGGAAGTAGGATAAATCCCATGTCCCACTGGTTTGAATGGGCTCTCGAACGCAGCCTAAGATACACACATTTTCAGTCGGATATCATATGCTTACCACTTTATACAGGTGGTGTAGCAACAACGTAGCAGTTTCAGTTTTTGTGCGTGCAGTGTAGTAGACCCAATGGAATTCAACTAAAGATAGATGTAAAAAAAAAAAGAAAATTCTAATTTCCGGTTTTCCGTCCGATCCTGTGGATTTTTTCCTGTCCCGTCCCGATCACGTTACTAACAGTGAAATTGACTCCCGTCCTGTGGGAATCCTGCAGGAATCCCGTGACCCGTGGGAATCCCGAAAAATTGTCAACCCTCTAGTGGAGGTGAAACAGAGCACTTCTGTGATAATTTAATCACACAACCAAATCATTTATATTCAAAATGAAGAACAATTCTGAGATACATCAATAAAGTAACCTCACAATATTGTTATAAGTTCACATAAGCAGCTTCATAAATGGCTAACACAATATTAGCGCATATTAGCACATAGCTAGTTTACTTACGGCCACTTCATCAGGAGTCTTAATTGCTGGAATAAATCCGGCTGCAAGAGTTAATCTCTCTGACAATTTGCAATGGTTTGGCCAAGATTCGGAAAACAGAGATCGGTGAATTGCCGGTCACATACAAACATTTGTTAGCTGGTTAGATTTGGGATTCCCGAGAGAAAAACCATCCATTTCTGGTGATTTGGCTGTTCTTTAGAAATTTTGATTCCTGTAATTCTCACAGCCAAACGTGTACTTTCGCCAAGACATTTTAGAAATTAAAATGCTACAAAAACAGTGGTTTGAGCTGCGACACTCCAAAGCACCTCGCACCTGTAAGAAAAGGGATGTGTGTTTAATCGGCAGGAGCAGCGTGGACACGTCGGGCAGTTCCTTGTTTGACAGCGATACGTTTTCCAGGAGAATTATTGAGAAATGCTTGAATTTAGCCAAAAACCACTCTGGCAGGCTTTTTTTTTATAAGAAAATTGCATTCGAACCTCAGCTATAGTCAGGTCCATAAATATTGGGACATCGACACAATGCTAACATTTTTGGCTCTATACACCACCACAATGGATATCAAATATAACGAACAAGATGTGCTTTAACTGCAGACTGTCAGCTTTTATTTGAGGGTATTTACATCCAAATCAGGTGAACTGTGTAGGAATTACAACAGTTTGCATATGTGCCTCCCACTTGTTAAGGGACCAAAAGTAATAGGACAGAACAAGAACCATAAATCAAACTTATACATTTCAATACTTGGTTGCATATCCTTTGCAGTCAATTACAGCCTGAAGTCTGGAACACATAGACATCACCAGATGTTGGGTTTCATCCCTGGTAATGCTCTGCCAGGCCTCTACTGCAACAGTCCTCAGTTCCTGCTTGTTGCTGGGGCATTTTCCCTTCAGCCCCCATGTTTTTGGGGCTCACCAATGGTTTACATCTTGTGGTGAACCCTCTGTATTCACACAGAGGGTGGTGGTGTGTAGAGCCAAAAATGTTAGCATTGTGTCGATGTCCCAATATTTTTGGACCTGACTGTATATCCACCCATGACTTAGCAAACCTGCAGACAAGAGAATACGATCAGATACCCATCTCCCACTCAGTCTGTCTGCCGCATCTGCAAAGAAACCACTTACCTCTTTGAGCATCCAAATTCTGTTTCACCTTAGAAATATATCCAAAGTCCTTTTATCTAAAACTCACTTGTTATACAGTACTTCCCTCCGCCTTTCAGTGTCGCTGTTTCCTGAGGCTTTCCTTGTTGAATCAAGAGTTGCATTCCTTTTTTTTTAAAGTCCTTTTCTGATTCCATGTTTTGAGTGTGAATTGTGTCTGCACCAGGGTTGATAAAAAATTATGACAAGAACTTGTTTCAAGATAAAGTTGTTCTATATCTAGTTTTAATCTTTGACTGTATTGTCTGTGATTTTTTTCTCCAGAGCTCACACCTGTTTTAACAGATTGGACCTGCCACCATATCAGTCTTTCTCCATGCTGTATGACAAGCTGCTGACCGCTGTGGAAGAGACCAGCACCTTTGGGTTGGAATGAGATCCTGTCCTCATCCATCCACTTGCCCAGTTTTCAACAGCAGTTTTGAACCAGCTATTGGCTGAGAGAATAGGCTATTTGGAAAAACAAACAAACAAACAAAAAACACAAGCCTAGTATCACTGCCCTTTGGTCAGCCTTAAAAGTCCCTAGCACAGGTTTTTACATTAAAGGTAACTTAAGAGCTTTGCCAGAAAAAAAACCCAATGAACCATTTTTAAAGCATGCTTTTTCGTGCTTCAAAATGATTGGTTTGTAGGTAAATATGCTGTCCAAGGCCTTGGCCAATCAGGACTGACCTGTTGAGATGACTTCACAGGAGAGGTAAATGCTTTATGTTGCACCTTCCTATATTTCAGACGCTCTAAGACTAGACAAATTGAGCCCTACACTGCCTTCAGGACTGACTTCAGATGCCAGGACATCCAGGGACCTATTTTTACGTCACTTGAAGAAATAAAAAAACATTTCTTACAAAAGTTAACCTAATTTTGTTTTGGTTTCATGTTGCTCTTTTATTTTTGAACTGATCATTGAAAAAAAACAGCCATCAAATGAGGCTCAAAGTATAGGACCCTCTAGTGGCTTAGTTTAGAAACTGCACATATGTAGCCGTTTTTCTTAAAGCCTATTGGTCCATTCACACTGCATGCGTTGTCTGCGTCAAGCAAGGCTCCCAACGCATCTAGTTGGACATATACATTTTTTAGCACGTGGGCTGGCCTTTTTCTGCCGGATGTATAACACAATAGTAGATTGTGATTGGCTAGACAACATCGACATCACTACAGTGAGAATCTCTGATTGGTTGGCACACTGCGTTAAGTGTGTGTAGTTCGTTGTTGCTTGCGTTTGCTGGGTCTTGGGGGTCTCAAAACCCTCCCACAAAAAGCGTACCCATGGGCATTACACCTGCGAGGGACATGTCTCCTGCACTTTCTGTGTTGAACTTAAAAGAATGCAGTTAGTTTTTGCATCTAGTTTGGAACTTTTTAATAACTTCCAGCATTTTCCTTGAAAATAGTTTTTTTAATTGTTGAATAGGGACATTTTGGGATAAAATTATACATTTCTATTGGCACCTTGGGACACCTTAGTCTAAATGTAACTATGCTTAACCATAGGCCATGTTCACACGGTAGGATTTTGAAATTGTCTCAGGAGCTTCAGACCACAACAAAATCTGTGCATCACTTACTGTCTCCTTGCTTGATGATTGGCTACACGCTGTATTCAATGGGCTGCATGCTCTTTTCTTCTTTGCAACACACCACACGGGCCACGTTATATCAGGCCACGACAATTCAACATGTTTAATATCCCAAATTTGCGATCAGAACGGTCATGACGTCCTTTCGAGTAGACCAGAGTGCTCTGAACACACCAAACACAGCTGGAATATCTGTTAGGATTATTTTAGGAGCCATCCCGATAATCACAGCATGTCAGAAGAGGATAATCAGAGAGAAAAAAAATATTGCCTTGTGAACCAGGCATTAGGTTGTTTGGAGTGATTTTTAATATCTCAATATAATGTTGATTGGCTGATGTGTACATTTCGTGGAATTTAAAGTTTGTCTACATTTTGTTCCTGCAGTCTGCATCACACATTTCTGGAGTTGTTTTAAAGATCAAAGTAAATCTTATTTCTGTTCCTCTGTTTAAGACTGCCTACATGTATCCTCCAATGCATAATACACACAATAATTATGTGTAATTGGATCCTTAACTAAGCTTAAGCCAACAAATGGGTCCTCTGCTAATCCTTTAACTGGAATTACGGGGAAAGGCTGCAGTAAAACACAGTAAATTAAATGCATTGATTAACTAATAATCAGTGTAACACCTCTATAAAATAGGTGCATGTTCATACACTAGCAGTGACCTCAGAGAAGCCGCTGTCAGAGGTGGGTAGGTTACACAAAAATTCTACTTAAGTGGGAGTAACATTTTTTCTAACAGTTTTGCTAAAGTAAAAGTACTTTTCCAGCAAACTATTCACTAGAAAATGTTATTAAAAAGTGCACTCAAATTTAATTCAGTTCATTTATACAGTGCCAATTAACATGTCATCCTAAGGCACTTTTCAAGTAACTGGTCGGAACATCTGAGTCAGTTAAAGACTAAAATAAATTGTAATTTTTACCCAAAGTTTCACTTAAATAAATGTAACTAAATAAAAGTTACCAAATACTGTCCACTTCTGGTCGCTGCTGTTGTTTTATCAATCTTAGTATGATAAGGCCATTTCCAAATTACACTGTTACCCATAAATTTGGAATATTTTGGTTTTCAGACAGTTTGATTTTCACTGATCAAACAACAGTGGGGAAATTTGAAGAATGTATTGTTTTGCATTTTTCTTTATTCACACTGTTGGAGCCATTTTACAAAAATAGGGAGTTTGTGTAATTCGTGTAATTCAAACTTTACCAGCAACAGTGTATTTGAAGCATAGGTGGGTTGTTTTACAGGTCTAAATTATGTCCCAAGTCGTTATCCTCAAGTTCCGAGTCCAGCCTCGAATAAACACAGGCAAGTCAGTGTTAAAGGGGAAGTTAGGTTTTTTTTTTCAACCTGGACATTACTTATAGCATGCATTATGCTTGCGTACACACCCAAACAAGTTTGGAACCACTTTGAGTCTTTCTTGAGAAGTTTGTATCCTGTCGTAAAGCAATATAATGGGAGTTATCGGGCTCGTCAAGTACCGCCTCTAAAATAGATATTATCTGCTACAAAACTCATTTAACCAATATTTTGTCTTTCATAGCTACTACTATTCCTCTCAGAGTCCGGAGCGTCTTGTAAGTGCTTCTCTGTCCTCTTCCGTGATGTTTTTGAAGGTTATTATTCCAACTTACAGCAAGTTACCATTTCATTGATGTTACTGTAGTGCAGCATGGCAGTTGTAGTCTGAGCAGGCCTTTTACTCCGTGCTATATGATAGTCTTAATCCACTTGGTCATTTTATTTGTGCAATTTGGAAACATGCCAGCGTGATCCATGTTAATGTTTGCATTAGCACGTTTTGGCTAACTAACTACCGCCGTAGAGCACAGAGCTCAACCAAAGTCCTGCTCAGACTACAACTGTCAATGCGGATGCAGCAAAGTAATTGTGATTTTTATTATTATACTTTGATTTAAAGCCTGCAAAGCTCCCTATCCGCAACAAAGAAGCCCTTCCGAGATGCTCCGCACTCTAAAGAGGAATAAAAACAAAAACATTGGTTAAATGAAGACGTTTTTTTTGGCAGCTAGTGCCTTATTTAGAGGTGGCACTTGATTAACTCCAATTATATGTATAGACGCTGATTGCGGCTTCTTCTGAAGAACTGCAAGTCGCTCCAAATCTGTCTGGGTGAGAAAGCAAATGTAATGCATGCTGGAAATAAGGTCCAGGTTGAAAAAAATGAATGTCCCATTTAAATCTCAAATAATGAGTAAATATGAAATCTTTTAGACTAATTAGATTCAAGTCAAAGTCAGGTCCTGAGTCATTGGTGTAAAAGCCCAATTCAGGTCTGAACTCTTTAAAAAGAAAAAATCCAGTTAAATCTAAAACCTCAAAATTAACAACTCAAGTTCAAGTCATGACGCACATCTCTGATTGGAAGTCCATTGTTTTGCATAGAGAAAGATTATTCACACTCACGAAATGGAGCAAATAAATTAACACATCGATTTTACAGAGGGTGAATACAGATGTTATAGGCATGTTAAATGTTAAAGATCTTATTGTTGGAAGAAAAATTGGCTTAAACAGACAGTGTGTAGTTGTTACCATTAATCTCTGGAAATATTCATCAAAATATTGTTGAAAATGAATAAAATGATGCCCAATCATTGAAAAGTATTGGCTGCTTCATAACATTATTATAAAAAAACGGGTCTAAAATACATGGGTATTTTAGACCCATAGTCCTAGTGTATGGGAGCCGACATACTGGATGCTGTGTTTCCTTTATACGTGAGCCGATGTGGATAAAACGTCTTTACTGATTTTTTTGAATATGTGGTTACATCCAGTTTAAATGAAGAGCTCTATGACTTAAAAAAAAAAAAATTCTCCAAACCTGACCAACCAACTAACCCGATCCAAGATGCACTCAAACCAGGTCGCTGTTCCCCGCTGAAGAGGTTTGCAATCAGCTGTTATGTCTGAGCGTTCGTGCAACACGTACCCAGTCTGCGATTCCTGTCAGAGTTAGAAGCCCACAGAGACGATCAATACCGCCAGAAAACTAGAGTAAACATCGGCATCATATTCTCTTAATGGAAATAACTGAATGACCAGCAAAGTCTAAGAAACCAAGCTGAGTTACATACATTCTGTTCCACAGGTAACAACTTTCACTGTAATGTGAGAATGGCTCCACATTCACACTGCCTGTGTGGCCATTAGTCCTCATTTGAACAGAAAAATACCACGTGCTTGCAATGATTTAGGTATGTACAGCCCCCTATTGGCAGGCAACTACACATTGTCACTTTAAAGGAAACATTTTCTTCTCTCCATAAGGAAAGACCGACAATACTCAGGTTTGTACGTTTGGAATTGAATGAAGCTGCAATGGGACCAAAGTAACCATATATCAATCATGATAGCGGAGTTCTGTTGATCCAGACTTGTTTTCAGTCACAAAGCCTGAGGACTGGCAGTCAGTGTGTCTACATCCAGCAAGAGAAATTTGTCCTTACTCAGTGATATTGGACTTTTGAAATACATATATATACCTTAGCTCGACTTAAGTTAAACAAGAATTGGAGTTTGAGAAATCAGCCTATGGCTACCCAGATAATGCGATTGGAGAATCAAATTTCTCTGCAGATAAACATCGACAGCCTTTGCGCTCCTCCGTCAGGAAGTAATGAGACCACGCAAGTGGAAACAGCAACAACCGAATGAGCAGCTTGTTGTCCATTTCTTTGCTGATTGTGCATATCCTGTTTTAACTCTGTCTGCTTCACTGACAGCTTTTTTTTACTATCTGTGTGACTACTCAACAGCTGACCCTAGTCAACAGCTTACTCTCGTCAGCGCGAAAGGGTGCAAGTAGCCACCTAGTATCACAGAGCTGAATATACTTTATTTAATGATTAGATTTTCTGAGTGACATGTAAATTGGGACACGACTCTCAACTCTATTAAGACATTTGTCTGATATTGCTACTCCTCGTCTAGAGTTATAGCATGAAGAAAATATATTAGGATACTCTGGTGTTTTTAAATCATTAGCTGTTGAACTTGATTTATGAGTCTCCTGTAGTAAGACGACATCTGCCTTCAGTCTTGTAAGATGGTTGAAAATCTTAATGGTTTTATCTCTGCAGCTAGCGCCGCGAATATTCCATGTTATAAATTTTACAGGATTCATAGAGCTAAGATAAACCTTAGATATGTACTATCGCCAAGGATGAATATAGGTATAATTTTGGTTTGTCCATGGGGTTGCCAGATTGAAAAAAACCAGAAGCAGAGATAAAGCGGGTAGATAATGCACCATACAGGTGTGTACAGAATGAAAGTATGATGGAAAAACATGAATATGCCATGATAAAAGTCTGTGTGTGTGTGAGAGAGAAAAAGGAAAAAAGGTGATAAAGAGATTTGGTTGTACAAATGTGAGAAAGATAATAGTGAAAAAGAAAAAATGAAAGAAAAAAAAAAGTGCACAGCCCTGCCCCTACCCACATTAACAAACAAAAACAGCCTGCTGAGCTGTGCTTTTTTTTTAAACTATAGTTGTCTGATAAAGCTAATTCTGTCTTGGTTCTGTTAAATATGACTAATAAAGCCAAGGAGTAACCTGAGGGTCCCTAAACAGCTGACCGTTAACATACAGTTTATCCACACTAACCGTAGCCCTACAGCCCTCACTAATATGTTTTTTTCTAATTGGAAATAACACGCGTCTTCTGTCCAGGATTTCTTTCGGAAACTGATCATTAACGCTGTAATTCGTCCCCCGTAGCTCTCTCCCGCGTCCTTTGACTTGTTCTTTTTGTTTAAAATGTTCAAATTTTGCAACAATTGGTCGCGGGCGGGTGTTGTTGTGTTTCTTACCTCCGAGTCGGTGAACCCGATGGAAGGTTATGCTTTTAACCGTGTCGTCTGGCAGTTTCAGTTGGTGTTGAATGAACTTTCGCACGGCTACTTCAGCATCTTCCTCAGCCTGCTCTGGTATCCCCGAAAAAACAAGATTGTCCCTCATTGATCGGGCCTGGATGTCTAGAATAGACTCCTTGAAGCTTTTGTTTTCTCCAGACAGCTGCTTCATTCCCTCGGTGAGTTTTTTAACGTCTTCTTTTAGTGTTTGGTTTTCTGTAACTAGCGAAGCTACTTGTTGTTGGCTGAACTCCAGCGATTCCCTCAGAGCCTGAAATTCTTTATGAAGAACCTCAACCAGCGCGAGACGGGCGTCCAGGCTGGTTAGCTTCTTGTCTATTGAGTCCAGGATGTCGCCGTAGCTTCTATCTGGCGAGTCGGTGGATGTGCTAGCCTCGGAACGAGTGCGCTTCTGCGACGGTGTGCTCGTTGTTGTATCCGAAGCAGGTTTCCGTGACTTACCCATAACGATGTTATCAAAGCACTCGTCTAGGTAGCACTCCAGCGAATCCAATGTTTCCTCGTCCAGGTTGTTTAGAGGAAAAAAAAAAGTAACTTGATGGTTATTTTAGAAGCTGCGTTTGATTCAAAATGATTGTCTTATTTTACCTGGGTGTATACATTACCACATAACCGCCATGTTCACCTATGCACAGCTCTCGCGAGAACTCAGCAGCTCATCCTCTCCCTCTTTCCTGGAGGAAAGAGGGAGGGAGGCCCAGCCCACCAGGCTGGGCCTCCCACCCCTGGTGGATCGGGCCGAACGGGGGTGCCTATTGGAGTCAGCAGGGGAGCTGGCTCCCTGGGGTTGGCAATGGTCACCCCAGTTATTTTCTCCCCATCTCCATGCCTCTGTCCACCTGCTCCTTCATTCTACCATTCACAAGGCCTTGGGACGTGGGCACGTCACTGGGGTGCGGGATGGAGCTTCCGTCTTCGCTACCCGGTGGCGGCCTGGGTCCCGATTTTATTGAGCAATTTAGACACTACACTTGCAACATTTACAGGGAACGCACATGTAGGGACCTGGCGGTGTGGTCGCCTGTGGTGCCGGCACCCACTGGTTAAACGCATCTAGACACTGAGGGCCCGGGGGGGGGGAGATGGGGGTACCCGGCAGTATTCCCATGTCCCCCCCCTCTGTTTTAAGTGCACATTAGAACAACACGCAACAACACCACATTGAGCTGGGGGAGAGAGGCTGGGGGGTCTTTCCACACCCCTGTTCGTTGGACCATCAGGGGTCGGAGCCCGGATAGAACATCACGCCGTCTGGTCGGGGTCCTGGGCTGGTGGGCTGCTCTTGCCGGTGTGGGGCCTTGGCGGTCTACTTGTCCCCGTCCTGGTGGGCAAAGGGGTCTGTCTCCTGGGTGCAGGGGCAGGGTTCTCTACTGGGGTGTCTGTCCCTGGGCCTGGGAGTATGGAGTATAGTGTACGTATGGGGGGTATGAATGAGGGTATAGCGTCCTTTTTTCGTATGTCCTGTATTTGTAAGAATGTGTACACAAGAAAGGGAGGGTACGTATGAGTGTCTCTGTCTGTCTATGTCTACCTGTCAGGTTGGGTGTTTGGCTGCTCTCTGGCCTGATGCATCTTCTTCCCTCCCCGTCACTCCCCGTCGGTGATGGTTGCTCCTGCCCGCTGGTTGATGATGACTCTCGATGCCTGGGGCTGGGGGTCCCGGTTGCGGCCCGGCTCGGTCCTGGTGCATGTCGGGCGGGTCCTGGGTGGTCCGGTGTGTCGGGCGGCCGCTGTTTCGGGCCGATGTCCTCCTTGGATTGACTGGGGCACCTCTTATGGGGGTGCCGGGTTTGTAGAATAGGTTGGTGCCGTCCGGTGGATCGGTGGGGACCGTGCCTGGCGCCCAGTCCTCCTGCCGGTTCCAGGACTTCAGCTGGCTGGTCTGTTCGCCTGGTGGGGCTGTCCGGCATTGGCTGGGCCCCTGATCTTGGCGCCCCACGTGGGGCGGGATCTGGATGTCCAGGTGCCGGCTGGGCGCGGCCTGGGGAGGGCGTACATCCGCTGTGGCTCCCTGGCGTGTGGATGTGTGGAGGCGGGCCGGGTTGTTGGCGGTGGGTACTGGTCCGGGGTGGCGGCGGCGTGTGTTGTCCGTCGGTTGGCTGCGGGTCCTCCTTGCCTGCGGCGGCGGCGGGGGACCCTTGTCGGCTGGTCCCTGGTTGGGGCCCCGCTGGGGGGTGGGGTGCCCCTGGTCCCCGTGGCCTCCGGTTCCTGGTCCGGGCCCGCCCTGGCGTAGCCGGTTACCGGCGGAGCCCGTGGGCTCGTCACTGCGATCTCTCGGGCCCCAGCATCGCGGCTGGTGGGTGCTCCCCTGGGGCTTCCATCTGTTCCCCTCTTGGCGGGTGATCGACCCTGCGCTGATCCGCCTGTGGACTCTGTACTCTGTGGGACGCTGGATGCATACATCTCTTGCCTCCTCCATGTCTGTGCCGATTCCTGTAGGACGGATTGACGGTTCCTTACACCAGCTATCAATCACTTGCATGGGGAAACCTTATTCCGACCTGCATGCTCGCACACACATAGGTGTGGGGACATAGGTGAGGACGGACATATCTTAAGCTGAGGTTATCATCATTAGTTAGTTGTTCACAGGAGCTTACCAGAAACATTTGTATTATGTTCATTAATCAATGCTTGTGTGTAGTGAATGTGTAATTCTTTGTTTATTCTACCAGATCCGAACTATTGGTTTGGTTCTGTACACTTTGTTGTTTTTGTTTTGTATTACTGTTTCTCTGCCGTCCGGCAGAGGTGGAGGACTGGGATGTTTTCTTGTGTTCTTTATTTGCCTCCCTGTCTTGTGTCATCGGTTCGCCCCTCTGTTGGTCCGGTTTCTTTTCTTCACCTTCTTCCTTTCTCCCTTCTTGTCTCAGTTTAATGTCCATGACGTCAGGAAATTGAACCCACAGTAATCACTAATAAAGATTTTTCATACATATACATCAAGTGGCGTACTACAGCGAAGCTGTAATACTCTGCTTGGGAAAGTAAAACTGTTGGGCTTGTACTTGGTACTCAGACACCAATTCTGAGTAGCATACTGCTAGACAGGACAAGTTAAAAAAAAAAAAAAAAAAAAAAAAAAGACATTTGTCTGATTTCTGCCAAAAGCTCAATTTAGATTTGCATTATCTACAGAATGTATGATTGGTCCACCAGAAGTAATGCTGTAAAGTAGAGTGGGTCAGAATCAAAATGAAACTGTTAAACTCATCTGAAGGTTTACTTATGCATCCTTTACAGCTTAAAATATTAAATATTTATAACTTGAATTATTTACCCACCAGTGGCAAATCCAAAACCAGATTTTTGTGACTCAAAGCTGTTTTAATTAAAAACAAGCATAATGCTTGGCAGGGGCGCTGCTAAGGATTTTGGGCACCATAACAAGAATCTTGGCAGGGCCCCCAACACAGCTGAGATTTTTTTCATATTAATTTACATAAAATTATGCACTTTATGGTATTTTTACTATCATTCTCATATATTTAAGTCAATCAGACTTTATGTGAATCATATATAACTGCTTCTGTACTGCTAGACCACCTTAAATTAATTATTTTGTGCTTGCACTAGCAATGTAAGTGGATTACAAATTATTTACTCTTATTTTTGCAAATTGTTTGAAAAGTGGTATTGGACAGATGGTAAAACACAGTCAGGATTTATAAAATATAAGTCTATATATAAAAAAATCAGATTAGTCATTGATTTAGTAGATTATAATTCTTTGATTGAAGATAAGGGTTTAATTTTAATTTTTGGATCTTTATGTAGCATTTGATTCTGTTGAACAAACATGTATTATAAAACGTCAGAATATTTTGGATTCTATACAGAGTTTATTAAACGATACATATAATGTATGATGATATTAATATTCGGTTTCTCTCCACCAAGGAACACATAAAAGATTCACTATCAATCGTGGAATCCGGCATGGTTGTCACTTTTTTCCCTAATTATTTATTTTAGCTACTGAGTTATTAGCTATATCTCTAAAAAAAACTGTCCAGATCCCTTTGGTAATAATAACCACATTTTAATATGTTCTAAAGCATTGGGATTCTATTTACATTTAAAAAATGTGAGCTTATGTCAATACATGATATGGAGCAAACTGACTTATATGGGATTCCAGTTAAAATGAGGTAAAATCTTTGGGAATGATTATAACTAAAGATACTAAAACCAGAGAAGACTTAAATATTTTACCTGTAATAAAAAAGTACATCTATACTCAACTCCTGGTTACAGGCAACTCCTTGCAGGCAGAAGCTCTGATAGAAATCCTCTGCCAGCTACTCTACAAACTAATTTGAGCTGTTTGGGAGGTTTCAGTACGTCTCTTGAAGATGATAGGGAATTGTGTTCCTATACGATCCCCTATGTTGACAAATAAGTATGATCCATCTCTGCCAACCACCCTTCACAGAATACTTTCATATTATCTGATCCAGAATGTTTGCAAACTAAATTGAAACAGCGCAAAATCCTTTGTAGAAATGATCATATTATTATTCACATGATAAATATTGAAAATAGTTTTATTAAAATTCACATAGTTAGTTTTAGGAAAAGTCAAGGACCAACAAGGCTTCATTACTTAATTTGACAAAGTTATTTAATATGCATATTTCAAAAGGTTCAAAATGTGTATTTGACTGTTCAGAATGATCAAGACCTCATTTTGACAGAGGCAGGGTCAACTGGTAGTCAATGTAACATCTTATGTTTGACTGCATTTATAAGTTAACAGAGAAAAACGGGGGTTCTTGAGCTACTGTATCCCATCACCATGACTAGAAGATCTACAGAGCTACTGCGCTAATGAGTTGGCACTAATTTAAGTCTGAAAACATCACTTTAACTGAATAATGCGCACTTTATTGCAGCGGTAACTCACTACGAAATGTGCTCCAACCATTTAGTGAACCAAAACACATAAACAACCATAAATACAGTTTTATACTCTTTGCATCTCGACATAGGGGCTGCTGGCTATCAGCAAGACCGAGCCGACAGCCGAAGCAGATGAGGGAATCTCTATGCAGAGCTTAACAAGTTTACAAGTACAGTCAAAAGAACAAAACATCAAACTGACAGCGTGTCAGTTGGTAAACTATCAAACAATTTTCCTGGCACTGTATCGCAACGTCATGCCCAAATAACTCAGGAGCAAGCATTTACTACTTACCAATCCAGTAGCAACATGGCTAATTCAGCATCCATACATCCTCCTGTATCTCACAGCGGCTGACACACAACACTTAAAAGTTGTAACACTAATCCTACTTTGACCTAAATTGAGCAACAGTTTGAAAGAAAAGATCTTCCACAGCAGTGAAGGGAAGGAATCGTTCATGTAGGCGAAGCGTGCTGTACACATTTTGCATGTGCCGCTGCCAGTGTCAGACGATACCATTCAGTAAGGGAGAGGGGTGAAATGATATCATTCATAATTCGAGGATTTTTTTTATATCGAATATCAACCATATATAATTTTCTTATTTTAACAGATCAAATGAAATATTTCATTTATAAAACTTACACAACGCAATACATATTGATAGCCCTCAAAGGGCCCCATGTCTGTGCCGGGCCCTCAGAATTGTCCTAACCTCACCCCCCCCGACGGCGCCCATGATGCTTGGGGATTCCCTGAGGCAGTTTCACAAAGCAGGTTTAGTGAAAACCCTGTGTTAGTTAACCGGAATATATGTGAAACTGTTTTTTGAGTTTCAAAAAGCCAGGTGCGCGTAACTCTGAGTCAGTTACCCAGGCAACATACTGCAAGAAGCTAACTTGATCACTTTTCTCATGCTCTTAATTTGAAGCATGCAGTTTGAAAGCAGTGGCAGAAACGGTGTGTTCGTTTCTTGAAGAGCCTGTTGATGCGGAAGCGCAGTTACGTCACACAACTCTCCATTTGGAGAGGATTATAATTTTCTACCCATTATAAAAACTCTGAGGAATATCAAGTGTAGCTACTTACAACAGTATAGAAGTCTGTTGTAGTAGACAGGCTGCACCATCAGTAACTGGTAGAAGATTAGTCAGCTGATTAACCAGAAAAGTGCTAATGTGATTTTTTTTTCATACCATGCATGTCCCACACGTCACAAGTTTTCTGACTCTGAGTCACCTTAAAATAGACTGATATCTGATAACAACAGCAGCCAATTACAGATAACTGTAGCCTACAGAAGAATACATGGCCTTTCATAAATGGAAATGACTTTAATGCAAAATTATATATTTCTGCAAGATGAGAACCCAAGACTTGCAGGCGTCGTTGGCTGGATAGAGAAAGGCATAATCTTCCTAACATCAAAATGCTCTTAGATATATGTGGGTTTCCATGCATAGCAAAAGAAATCAGTACAATCAGTACAGGGTCATATAATCAGATCGGTTACCATATCATAAAGAAAGAGCACACAGTAAGGCAAGGCAATTTTATTTGTATAGCACACTTTCCACACAAGGCAATTCAAGGTGCTTTACATGATAAAAATTGGAACACAGCATAAATCTATTTGATGGTTAAAATACAAAATTAAAATTACAATAAGACAATAATCAAGACAATAGTTATATTAAGATTTGAGGACAAGCAGGTAAAAAAGAGCTTTACTTTATTCCCTAACTGATCTTGCTGAAAAAGCTCCGAGTTAATTCACTAGCTGATCTCGCTGAAAAGCTCACAGTTCTTCCTTCCACTAACTGATCTTGCTGAAAAAGCTCACAGTTTTAATTCACTAAATGATCTTGCTGAAAAGATCACAGTTCTTCCTTCCACTAGCTGATCTTGCTGAAAAAGTTCAGTTTTAATTCACTAACTGATCTTGCTGAAGAGCTCACGGTTCTACCTTCCACTAACTGATCTTGTTAAAAAAGCTCACAGTTTTAATTCACTAACTGATCTTGCTGAAAAGCTTACAGTTCTTCCTTCCACTAAATGATCTTGCTGAAAACGCTCACATTTTTAATTCACTAACTGGTCTCGCTGGAAAGCTCACAGTTCTTCCCTTTTGAAAAAAAAAAATACAAAAAAGAATATATTTTAATCAAGACTATAATTCGTGTGGAAATTAAAAACAAGCACATAAAAACAGTTACTCATAGGCGAGTCTAAATAGGTATGTTTTAAATTTAGACTTAAAAGAGTTCAGTGTCTCTACATCTTTGCATTCTCCCTGGTTGTTTTTTCCAGATATGAGGAGCATAGAAACTGAAAGATGCTTCCCCATGTTTGGTTCTGGTTCTAGAGACGATCAGTAAACTAGAGCTGGAGGACCTGAGTGACCTGGATGGTTTGTACTGTGATACAAGATCTCTAAAGTACTCTGGTGCTAACCCATTTAATGATTTATAGAGTAACAGATGCTCTTTGAAGTCTCTTCTCTGAGCTACAGGGAGCCAGTGTAAGGACTTTAGAACTGGGCTGATGTGTTCTACTTTCCTATTTCTAGTGAGAAGACATGCAGCAGGATTCTGGATCAGATGCAGCTGTCTGATAGATTTTTTAGATAGACCTGTGAAGATACAGTATTCAAGGCAGCCAGAGATAAATGCCTGGATGAGTTTTTCTAGGTCTCCTTGTGTCATCAGTCCTTGAAACCTTGAAATATTCCTCAGGTGATAGAAAGCTGACCCTGTTATTGCCTTTATGTGACCCTGGATGTTCAGGTCTGAGTCCATTATTACACCTAGATTTCTGGCCTAGTTGGTAGTTTTTAGTTGGACCTGTTTAAGATGATTACTGGATAACTGATTATGTAGTTGATCTTTTTTGGGACCATAGATAAGTACTTCAGTTTTGTTTTTGTTCAGTTGGAGGAAATTATGGGGCATCCAGTTGTTAATTTGCTCAATGCATTTATTGAGGATTTGGACGGTTTCAACATCATCTGGTGACAATGAGATATAAAGCTGAGTGTCGTCGGCATAGTTGTGGTAGTTAACATTGTTGGTTATAATTTGGCTTAGTGGGAACGTGTAGATGCTAAATAGGAGGGGCCCTAGGATGGAGCCCGGGGGGACCCCCACATGTGATTTGTGTTTTGTGATGAGAACTGGTTAATTGACACAAAGCAATACCTGTTCTTGAGGTAAGATTGGAACTTTTATTTGTATAGCACACTTTCAACACAAAACAATTCAAGGTGCTTTACATGATTAAAAATTGGAACACAGCATAGATCAATTTGATGATCAAAATAAAAGAAAGATATTACAATGAGACAATAGTCAAGACAATACAACTATGTAAGGACAAGCAAGGTTGGAGTGTACATCAGTTTAAAATAGTTTTCTTTAAACAACATTTTTAACGGTGGTTTTACTCTGATCAAGTAAGTTGGCTTGGATGGTGCTTTCGAATGAGATGCAGAAATTGTCAGACAATGCAATGTCGGTAACGGCAATGCTAGAGATATTTAATTCTTTGCTAATAAGTAGGTCCAGAGTGTGTCCTCGGTTGTGCGTTGGCTCATCAATGTGTGTGTTTAGCTCAAAGTTATGAAGGGCTTCATTTAGTGCTTTTGTTCCGCTATCTTGGGGTTTGTCAGTATGAATGTTGAATCTCCCACAATTGCTATCTGGTCATAGTCCAGACATATTGCAGAGCAAAGGTCATTGAAGTCGTTAAAAAAGTTTTTGTTAGGTTTTGGTGGTCTGTATGTATTTACAAACTGAACTTTGTTTTTTTTGTTTCAGAGCCTAAATATTCAAAGGTGCTGAACTCGCCTAGCGATACCTTTTTGAGGTTAAGTGAATCGTGAAAGATTGTAGCAAGGCCACCACCCCTTTTGTTTTCCTGGTCTCACTAATAAAGTTATAATCAGTTGGGCAAGTCTCTATCAATACAGTTTGTTCTGTATTTTAATCTAGCCAAGTTTCTGAGAGAAATAGAGCATGTATATAATGTGTAATGATGTAATCATTGATTAAGAGGGACTTCCCTGGTAGATATCTCATGTGTTGTACAGCTGTGTTAATATTTATTTCCGTAATTGAGAAATCATGTTTGCATGGTATTATATTCAGATTTCTTTCAGTGAATGAGAGATCATTTTTGCGAGGTATTATTTTTAAATTCTGTACTGCTCAGTTACACATCATCCTGGCAGGTGGCGTGTCTGGTGACAGTGTCCGGTCAATATCAGATGACTGAAATGGTGAGTTGAATTGGGGAGCGACATTGTTTATAACTCCTGTTTGGGCGTGGCATTAAAAACAGGGTTCCCTTGTTCACCTGAGTCTGAAGGGCATCAGAAAATTCCCGTAATGGTGACCTTGTTATAGAGATAGTGGAGGTGGGAGTTGACGATCTGTTGCTGGTCTTTCTGTCAGCTGGTGTGTTAGTTGGATCTGCTGTCTCAGGAAGCATTTTCTGTAGACTTGAATCTGCATGGTCAGCTGGAGTTTTTGTAAGTGCTGGGGGTGACGTAACTCAGCTGATGTATTTCTGCATAGAGATGCTGAAACTCTGTGTTTCTCTCAGAGGTCATCAGATGGCGTTGGTGTACAGTCAGTCTGATATGTCCCTGGCGGGCTTATCACTGAAGGGTGCGAGGACTCTGTGTGTTCCAGTTGGTTGCCGTCCCCTGTGTGTCTCGGTCTGAGAACAGGGCGGTGAGTTCACATGAGATACCAAATTCCAGAGATAAAGCTTCTGATCTTGCTTACTGATATGACGTTCATCTTTTGTGATTAGATGTCTCCTATCACAGAAAATCTTAAAATGATTTAGAAATCGAATAGACCTTTCAGCACAGACAGCTTTAACAAACCTGCTGAATGATTTGATCCTGCTAAATTCTTCATCTGAGGGCGTCGGTGGAGTTGATCCAGATATGTGAAGTTCTACTTTGTGGTTGTTAAAGTTCTGGAGTAAATCCAAGAAGTCTTTCTTTAGAATTTCAGATTTCTTTAGAGAGATGTCAGCAGCTCCTGCGTGGACAACAAGTTTTTCTAGCTCTGGGTTGTCCTCAATAATTGATAGAATCCTCTGAGAAAGTTCTTTTACTGTCATCTGTGGGCAATTAAAGACACTTATTTTGATGCATATCTGTTAGATAACATTGATCGTTCCATCATGAATAATAGCAAACTTTTTCCCTTTCTTAAAATTCTCTGTTATCTTTGGCTTCTTGTTGCTGTTCGGATTATCTTTGTTTGTGTTTCGCTGGCCTTGCTGTGAGTCTGCCAGACTCAGGGAGCTGGAAAAGGTTGGCGCTGTGAATCTGTTCTTTAAGGGGAGAATCGAAGTTATTAGTTGTTGGGGTTTCTTTTGACGTTCCTTATTTTTCTTCTTGGGTGTTTTTCGTCTGAGTGCTGGCCACTCTTCTGATGATTGGGGGGTTCTTCCCGATAGACACAATCTGTTCGGAGGGGTACTCTGTGTTGTTGGCATCGACCTGCCAGGCTGTTGAAAATTGCATGCCACAGGGAAAGTAGTAAAGTTTCGGGAGTTTTCTTCAGCAGCAAGTTTTACTTGCGTATTCTGCTGATTGGCTCTTTCCACGGGGGGCGTCAGCCCGAAATCATGCGAGATCAGCAAAATCACGCGTGGTTTCGTCAGTAAACGCAACAAGCAGGAAAAAGCACAACTTATTCTATACCTCTTTTCACTTTCTGCACTCTTGTGGTGCCTACTTGTGTGTTTATTTTGGAGAATGCAGCTAGACCGTCTGTGTGTGAGCACTGATGAAACCATTTCATTGCTCCTGTAAATGTGTGCTTCAGGCAAAGAGTGGACATCAAATCAGGTACATAATAAAAATGTCTTGGTTTTTTTCAGTCCCATTCCACTTTGCACTAAGAAAAAAGCATGTCTACAACCTAATCATTACTGCAGAATTGACCAGTTACCACACGTTTTATATCTAGAGCACAGTACAACCTGACCCTGGGTGTATATATTGTATTTTCTGACAAGGTACTTTATTAATCTTGACTAAATGTGTACAACATGTACTTTACCTCTTAATATCCTGTTTTAAACTGGCTTGTCTTCATACTTCATGTTGTCAATGGAATGGACCTCCATGAAACTAAAGACAGACACTGCCTCTGTTTTAAATTTGTTTAAAAGCTTTTTATCTAATCTTTAATATGTTTTTATCTAAATTATGTTCACAACAGAGATCTGTGTCATTAGACACCAATGGGAACACTTCAACGAAGAATGCCAGTTTTCATCCCAAAGTTAAATGTTCCTCACTGAATGCACCTGTCTGACTAACCAGAATGTACCAGGTTTGGTACCTAAACTTGCACTTTCCACTTTCTGTATAGTACACCATACTTTAAATATGGTTGGTTTGCTTTTCTGTCTTGCAATAAAATCATTTATATGTGCACACGTTTTTTCAATTGAGCTTTTATTTTATTTTATTGAAGAAACACAAAATGGTTACAATCTGAAACAAGTCAAGCAAATACAGTCTTCAAAAAAAATTACAGTAACATGAACCACTTAACTGTTACAAGGGGTACGTTTTAAGCATTCTTTACTCAGCACAAATCCTCCTCAGTTTTCGTTGTCAAATTGAAAAAAATCTGTCATACTCTGTCCACCTGGACCAAATTATGTAGATTGAGTCCATCCCCAATTTCAATTTAGCAGATTTTTTTTTTTTTTTTTTTTTTTGTATTTAAAAAATGTTCAGCACAATATTGATCCAATCCTCAGTTGTTGGCTGGTTTGGCTTTATCCACTTCCTACTGATGGCCTTCCTGCTTGCTGCTAGTAAAATGTAGAGAAGTTTCCTGTCTTTATTGTTGAGGTTGTCTGATTCTATATTGCCAAAAAACAGTGGTTCTAATGATTAGGTGAAGAAAGTTGAAACTCTTTGATTATGTCGTGAATCTCTACCCAGTGACCTTGGATCTTTTGACATCTCCAAAAAATGTGAATATGATTTGTTCCCTTAATATTTCATCTCCAACATCCTTCTCCCTGTCTCCTGTATTTTTTCTGTAAAATAATCCATTGTATTTTTCCTACAGAATTCACACCAGATATTTGACCCAGTTGAGAGCCACATCATTTTACAGATATGATCCAAGTTTTCATCACTGATAGTAGTATCTCCTTCTCTTTCCAATTTTACATAATACGCGTTCAAACCCTTACTGTGCAGGATACCATCATACAGTCTAGAAACAATTTTTGTAAGGGTCAGTGCTTTTGTTAACAAGATACATTTTGTAAAAGTCCTTGGTTGGATGATGGTAATTTTATATTCTACTTGAAATGTCTGATTTGAAGGTACCGGAAGAAATCATCAAAGCTCAATCCATGTTTTTGCGTCAGTGTCCCAAATGTTTGAAATGTCCCCATGTGTAAGAATCAATTTTGAGTTTTTCTCATCTGTCAATGTTGATAGATTTGGTTTTGTAAGAAAAATGTCTATATTTTGATAATTATCTACATCTGTTTAGGAGTAAAGCTTTGATTATTAATTTTTCAAATTATGTTTTGATTCTATCTTCATTTTCAATTATGTTGTTTAGGTGATTAGTAATTTTGTGGATGGTTCTCTCAGTTTGTTTTTTCTTAAGTTTGTGGGAGAGAAGTTTTAAAGACTTTGCAACTACCTCGTAATGTTTGAGAAAGATTAGGTTTTTTGTACACTCAGTGTATTTACATTGTCAATTTTTTTCAATTGTTTAATTTTAGATCTAATCTAATGTTTAATTTCTTTAAAATGTTCTTGTTTCTGTAGTTTATCTTCTACGGTGGTAAGTTTGTAATTGTTGGCTTTTTTAAGATGGGAGGTAATACTTTAGATTTGTCCTCTAATTACTGCTTTAAAGACATCACAAATGGTTCCTGGACTAGTTTCCTGATTTTCATTGTGATCAAAAATAATCCTTTATGGCAAATGATAAATCTTTAATATTTGGGTAATTCAAAATATGTGTGTTTAACCGCCAAAGAGTAGACCTTTTGTTGTTTGAGAGGAGAACTTCAGGATAGAAAGGATTATGAACAGAAACTGTACATGGTCCAATCACACAGTTCTGTACCCTGAACAGATCATTTTTAAACCTTAAAACAATCCAAGTGGTAGTAGACCTTATAGGCATGGGAGTAATGGGTAAATTATTTTTATGTTGGGTGAGTGTCTCTCCATACGTCCATGATACTTATCACTTTCAATAAGAAGTGACATTTTCTTCCTATTGTTCTTGAGTCTTCTTTCTTACTTGAAGAATCTAATTTTGTGTTTAATGTTATGTTGAAATCCCCACCACATATTAAAATTCCCTGAGTCTGGGTAGTCATCAATCATTAAATATGTTTATAAAAAACCCAATCACTACCAGTAGATGCATATACGTTCATGACAGTTGTGAGATTACCTTGAATTTGAACAGATATGAATAAATATCTGCCGCCTTTGTCTTTATATTCAGACACATTTTCATGATTTAGTGATCCAGATATCAAAATTGCCACCCCTCTTCGCCTCCCAGAACTTTAAGAGGAATAAAATATGTGTTTAAAACTGAATTTATTCAATTTTGAATGCTCTTGATCTGAAATATGAGTTTCCTGCATCAAACTAATTTGTGCTGTATCACTTTTTAATTAAGACTAGGCTGTCCACCTTTTGACCGGATTATGCAAGACATTGATATTAATACTTACCAACTTTACATATTTTCCATTCGTTTATGTTATGCCAATAGATATTGCAAATGCTGATACCCACCTCCTGGTGGTTAACACTGAACACCGAACATAACAAAAAAATCTACAAAAAATTACAGGCCAACTCACAAGGTTGGGTCTAATGTGTAGATCCTGATGAGCTTCTAGTGGCAACTTCCTAATTAGTTTGGAGGGGATCTCTATCGCCTGAAGCTTTACAATAGAAAAAAAATCCATCTGAACCATAATTAACATAAAATCAGGCACCCAAATTGATATCACTGATATTTGTGTTTAATATACGTCAAATTGGGGATGTTTAAAGCGCAAATCACTGCCAAGTCTTTTAATGGAAATAAAAGTTTTCAGCCTACAGAGGGCTCAATTGTGTAGACACCCTAAAATAAGAGTGAAATGAAGATGTGGCAGGCTAATAAATTTTTTCATAAACTTAATTTCTGCAACTCAATATGCTTTTCAGTATCTTGTGTGGGTCCCATAAGCTTGTATACATGCTTGACAATTTCGGGCATGCTCCCAATGAGACGACAGATCGTGGCTTGTGACATTTCCTTCGAGATCTGTGTAAAGGCATCCCTGAGCTGTTGTACAGTCTGAGGAGCAACCTGGTGGTGCCTAATGGACGAAACATAATGTCCCACAGATGTTCTATCGGGTTTAAGTCAGGGGATCAAGAAGGCCATTCAATTGTTTAAATTCCTTCATCCTCCAGGTACTGCCTGCATACTCTTGCCACATGAGGCCGGGCATTGTCGTGCATTAGGAGAAAACCAAGACCTACTGCACCAGCATAGGATCTGAAAATGGGTTCAAGGATTTCATCTTGATACCTTATACCAAACCTGTCATGTTGAACGACGTTGCAGGCAGCATAAAGTTCTCCTTGTCTTCTCCAGAGTCTTTCAAGTCTATCACAGCTGCTCAGGTTGAACCTGCTCTCGTCTGGAAAAAGTACAGGGCGCCAGTGGTGCTGGGCAGTGAGCACAGGGCCCACTACAGGACGTCGGGCCCTCAGGCCATCTTCATGAAGTCTGTTCCTGATTGTTTGGGTAGAGACATTCACATCAGTGGCCCTCTGGAGGTCTTTCTGTAGGGCACAAGAGTGCTCAGCCTGTTCCGCCTTGCACAAAGGAGCATGTATCTGTTCTGCTGATGGGTTGAGGACCTTCTACGGCCCTGTCCAGCTCTGCGAGAATAACCACCAGTCTCCTGAAATCTCCTCCATGTTCTGGTGATTGTGCTGGGAGACACATTAAACCTTCTTGCTGCAGCATGTGTGGTTGTCCCATCCTGGAGAAGTTGGACAACCTGTGAAACTTCAGTAGGGTTAAGGAATCGCCCCATACTGTCAGTAGAGATAATTACTCAAGCCAAAACCAGCCAAAAAAGATTAAGAGGGAGAAACTTGAAATGACCGCCACATGTAAAACCATTCCTGTTTTGAGGGTTTTCTAATTGTTGTCACTGTAGTGCACCTGTTGTGAAGTCCATGAACATCAATACAGCTGAATGTGATTAACAATGCCCTCAGCTGCTTAACCAACCAGACACATTAACAGACAGGTTTAATTGATTTCATGCCAGGCTCAATACAAAATGTGTTCCGTTAATTTTTGATTTCGTACAAAAAAAAACTTATTTTAATGCCCCATGTCCAGATTACACTGCACTGGAATTCACTAGAATTGGAATCCTGCATTGCTAACGGCTCCGATCGTGTTTCTGACCTAGACTTTGAATAGTGACAACAGCAGTCCAGACATGGTGGGGTATAAAACATGTGCGGTCTCGGCCACACCTCCGTGGCGAGGTGCTATGAATTGTCTGGAGCACAAAAGGATTTACTGCTCAAAACCTGGGTGCTCCATTATGCAGGTGGTTACCCCTACTTGTTGACATTTTCTCATTACCTATGATAAAGGGAATAATTGATATTAGTAAATGGAAATTAAGGTCTAGGCTAAGAGTTCCCTTTTACTGCAGTAATTGTGATAGTGTGAAAAGCTTTTTTTTTGCACATTCCCGAATGATTTTCTAGTCATGTTTGGATACTTTACCCTGGGCATCTCTCTGCAACACACATTTTCTGTTGCGGACAATGATGTACAGTAGCCACAGGTGCACCTGTCGAGGCAGAGTCACACAAAATTACTCTAACTAATCTATTTTTAGCATTAGATTTGGCCAATAACAATGCACAACTCAGAGACGTTGCTCATTCTATGTCATGATGCCGCTAAAGGCTCGGCATATGCTGCTGCCGAGAGAACGGCTGCAAACAATTATGGCTCAGGCCCGCTCGCCTCCTCCACAGAACCTATCTACCTGTGCTCTGCTCCCTCTAAAAGTGGAGAAAAAACCTCAACCTCCAGATTATCTCCCTTTGAGGCAATGAAGCTTGTGTTACCATGGCTCTCTCCAACTTTCTGGCTGCAACATGTCAGTTACAGCTCAGACCACGCCCAGCCCTTCATCTCTTGCATGTTGTCTGGTACGCTAGGAAACGCCTCCTTTTGTGCCATTTTTCAAAAATTAAATGCCGTCTGGGTTATATTCTGGTAGGGGGGTGAGTTACTCTTTAAACTTCACAGTACAGTCAAAGTCAAACGTCAGTTTCCCGAAGTAGTGGATGCAGTTCTTCTAAACGCGCCACCTCTGGTCGCTCTGGTCCAGGTTAGCTTTAGTTGTTCCAAGTTTGATTCGAGATGTTTTTTTTTTTTTGCAGTGTGTAATCTGTTTTGGACATATCCTCGGTCGCTTCTGCCGCGATGCTGTAGATTGTGTCTCTGCAAACCTCAATTTAAGCCGGACTGGGTGGAGAATTTGAAATGCTATTTGGGACACCGTAGATCCAAAAGATATCAATTATGACCCAAAGAATGGATCCTGTATACGACTGGTTTACAATGTTGGGTCATGCCCCCTAGGGGTGAGTGTGTGTATATTTTTTATTTGTTTGTTTGAGATTTATAAAAAATGATAAAATAATAAATGGATGAAAAGTTTTATTCAAAAATGGGGTTGGACACAGCTATCACAATGAAATGATTGTTGGCAAAGTCTCTTCCTCCTCTCAGTAATTCCATGTGACAGTGCACCTTATGTCATCTTATAGTACTGTTCTGAAATCTACAAAAAAGTGCAAAAACTAATACTGCTAGTGATACAAGGATGTTTTTTGTAAACTTTAGCTATATATTTACACAAAAATAAAAAACAAACCTGAACAACCCCAGCCCAGGCTGTTACAAAACAGAACAGAAAACAGAAGCAGACAGGTACAGTATCACAATCAGAGTACAGTATAAACATACAATCAGCCATAATATTAAATATCGATGTGATCAGCTCAGGTGACCTATCGTCCCCTCTGCAGAGTTGAACGACGCCCCCTAACAGGTAATAAAACAGAAACAATATATATGTCTCAAGTCTTTTTTGAGAGATTTTGACAGTAAGAAATTATAGCATCCTCACAGAGGTCTGTAGAGAGATGCGGTTTTGCAGATGGGTTCAACCCCACTGCAGGAGGTCTTTCAAAAGGACTCAAGTTATTTTTGACTATTTTTCTCATCCTCATGTAAAACAAAGGCAAAGCTTTGACCCAAGACACTCCTGTTTCCTCACAACACTTAGCAAGCTTAGATTTCAAACTGCCATTTTCTCATTCTACCGCCCCGTCCGATTGCGGGTGATACACACAATGTGTAGTTAATTTCACACCCAAAAACTCACCAATCTCTTCAAGAGCCTTGCCCACAAAATGTCTGCCATTATCACTGGAAATCCTGTCCTGCATTCCCCATCTTGGAAAAACATCTCCCAACAAAGCTTTCACCACCGCAGCAGTGTCAGCGTTTTTTGATGAGAACGCTTCTGTCCATTTGGAAAACATGTCAACAATCACCAAACAATACTTTTGACCTTCAGCAGGTTCAAGTTCGATGAAGTCCATCATCAGATGTTTCAAAGGGTCTCCGTGGAGCCAGATGACCAGCAGGTTAAGTGAACACAGTTCGACCTCCATTGTGTGTAGTACAGAAATGTGACGGAAGACTTCCTGCGGACAAAGTGGAATGGTCAGTGCAGACAGAATAGCCCACTTTATTTTTTCCCCATGAGTCTCTGTAGTATGATCCATTCACATACAGAATCATGTCTGGATTCTGCAAAGGCGTGTCAGTTAAATCTGGACGGGGTGTACACAGTACTTCTAGTTCTGCCTGACAGTCATGAAGTATCCCGTCGTCCTCAGTGGGCAGCAGGCTTGCTGGATTAAGAATATTGCACCTCTTAACAGTTATGTTAGGCAAGTCCAGCAAAACAGAAGTGTACCTGAGCCACCTCTGCTCCAACAGAATGATAGCTACATTATGGGTTATAAATACAGTTAATGGATTCACAATGTCTCTGGAAGCCAAAACTGCTTTTTCTGCCGCCGCAAAAGCTCTTAAACATTTCGGAAGTCCAGCTGCTACTGGATCCGGCTTTGCTGAGTAATAAGCCATAGGTCTTTTCAAACCACAATGCTCTTAAAGGAGAACAGATGTCATGCAACCGTTCTGTTCATCAACCATCTGAAAAAATATTTTTTCTGTATCTGGTAAAGCCAAAGCAGGAGGGCTTTGTAGGTCTTTTTTAAGCACCTCAAATGATTGCAATACCTCAGGAGTCCACTGGATGGCGTCAGAGGCCATCATATCACTGCCATGAATCAACTCAGAAAGTGGTTTTTCCAAAATCGCATAGTCGATTATGAAAATCCGACAATACGACGTTAAACCTAAGAAAGACATCATCTGTTTCTTAGTGACAGGTCTGGGAATCTGCTGAATTGCAGCAATTCTCTTTGAAGACAGGGACATTGAATTTTTTGAAATCGAATGGCCGAGGAAAATTACCTCTGGTTTTAAAACTGCAGCTTTGAAAAGCTGGCTTTGTGTCCAAAAGCATGCAAATGCTTCAGCAACTTAACAGTGTCCTCCTCACACTGTTCTTTTGAAGGTGAACAAACCATCAGGTCGTCCACGTAAGTTATTAAGGTGGAGCCAGGAGGACAGCTCCAACCCATCCAAGCTCTCTTTCAAAGCCATGTTAAAAATGGTAGGTCTACATAGCCTTGTGGAAGTCTACTGAAAGAATAGTCTCCCTTCAAACTGAAATGCAAACCAAAACTGACTCTCTTTCTCTACTGGTACACTGAAAAATGCATTACTCAGATCAACAACTGAAAAATGAGTGGCTGAAGGAGGAATCTGAGACAAAATGGTGCATGGATTTGGAAAAACTGATGCTCTTGGCACCACAGCAGCATTAAACGCTTCAAATCCTGCACAAAACCCCACTCCTCCCCTTTGGCTCTGATTTTTTTCACTGGGAATCGTTACATTCAACAATGATGCCAGCTTTAGGCAGAGAATCAAACACACTGGTTTCACCCCATGCAAAGCCTCTGGTTTAAGTGGGTACTGCCGCTGTACCGGTTTAAAAGACGATTTTGGTGTGATTTTAACAGGGGTACAACCCTTAATTAATCCCACATCATATGCATTTTTTGCCCACAAATCAGTTGGAACCTCTTTGAGCGAAAGAGGCATTTCTGAGCAGTCGGTCGCAGTTTCATCATGTAGGAAAACATGAGAAAGCACCTCCACAAAGTCCTCAGTTAAATTAATCACCCCGGTGACATGCACGCTGGAAATCAGCGAACGTTTGTAAAGTTTAGCAGATCTAGAGTAGAAGATGGAATGATCACTCTCAATTCACCCCCAATCAGTAGCTAATTGAGCGCGATGGACGAGGTTTGACAACATTTCCCACTCCTCACCCTCAGGTTTAGAGAGAGAAATGTATGGGCCAAATTTTTGGAAACGGTAGAGCGGGTTTTGTTCAGGTGTGAGACAGACGGTCACTGCTGATGTATGTGTATCCCACAAAATAGAAGTTACGTTCAAAGTGTCTGTGTCAGAGGTGAACCATGCCTGCTCATATTCTATGTCAGGTCCTCCAAAAACATGTGACGTGAAATGTAGCTCCTCTTCAGGCTAAAAACAGAAGCTGGACTTACCAGGTTCTGAGCCATCTGTAGGAAAGTGTTGGTCGTGGTACCTGTTAGCAGCTTCCACTGGTATTCAAGTGTTAGATCAGGAGGTGTGTGTTTTCACTGCTGTCAGTATCTGTGCAGGAACAACTTTAATGCCTTGAGATGATGAGAAAAGAGAAATGTTAAGTTTGCACATCAGGTCTCTGCCTAATACATTCACAGGGCATTGCTCAGAGACTAAGAATCCATGTTTAAAAGCTGGCCCATCTCCTAACTGACAATGGAGAGGGTAGCTGAAACGTTCTTTCACAATCTGATCAGATGCTGAAATTGAGAAGACATGGTTTTCACTGAGTCTTGAAGGTGGGTCTAAGGCTGTGTGCTTCAAAACTGTGTGCGTTGCTCCTGAATCGACCATAAATTTGACCGGTGTACCTGAGACAGTGAGAGAAAGCATAGGTAAGGCCGGGTACGCATCAGAAGTCAGATGTGTGTACGTACCTGTTAGTGTCGTTTGTTGTTGTTCTAAATGTGCAATGGCTTCTGTAATCAAAGTTTGAGGGTTAGAACTTTGATCTGAATGGTTAGTGCAGGAAGCAAGTTCTTCATTGCTGGAAATCACATTTGAAACTGCATTGTTGTCATAACTGGCATCAGGATTTGTATCCCAAAAATCAGAATTATTGTCACTTTCACTAAGTGTTTGATCACTAAAATTAGACTGATTATCACTCTCAAAATGTGAATCACCACTAAAATCAGATTGATTATCACTTTCAAAGTAAAAGTGAAGTGCCCCTTCAGATCAATCAGCCTGCTCACATCCTCTGTGTGGACCACGACTCCGCCTCCTGGTACATTGGTCACTCCAGTGGCCACGTCCCCGGCAGGAATAAAAATGGTTGTCATCATTTGGGTCTCTGTTATTGTTGTTGTTGTGACGTCGGTCTGGGGAAAAATAGCGCCAGTGTCTGTTCTGTTGTTGTTGTCAGCCTCCTCTTCAGTACTCACGAGGCCCTGCAGGCTGACTTTGGCTCGGTCCACTCCTGTAATCTTTAGCAACCGCAGAGTATATTGTTAACGCTGCTTTATGCATATCAGTCTCTCTCTTGGTCTGCAGCTCGCCCTGTTTTCTTTTTAACCGACTTTCAGAGTGAATGACATATTTGCGAAGGTCAGTATAGCTCATGCCAGTGTCCAAACCAATATAATTGTCCATGACCTCGACATGTTATGCTGGTAGCAATCCGGCAAGAATTCTGTCACAAAGCATCACCTCATAAACTGAGCCTGCGAAGTTACTCTGATCCGGCTTCTCTAATCCACTGAATAGCTCAAAAGCCTCACCCAGTCTGTGGATGAAATCGTCTGCGTCTTCTCCAGTTTTCTGTCTGATAGAGTGACGCTCGGTCAAGTTTGGCCTTGTAGAAATACATTTTCAATGGCTTTGCAGAGTGCAGTTATAGCAGAAAAATAGTCATGGCTTACCTCTGCTCCAGAGCCATCTGGATTAGTCACAAGTGTCGAACGCAGGCCGGTTCCAGGCAGACTGTCCATCAGCTTCGCAAAATCGGCACCTTTAAGTTTGCGTTTCAAAATCCAACGGATCTCTGCACCGGTGGTACTAAATGTCAGACATAATCCTTGGAATTCTCTTGCGAACTATGTCCCTTTACTGGTAATTTGCGGCAGGTCTGCCATGATGGAGCTCCAATCTGTGTCAGACTTCAATTATTTGGAATGTTTGAACAACTCCATTAAGGTCATTTTGAGTGTCTTTTACGTTGCAGGTTTCACAAGCGACCGCTTGTCGAGTCTTGACCGCTGGTGCAGAAAATGGCTGCTGGAGCAGCTTCGTCGCCCGCCGCTCTGCATTGCGAGTGGTCGGCTTGGTAGGCTCCTCCCCAGAAGCCTACCAAGTCGTTGCTTCTCCCCAGTCTCCGCTCCGCTGTTGGAACCCCGAATAAAACGTTTGGGCGCCAGAAATGTGACCGGATTCTAGACTCTTAATTAAATGAGAGAGATTCCTTTAAGTTTTTTAGATGTTTTAATGTGATTAGAATTGATCATACAAGAGGACAGTATCATTACACAGTAACGCCGGAATACGGACCTGTCTCAATCTAACAACAACAAGCTTATATTATTTCCAGCAACCTTGGTCTATCAATTTTATTTTAATAATACACAATTTTCAAGGTAAAAACCCTAGATTTTTTGGCGCCTTTCTCTTGGATTAGGAGCTGTTAACTTTGGTAGACATTTTAATAAAGCCTGGTAAAAGAGTCATCTCCATGGTAACAGCAGATGGGGACTATTGTTATCAAAACACTTTGACCATGACTCGTGGGTAAAGGCATCACTCAATAAGAGTAAACATTCAAAATAATTCTACAACATTAAGTATATGTGCATCACAGTTGATTACAAAGTGCAGATGAATCATAAAACTAAATAAATCCATAACAGTCGAAATGGAAGGTTTTTACAAAATCTATAAGAGGATTCCAAGTAGAATAAAGTCTTGGGGACACCATCACCTTAGTTTTTCTAAATGCAAAAAAGAAAGCCATTCCTTCAACCACAGGGTAAAAGCTGGAGCTTTGTCTGCCTGAAAACAGTTTACTTTGCAGACCTCATCAGACAGAACAACAGCCATTTGTGTTTCCAAGGCACTTTTTTGTCTTTCCCATCTTATAGGTGTTATGTCTTGTTACAGAGTGTACATTGCAGAAATATACTTCTTTCCAAATGGATCTAAATCGAGGATAGTATCTAGTAGCTTTCTTGGGGGCAAATGAGGAAATGAAAGAAAAACTTTTTTAGCAAAGCTACGTCTATGGAAATATCTAAAAACGTGATTGAGGAATATTGTAATCCCTGGATAGCTTTTCAAAAGTGTCAAATGCATCACTAGTATATAAGTTATTATAGAACCTAAAACTGTTACCATGACAATGCTGAAATGCTTTATCTAATGTAGATGGAAAAAGCAAAGGAGTATTGGCAACTGGTAAATATTGACTGGCTTGTTTAAAAGAGAAATATTTCCTAAATTGTAGCCAAATCTTAAGCGAGGTGTACACTACTGGGTTTGCAATTAGCTTCTTATAGCCACATGGAAGTGGAGAAGTAAGCACTACTATTGGGTTATATCACAATTTCATTTGCACCCACAACATACCCTAATCATTTTCATGTGTAAATGTCCAATACAGTACTTTGATTATATTTGCTACCCAATAGTTATAAACAAAATTTGGCAGACTCAGTCCCCCTGCTGTTGTGGGCGCCTCCACATATGTTCTCTACATTCTGGGATTTGAGTTGTTCCAAATGAATGTTGCTATTAGCTTATCCAAATTCCTGAAGACTGGTTTTGTTACAAAATGGGAATCATTTGAAAAATATACAGAAACCTGGATAATACAGACATTTTGACTAAAATCGTTCAAGCCGGCAATGAAATGGGCAATGATTCCCATTTTTTTTTATCTTGCCATTTGCTCTAGTAGGCACAACATTTTTAATATACAACTCTTCCATTGTCCGTGAAAAATGTATCTCTAAATATCTGAGAGCATTTATTTCCAATTTAAAAGGAAAAATTGAGTAATCCTCATCTATATTGTAAACTGGAAAGAGAATACTTTTGGAATAATTTGATCTATACCCTGAGCATTTACTAAAGTTATCCAATATCTGGAGCAGTTCGATATTGAACTAATTGGATCAGATATATAAAGTAAAAGATCATATGCTTAAAGTGACAGCTTATACACTTTACCGTTAAAAGAGATACTTTTAACCTCATTGTCCATGCTAAGGGCTATTGCAAGGGGCTTGATTGCAAGATCGAAGAGATAGTGAGACATGCTGACGTCCTACCCACTTCCCCTGTTAAACTCGAAACAGTCTGAAATTACACTGTGCATACAAACAAGAGTGATATAGTATTTTAAACCACTTTTGAAAGGAAGGACCAAATTGAAATTTCTCCAGGACTGCAATAGCGTATTGCCCTTCAATTTGAGTCCAACACTTTTTCCGTGTCGACAGAAATGATCATTTCTGACTCCCCTGCGGACGTTGGCATATACAGTATAGCATATTCAGTACGCGAAACATACTATATAATGATTGCCTACCCAATATGTGTGATCATGATCAACGAGCTTGGGTTGGACTGCATGAATACGACTGACCAAAATATAAATCTTAATCCGTCCATATGACAGGAAGAAACTTACAGCAGAACCTGGCTCAGTACAAGCAGTCATCTGCCATGACTGTCTGGGGGTCTGAGAAGACAGATAAGAGACAGCATGGAGGATGCTTGGTCACTTTGAGCATTATCTGGACCGATGTTCCCCATCCAGCAGGAGGCATTATAGTTGAGCAGGTTACCAGACCGGGTGGAGCTGCTATGGGGAGAAAAACACTGAGGGAAAACAGAGTTAACAATTACAATAACAGCAGGAAAAGTATATCCTGAGAGTAGTAGGAGAGAAAAGTAGAAGAGTGAGGTAGTCAGCCTGTCCTCCAACAGTCTAAGACTATAGCAGCATAACTACAAAAATACCTCAGGATAACCTAAGCCACTAACTATAAGCTTTATCAAAAATGAATGTTTTAAGCCTTGTCTTGAAAATAGTGTGTCTGCCTCACGGACTAAAACTGGGAGCTGGTTCTGTAGAAGGCAAACATTGGAGTTATTGTTAAAATGTTCACTCTGTACTTCTTTTTATTATTTTCTTTGATTCCTCTTATTAGTACAGATAGAGTTTTTATTTACCTTTACATGTGGCCTTATTCAGAAGTGTTACAGGTGTTGGTGTGACGTGTCTGTCAGCTCTTCTTCAAGCAGACAGCAGAGAGGGTTGGGTATTTATCAGTTAAAATTGATAAAGAGTTATTGTCTATCTGGTTAGTCTAAGGATATTAAATCAATAATTCATAAATTATTAATTCAATTATCTCTTCAAATTATTAACGAGGCACCATCCAGTTTTTCATAAAAAAATCTGACAAAAACATATATATCTTATTAATAGGAGGTTATCAACCAATAATCTCACTTATAATTATTAATTATTAGTGATTACCAGAAAGACCTTTTCTGAAGGAAATGAATTCTTTGCAGTAATTCACACACACACTCAGAATAAAAGAAAACAGAGACATGATTCAATATAACAAATGTATTCTAAAAACAGAGCTAAAATAAAAACACTACTTACACCAGAACGGTTCTGTCAAGGCTACGATATTCCTGAGCAATATGGCGACCAGTAGTGAGGTCACTTAGGCGCGTCACGGAGCGCTTCCTGCTGACGTTCGTAAGCGGCCCCTCGCGTACACGCGTAGAGGCGGTGTATGGACGTGAACGTGCAGCTTGCCGAAAGAGGGAAGTAATTGTTTTATTCCAGACAAGGCGCCGCGCGGCTGTCTTTAACAAAGAAATACCTCGTGGTCCTTATCAGTGGTCAAATTTTTGTTAGCAAAGGCTCTGGTTCAGAAAAACGGGACAAATAAAGAATTTTGGTCTACCCACAGGCAGCGCGCGTTTTTGAGCGCAATCTGTGTGCGCAACAAAACGCATGTGTCGTTAAACACTCATTATGGTACATGAAATTAAACAAAGGGATTTCCTACAATCAGATAACTTTGCTTATTACTAAAAGACGAAAGGTACTACAGACATGAAACTTACACAACAATTAAGCTCACAGTTTACCCGTAAATACGAACAAAACACAGCACAGACACTCCAACACGGAGCGCTCAAGTGACACAAACTCACTTAAAGTTACAAATCATGCATGCATAAAATTACAAACAAAATTTTCTAATTCATTCCGCCCAGGTTGGAAAATAAAAATAAATGAGAACAGTCTTACTTTAAAGAGGAAGCTTCCAGATGTAGAAGAAAAAGATACTTCTAATTGTGACGGAAAAACGCGAAGGGGAAATGGAGCGCAAAAAGGGGATGAAAAAACTAATAAGAGAGAGAAACGTTCAGCGGACTGCGCAAATAGTTTGGGGGCCAGCCAAACTATTGAAGGGGCTTGGTTGCAGAAAGGGGAAAAATCCAAAAACACGTGTTAGGAAAATAGGTTTCTCCTTTGAAGTTCTGAAAGAACTTGCCCACTTGTAGAAGCAAACTGGAAGAGATAAAACAATGTTTTGCAGCACCTTTATGCTGGGTGTGGGCGCTTTGCCCCCCTTTCCCCGTATCTGTGTCCAATCAGGCTGCGGGTACTGGCATCGGTTTTGAGGGATTGGCATTCCAGCCAACCAGCACCACAGATCCTCCGGCGCTCAGCTGGTTCAAACAAGAGACAAGCAGATACTTCTCCAATTGGTTAGAATGCAGAGACCAAGAGGGAGGGGGCGTGTCGGCGAGTTATGGAATGCTGGGTCATTTTTGTAGAGCTCGTTTGATATCATATTCATGGTTCACACCCAACAATAGGTTTGTGTACTATGGTAAGATTGAAAATGCCTGAAGGTGTAAATGAAATAATTAATCTTGATCAACTGAATAAGAATTCTAGAGTGAAGAGACAATACGTCCCAGACCAGAGTGTGTGTCTTGTTATCATAGGACAACCTAGGCGAATTCCAGTAGAATTTAAAGCCAGACATGAGGTTAAAGCAGGATTTGAGTATATAATACCTCAGATTTCAATTAATAAGAATGTAGGGTGGATCAATTACAATTACTATAATCAACAGTGAATCCTTAATTACACCAATGATGCCCTTGGACATTTAGGTCAACAATTGCTTGAAGCTAGTAGGATGACTTTACAAAATCAACGGGCATTAGACTGGCTAATGGCTGATAATGGAGGAGTCTGTGAAATGTTTCCCGAGGGCCAATGTTGTACATTCATTCCCATGTCCACTTCGCCAGAAGGTACTATTACTGCAACAATGGATAAGCTTAAGATCCTCAGAGAAGAGCTACGTCTGAATTCTGGTAAGAATGGTCTGGGGGTTGGTTAGATCTAAATTTAGGTAATTGGAAATAATTGTTAATTAAGGTGGCAAATAGTACAGCCATAGTACTGACTGTGGTCTTTGTTTTGGCATGCCTCATCATTTCCATCATGAGACGAGTCTGGGTGAAGGCGCTGACCAACCAGATGAACTTGGCTGCTGCATCTCAGCTGGTCCAGTTGGAGAGGACCACAATAAAGTGTTCCTGAATAAATAAAGTCCACCTCCAGGACCTTGGCAGCCCCCAACAGAACCCACGCAAAGCTCCTTCAACTTGTCTCTTCATTTTTACTTTATTGATTCATTTTCTTTTATGAACTGTTGAGGCTTTTCATCATCATTCATTTTTGGACATTTGGGACTGTGTTATTTAAGAGTTATATTCAGTCTGCACAGTAGTGCTCTTTCATATATCCATGTAATACATTTAGCATGCATTTGAAGTATAACCTGATTGTCATTTAAATTCATAGTTAAGCTGCATACACCATGGTTTGCATTTAATCACAACTTCATTATCATTTAAATTCATAGTTAAGCTGCATACACCATGGTTTGCATTTAATCACAACTTCATTATCATTTAATCAAGCAGGTTGATCGGTTTCACACAGCTAACTACCGCTAACATAAGTTTGATTGTTTGTTTATATGTTACTCAAGATGCATGTACTCTCATATTACTGTCCCTATATCTTTCATGTTTTTCATTATCACTCAGTTATATATTTGTTACATGTATTAGTCATTAGCTAGTTTAACTAGAGAACAGCTGGTATCCATCGAGGCGCCTTATTCAAGACAAAGACGATTGAGGCGTGTGAAGACAGTATTTAAGGATATGTACACTGCATTTAGCTTGGCGTCTCGGGGCATAATTGTGGAAAGCTCAAACTGTATCTCTGCTTCCCACCTGTATAGAAAAGCTATGATTTTTTGTCATCACTTTGTGATTTTGATCAGTCGATTAAACCTGGCCATAGGCTGACCATTCCATATTCTACGGCTGTGTTTGTTTTTTAATGTTCTGCATGAAATACTAAGACTCTTCAGTTCCAAAGGAGAGGAGCCTGTTAACTAAAAGATCTGCCTCCCATTCTACTTTTAGAAATCCTAGGAACTACCAGGAGACCTGCAGTCTGAGAACAAAGTGCTCTGTTCGGAACATATGGAACAATCAGATCTTTGATGTATGATGGAGCTTGATTATTAAGGGCTTTATATGCAAGGAGGAGGATCTTAAACTCTATTCTGGATTTAACAGGGAGCCAATGGAGAGAAGCCAAAACATGAGAAATGTGATCTCTCTTTTTAATATTCATCAGAACTCTTGCAGCAGCTGTGGACTTCCTGATAATAAGGAATTACAGTAGTCCATTCTTCAAGTAACAAGGCATGTACTAGTTTTTCTGCATCACTCCGGGACAGGATGTTTCTAATTTGAGCAATATTCTGGAGTTGAAAGAAAGAAATCATACAAAATCCGTTTAATATGGGATTTGAATGTCATGTCTTGGTCAAAAATTACACTGAGGTTCTTTACATTATTACCAGAGGCCGAATTAATGCCATCCAGATGAAGTGAATGACTTAGCAGTTTCCTTCTCCTGAATTCCAAAGCAGAAATTTCAGTCATCCAGGTTTTTATGTATTTGAGACACGCTTTTAATCTACCTAACTGATTGGTTTCATCAGGTTTTATGAATAAATATAATTGTGTATCATCAGCATAACACCAGACGCAGTGAAATAATACTTTGAACCAGACCGTCAATTTCTGAAGGGTAAGTGATGGAATTGCTGCCATCCACTGTGGTATTCTGAGAAACAGGCAAGCACTAATGGAACAGATTATTTAAAACTTGTTACAGCATTGTCTGATAGAGTTCTACTGTAATAAAATTTTCTTTCAGATTTGGGAACGTCAGGTAAAGCAAATTCTAACGGTGTGTCCAGACCAAACGCTATAGGAGCGATTAGAGCTTCAGGTTAACAGCTTCATCGCGCTACTCCATTGATTTTACATGTAAAATCAATGGAGGAGCGCAATGAAGCGTAACTTGGGGTCCCGCGACACTTCAGAAGCATATTTGCGTCGCAAAAAAAGCTTTTCCGCCTGATTAGTGCGAACAATTCACGCTACAGATACGATCGAAAATTCGCGCTGCATTTTATGTGGTACATTTTTTGCATTCCCGTTCATGGCATCTACCACTCGAGTTGGAAAAACTGAACTCCAGTGTCAAATCGCGCCGCGACAAACAATCAGGGGACAGAGTGTCAGTGCTTCTGTGACTGTCATGGAGTCACAGCCTCAGCAGGACATGGAGGAAATACTGATTAACACTGTGGCTAATCACCCCGAGCTACATGACACTAACAGTTTTCTATAGAGACAGGAATAAAAAAATAGATATAAATAGGTTAAACTATTTAGACAGAAATGCTCTTAAGAGGTATGTGGGTGGCTCTTAAAAGAGCCGTTGTTGCTGTAAAAGCACCTCTCGGCCTAGAAGTCAGCCTTGAAACTGGCTCCTCACCTGGTTTCCTGTTAGCAGCACCAGCACATTTTCCAGACGGTGAGAAGCCGGTGTTTATGAGAGGGTGCTCGCTGGTGTTTATGGATCCCTCCGCCGTAGCTAGACTGTATCTATAGCTCACCAAACCCCATTGCAGCGGTCCCAGCTCTACCGGAGGCCAGGCCGAACACGTAATCCACTCTGTCCTCCGTCATAATACATAATCCACCAGCAGCTGCACTCTGGCCCCAGCTCTGCTGAAGCCCGGGCCGAACACGCTGTGCTCCATCAGCTCGGTCCATAATCCACCGGCAGCTGCACTCTGGCCCTAGCTCTGCTGAAGGCCAGTTTGCGCATGAAAATACCATATTTGAAGTGCATCCAGTTCGCTTTGTACATGCTTCAAGTTGCGAATGTGCACGTGAACAGCTAGACGTGTGTCGCGCTTTTTAGTCGCTCCTATCGCGTTTGGTGTGGACAAAGCGTAAAGTTATCAAAAGATGTCAGATAGGACTGGGTTATGTGGGAGGACTATACTTCCTCACACTCAATGCCGTATGTCAGTACAACGTATAAAGTGTGCTGACCCAAGTATGTGGATCCCTTCACTTTCTGAGTAAAGCCAATTGAGTCTAAGATAATGATGGCTGCAGTTAGGCTATCACTTTCAGTGTCCACATGAATATCCCTATTGAAACCCTCTACTATAATTACCTGGTCAGTGTTTAAATCAGATAAAAAATCTGAGATCTGGTCCAAAAATTGAGAGTAAGAGCCTGGTGGACAATACAAAACCATAAAAGTGGTTTTAATGTTTTGCAGCTTGGATGAGGAAAACTATAGCCTGGGTGCCAGCTGAACTTAGTCCTGCCCACAAAATGGTCTTAAAGTGCGGTCTGGCATTCCTCCTTTGAGCACCAATTATGCCCTAACAAGATCTGTTCGGACCAATCAAATCGGGCTTACGATGATTGACAGGTGAACAACAGTAATGTAATCAACCACGTCACCAACGAGCGCCTGGGTTGAATTTGTTTACAACAACGATTGCTGCCGCTGGAGAACTGAGAAGTGTAGATTCTGCCTACGACTGTTCTAGAAGGTATCAACAGCGCATTAATTTTAAAAGAGGAACAGATAACATCTGTTAATCTGCAGAGAAACGTCATACACTGTGGGTGACTGAGGCTCAGTAGATTGAGTAGCTGTCTTGCAATTGGAGAATCATAGGTTCAATTCCAGCTTCCTCCAGTCCGATGTTGTTGTGCCCCTGGGCAACGCACTTAACCCCAAATTGCCTACTAATAATTGTATCAGTGTATGAATGGGTGAATGTGGCTCCAGTGTAAAGCACTTTGAGTGGTTAACATGACTAGAAAAGCACTATATAAATTCAGTCCATTTACTTCCGTAGCTCTGATTGGTTATAGGTCTATTCAATTCACTTTTATTTATATAGTGCCACTTCACAACAAAAGTAATCTCAATACAATTATACAAACATTCCAATCAGTTAAGTTTTCTATGTAAGGAATCCCAGCAGATTGCGTTGAGTCATCGGCTAAGGTTGTGCCCGGATCATGCAGACTCCAACCACAGCAATTCCTCAGCAAACCCTCATACTGAGCAAGCATGTAGCAACAATGGAGAGGACAAACTCCCCTTTAACAGGAATAAACCTCTGGCAGAACCCTGGCTCGTTACAAGCGGTCATCTGCCACGACCGTCTGGGGGTCTGAGAAGACAGAGAAGAGACAGCATGGAGGATGCTCGGTGACTTTGAGCATCATCTGGACCAACGCTCCCCATCCAGTAGGGGGCATTATAGCTGAGCAGGGGACCAGACCGGGTAGAGCCTCTATGGGGAGAAAAACACTGAAAGAAAACTGGGTTAACAATTGCATTAACATTAGGAAAAATATACCTGGAGAGTACTAGAAAAGAAAAGTAAAAGATGTGTTAGGGTCAGTTGAGTTTGAAAAAGGATAATTTTTTTCGCCTAATTCTTAAGTCTGTTAGCAATGTACGGTGTGAGGGAGATGGAGTTGAGGAGGGCTGCCGGACCGGGCTGCATCTTCCCCTCGCCGGATCGTGCTGAACACTCCATCTCCCTCTACTCCCTGCCTGGAAATCCAGGAGGAAAGAAGGAGGTAAGTGGGTAAGTATTGTAGTGCTTATGCATCTTTCCTTGCTCATAGGACTGTAGCCTCTCCAGAATCTATGTATTAGAGAGATAATATTATTGGTAAGTGATATAACTGGAGTAGATAACTCTTCCGAAGACTCTGGCATTATCTTTGTCCATCACTTTCTAGCCTTTAAACCTGCTGAAAATCTTTTTCTTTCCTGATTCATTATTCAACTTTTGTTCAATTCTCTAATCATTTTATTCTGGTAAATTAATACATTACTGTTAGAAAAAGGAGAGGGATTATAAGGTCTAGTGTATATATAAGTAACTATAAGCTTTATCAAAAAAGAAGGTTAGTCTTAAAAACAGACAGAGTATCTGCCTCACGAACTAAAACTGGAAGCTGGTTCCACATGAGTGGAGCCTGATAATTAAAAGATCTGCCTCCTATTCTACTTTTTGAAATCCTAGGAACTACCAGTAGACCTGCATTCTGAGAACAAAGTGCTCTGTTAGGAACATATGGAACAATCAGATCTCTGATGTACGATGGAGCTTGATTATTATGGCCTTTATACGTAAGGAGGAGGATTTAAACTCTATTCTGGATTTAACAGGGAGCCAATGGAGAGAAACCAAACCAGGAGAAATATGATCTCTCTTTTTAATATTCATCAGAATTCTTGCTGCAGCATTTTGGATCAACTGAAGGCTTTTGATTAAATTTTGTGGACTTCCTGATAATAAGGAATTACAGTAGTCCACCCTCGAAGTCACAAATGCATGGACTAGTTTCTCTGCATCGCTCCTGGGCAAGATGTTTCTAATTTTAGCAATATTCCGAAGGTGAAAGAAAGAAATCCTAGAAACCTGTTTGTTATGAGATTTTAAATGTCATGTCTTGGTCAAAAATTACACCAAGGTTCTTTACATTATTACCAGAGGCCAATTTAATGCCATCCAGATTAAGTGATTGACCTAGCACTTTCCTTTTTAAAGGTTCTGAACCAAAGACAACAACCTCTGTCTTGTCTGAATTTAGGAGCAGAAAATTCAGACTCATCCAAGTTTTTATGTCTTCCAGACATGCTTGTAATCTACCTAACTGATTGGTTTCATCAGGTTTTATGGATAAATATAATTGTGTATCATCAGCATAACTGTGGAAATTCATACCATGTTGTCTAATTATTTTACCAATTGGAAGCATATATATAGTAAAGAGAATCGGTTCAAGCACAGAACCCTGTGGTACTCCACAAGTAACCATTTTTTAACCCTAGGTCAAAAAATGGTCAGATAGGACTGGGTAATGTGGGAGGACTAGTAGTTCATCACACTCAATTGAGTGAAGAGGCTTTTTTTTCCTTAACACGTCCCATAATCACAGCCCAATGGAGCAGTATTAGACTTACATTCGGATTAGAATTCAGTATGGCTATATCAGGCTAGGAAAACTAATGATTAGATGTTTGAAAGAGCTGTAGCTGTCTAGGGCAAATTTGTAAATCTGAATGCAACTCCTCCTCCTAGCCCAGTACTTCTAGGAATGTGAACAATGTGATAATTTGAAGGAGTTGACTCATTTATAATTACAAAATCCTCCTGCTGCAACCAGGTTTCTGAAAATAGATCAATTTTATGCTCCAAATTCTCCAAGTCCGATGACAATTTGCAAATGAGTCCCAAAGCACCAGCTAGATTGCCTCTTGTAGCGTATTGCCTGTGCCTGAGCTCACCAAGTGTGAGGTTCTGAGTTCCATCAGCACGAATCTGTGCCACAGACTATTCCTTCAGCCTTCCAATCGCTCCCAGAACTGTCTCCAATTTAGGTATTTGTTGCTCCATTTTCGCAGCAGATCCAGTAAATGCCCATTCCAATCAACAGAAACCCGATCCACATAAATCCAAATAGCCAGATTAGTTCAAACTGAAGTAGGGGGGGATAGGGGTCACTGTGGAGGGTCAAACAGATGTAGGGGTAGGGTTCAATGGGGGGCTAAAACTTTGTGTCAAAAAGTGATGGATCACGAGGAGGGGCCCAAAACTTTGTTTCAAGCATCAATCATCATGCCTAGAGGAGGGGTTCTTGTAGGAAAGGAGGAGTCTGGGTTCTTTTCCCTTTTTAAATAGAGAAAAAGCATAGGTTATCAAGAGGAAAGCAATGTCTAAACATAAAAAAACTGAGATGGACACCCCCTCTTTTAACAACTCCATTTTTTTCTAAAAGCGAGCCAATGGTTTTAAACAAGAAAAAACAGGTGGACGAAGAGACTTGTTTGTTTTTAAACCCTCCTGTTGCAATCATGCAGAAGGAATGGGATTTAAAACAGTACGGCATTGATGGAAAACTGTGCAACATTTTTAATTATGATGCCAGCCTACTCTATCTTTATCAAAGGAACAGTGATGAAAACCCTGACTTTTCCACCCTCCCACCAGTTGTGCATAGGGATTAGAATAGACTGGTAAGTGGAACTTTTTGGAGTAGCAGTGATGATGATGGCGATGATGATGGCGCAGATGCTGCTGATGGTGATGAGAAAAAATACTGGCTCCACAAGCTTGGCATCGATATTTTGGGAAATCGCGACAAAAATGTTACCCACCAAGGCACCTTTCAATCCAAAGTAGCCTCTCCTGGGGAACTGTTCTTTATTAAAAGCTGGCACGATAGTGAAGAACACGACGCAGTGATGGCATCGCCGTTTGAAGAGGCTCCGGGATGTGAAAAAACGCTTTCGTTTTGAGCAAGACCTCCTCATACGCTTGACCACGTCTCCGTTGAGCTCCGCCCTACTCCAACATACATGGAGTATCTTTTGACCCTTTTCAAGATCTATACGGGGACGCAATCGTTAGAAGAGATTTTTCCCCGACCATACCATCTACCCACTCCCTTGGATTCTCTGGTCTCCAGAAGCATGGCCCGCCCCTAGTCTACCTCCGTATGAACAGTTTGATACCTGGCTAAAAGGCGCCACCACTGTTGTTTCATCCACCGTTCCTGATGATGGCAGTCTATTGGTAGTGGTTGATGCCTGTACCGGAGCTGGGTGATGAAGTTGATGGATGGTTCGCTTCTTTGCTGGTAAAGAATATAAAACCAGCATTACTTCACTTATTCAACGTAACCTATATTAAATACATTAGAGAGAACTGCTACGGTTGTCAAATCTCGCATCCCAGCCAACAGCAACACCAATGCTTAAACGAGATGAAGGAAGACTATCTACAGCTGTATTTTGAGGGGATTAGCAGAAGAATGATCAGCCCTAAATTCATAGCGGCTGTTCAAAACGTGCTGCATCGCAAACACATACAAGCGGCTGATGGCAATGTCACAACGGTGGTAAAAACTTTGAGGCATGATCTCAAGTGTGGTTTTAAATTCTTCCATCGTTGATTTGTATGAAAATGTTTCTTCAGGGAACCAGCTCACCGAACTGAATGCTGTCTCAAATTGTTTTGGATTTGATGATTGATTGATTTTGTGTTGGAGAATTTTGATTTAGTAACAACAACAAAAAAATGTATACTGCTTTTGTTGAATTAAATAATTTATCATGCTTGCGTTGAATTAAAACATTTATCATGCTTTTGTTGAATTAAAACATTTATCATGCTTTTGTTGAATTAAAACATTTATCCTGCTTTTCTTGAATTAAAACATTTATCATGCTTTTCTTGAATTAAAACATTTATCTTACTTTTTTTTTAAAGAAAAAAAAGAATAAAGCCTTTGACACGAAACAAATTTTCTCATTCCCTTCATGGTTTAAGAAGAAAGATGGAGTGCAGGTTGATGGAGAAAGCGTATTATACGCCATCACATACAGGGAGTTATGGTGGTGTGGACAGGCTACATCGATCTTTACAAAATAAAGATGGTCAGAGATTTGGAGTTGAAAAAGTTAAAGACTTTCTCTCCGGCAACATTACACAAACCAGCAAGACTACATTTTCAACGTAACAGAGTGTTTGTCACTAGACCTTTGAAACAGTTTCAGGCAGATCTATGCGATATGCAAGCCTTAACGGAGCACAAAGATGGTTATAACTATTTATTAACTGTCATTGATGTGTTTTCAAAGAGAGCTTACGTTCGCGAAATAAAGAGAAAAACTGCTCGAGAGGTGGTAGATGCCTTTGAATCCGTTTTCAAAGACGGCCAAATACCGCAGAAGCTTCAGACTGAGGGAAATTATTTTTTAATAAAAAGTTCAAAGTTCTGATGAAAAGATACGGTATTGTCCATTTCAGCGAGGCGAGTTTTCTAATAGCCTCTATTTTAGAAAGGTTCAACCGAACTCTGAAAACTAGAATGTGGCGTTAATTTACAGCGAATAACACTAGGAGATACGTTGATATTCTGCAAGACCTGCTTGCCAGCTACAACCACAGTTACCATTCAAGCATAAAAATGACGCCTATGGAAGTGACATCTGAAAACATAGATCAAGTTTTTGACAATCTCTACGGATCTACACCTCAAACAAGATTTAAAATGAAATTATCTATATAAGTATATATGTATATCAGATTATCCTCTGATGTACAGAACAGAGTGTTAGTTATCTTACCATAACTGTATGATGTAATAACTTCTACATAAACTCATGCATCTGTGCTGAAGCTCTAGGGTTCTCAGTAGGAGATATATTTTCCTATTTGTGGTTAACTGTTTTCATTATAATTGGGAGAACCTTTTCCTGCGTCTGCCGGCCGACAATTTACCTGAAGACAAGATATGTTTGAATCCTTGAGTCCAGACTGTGAGGTAGATATTTTTGTTTTTTTTATTTATAAAAATAAAAAGATACAATGAATAAATAATTTACCAATTACCAGCTAATGGTTTGACTCTTAGCTTTCTAGAAGCGAGATGAGCCCCTGTGAGCTTATAAAAGGAACCCGTGCTATGAAGACATATAGGCCCTGATAAGCCACAATTTCTATGTTAAACCAAAATATGTTGTTAGAAACACATAAAATATTGCCATTGATTTAGAAATGTATAATATTTAGTACATATTTTGACCTAGGCAACAAGGGGAGTGAGCTTACACTGCTTTCCTACGGACAACAAGAGGAGAAAGCAGTGGGAAGATGCTTGTGGACGGACAGAACTTCCCAAAGACCGCTGTGTTCCCGACATTTTTCTCCTGATTAATTTAAGGCTTTTATTCGACCACAGCTACTGAAAGATCTCACCGGGTATAAGCTGGGTATAAGCGAAGAGTGAAGGTAACTGCTTTTCCAACCATTTTTCCGCACAAAGAGCCCAAAGCGCTTGTGGGGAGAAAATGAAAAGCGCGGTAAAAAGCGCCAAATACCAGAGACGCTGGACGCTCTCCTAAGCAGACAAACCGGTCCTACAGTTGCCACTTCTGTCACTTTAGGCGTCACAGATGAATCTGATAATTCACCTATTCAGTCAGTAAACCATTCAGTAAGTGTATCTATACAGTGTTCTCCAAATTTGACCGATGCTGCCACTCAGACAGATTCAGAAACGTCAGATACAGCGTCACAGTGGCCTGCTGATGTGCAGCAAGTTGTTACGTTGGAAGAAAGAAGACAGAAACACCTGAGTTAGATCAGTTTAGCAAAAATACAATGTTACCTGTATGGGAAGATAGCTGTTTTCAGTAGGGATACACCGATACTCGTACCGTTCATATGTACTGTATTGGTATTGGATGAAGCTAAATAAATGAAAGCTGAAAATAATGGAATGTTTCTTATTTTGAGAAAGATAGTTCTTTTAAATAGAATCTAAAAACTATTTTTGCTTGAATTGAATGTAAAATAGTTAAATTTTAGACATACAGACTAAATACGAAAGAAAATTAACATTTACTTGAAACAACCCTAATCATCTAAAACATGAAATTGGAAGCTATCTTGTGATGCTCAAAACAAGATGGAGATGATAATTTGCCTTGATAAATCTTAAATCCAAGCAATTTGCAGTGTATTAAACTATACAACTAAAACCAAGATCAAGGGCAAGATGCCACAACAAATGTCATAATGCCCCTATATAAACCTTTTTAACATATTTCCATGTTTCTTATGTTGAACAGGCTGTTTACCAAGATGGGGAGAGTGGAAGGACTATGGATACATGAAGGCTATGGTGGGAGATGTTCTCTCCTCTGCATCAGATTCCAACCAGCACATGGACAAGAGAGAGACTCAAACTCATGTCATGACTCCACAAGACAGACTGCCCAGATCACAGATCATTTTTCAAAGACAGCAGTTCTCACGTTTTCAGTAGTTTAAGCATCATTACAAAAATATGTGATGTGCACACCAGCCTTTTTAACCTTCACATTGAGTTTAATTTTACATTCTAGTCAATTGGTCTGTATAAAATTACATATTTCAAACAGCATAAAACAGATTTACTGTATAAAAAAATCCCAGTAGTGTAGAACAGTAGTGTAGCATTTTGTCAACAAATTTTCTTTGAACGCATTAACATTTTTTGTTACCCAGTTTTGCTTAACCCTGCATAACTGAAAGACATCAAAATGCTCCTGATTAAATGCATTGAGATGTTCAACTGTTTAAAGGTTATTGAAATCTCTCCATGACTCATCTACTTCTATGTCATCAATATCTACATCCTTCAAACCTGTATAGATTCCACTTGGTTCTGGGTAGAAATGTCTTATTTTGTTAACTGAACATGCAGGAATGACTCTGCGGATTCTTCTTCCCAGTCTGCCATGCATCCACCATGTAAACTGACGATATGAGGCATATCTGTAAGACCTGCAACCATAGCATTAATTTAAAATTTTTGTGTGTATCAGGACTTGAGTTACTGATTGCAATAGATATGTAGATAGATAGCAAACATAATATTGATATAAAAAGCTAACATGGTACTTCTATAGATATGTCAATCAAAAGAAAATAAGAGTGTTATTTGATCTAATTTCATATATTATAATCTGTTGGGCCGAAAAGGATTGAAATGGTCAGCAATCAGACTCAGGGGCCGTATTCACAAAGACTCTTATCTTATCTTAAGTGTTACTCCTAAGTCGCGCTAAAAGATCTTACGTAGGAGTTGTCGTCTAAAACCTATTCACAAACGCACTAAGAGCTACTTTTACGTAGAACAAATCCCTAAACGTAAGCTAAGAGTTACGTCCTGTTGCTATGGAAAACGTAATTTCCTATGTATGAGTAAATAGACGGACAGCATTGTGATTGGTTGTTGAATGACAAGTGTGAAACCAGGAAATGGGTGTACCCTGCCTAACACCTACTGATAACTGGGATAAGCTCCAGCGCCCCCTCCACGCGACCCTAGATTTAGCCTGTCATCCATACGTAACCGGAGATTTTCGGCACGAAAAATGAATCTTTTCAAAAACTCCGGCCAAAGTGGAGATTGCGTTTTCTCCGTTTTCAGTATATCTGCGTGTGGACGGTTGAAAACGGAGTTTAAGAACCGTAACGGCACGCAACAAAAAATGCTCCAACATCACTTGTGCGACCTGTGTTTACTCTATAAAAAAAAAAAAAAGCAGTTATGCCCTCAGAGCTGTGTTGGTATCATCCATTATTAAAGCAGGTTTTGTTTGTTTGCTTTTATAAGCTGTATCACTGCTGCGTACTGAAGATGGACGAAAGAAAGTTATTCTTAGTGGATTTGGGAGAACTACTGCCCCCTACTGCTTTGTCACGTCTATGAATGTGCTGAAAAACGAATTTTTCCGCTTGCGTGTGGATGGAATTTTTTTTTTCAACGAGCGGAGGAAAATCTGCTTAAAAAAAAAAAAAAAACCTGGCTACTTGTGGACATTGTCGGTATCGTTTGGTCAATTCAGAATCGTCAAGAGTGTCCAACACATTGCGTCTGGCTGCAGCCCTTTTGGGAGTCTTTGTGAATAGGTCTTAGGGAGTTAGGAGTCCTCTTGACTTCTTTTAAGGACTCCCAGACTTAGGAGCTACTTTTAGGCCTAAAAGTGGTTGTGAATTACTTTTATCTTAAGAAGCCAGGAGTCCTAAATTTAGGAGTGACGCACCCACATTTTTTAGGTGTTACTCCTAAATTCGGCAGTTAGGACCTACTTTTAGCCCTACGATTCTTTGTGAATACGGCCCCTGTTTAATTAAGGATGCTCTTTATTCAACACATCTTTAACATAACGCGGGACCACAAGCTTCGTAGCTGCTCCTACATGACCAGCAGGAGGATAATCAACCAGGACAGCCACGACATTACATACAATGTAATGTTTAGAGGCTACCTATTGGTGACCCGGTTCCGATTGGGTAGTGCAGCCCTCTTCCGGTCATGGAGGCTGACGAGGGCAGCCCATAAAACGTCTGGGTTGAGGCAAACTGCATCAAAGTTTTCATGTGCTGTGATGCATGGGATATCTGCAGAAATGATTACAGTCGGTTCACCGTATGTCCTAATTATAAAGCATATACAGCTCTGGATGCTAATAATCTCCAAAATCATTTAATAATTGAATAAATTTGATCGCACAATATTTTACCGTGAACTTCTGCTGACAAAAATGGGAGCTCTTGACAACAAACGCTTTCCTTCTCGGTTACCATGGAGACGCATCTGCCGCACATACACCACCGGTTTGGACCCGCTCTCGCTTGTTCCTCCTTACTTCAATTTGAGGTGGCCTTAAATAATTTCACCTGGTAAAGGTAAAATTTAAGTTCTGTTAATACCTTTTACTGCAGGTTTATGTACTCTTGTAAACTTGATTATGCCTGTTACTATGTTTACTGATTTTGACACTACAGACCACGAAACTAATCATAACAGAGCTAAAAAGATCAATAGTTCTTTGAAGAATTTGACCCAATTTATATTGCTGATGGGAATCATCAATTTGCCATTGATATTAATAAAAATGTTGATAGAACCAATTACATCTATTATAATGTCGTAAAAATTACAACTACACTCGTGATGGTTTTGAAGCAGTTCATGAACAACTTTCCAAAGCAGAATTACAATAGACAATGTTATTAGCTGAAAAATGTAAGATTTGTTTTATTTTTGGTGATCAATGCTGTTCATTTATTCCAAACAACAAAGAAGGGTTTTCATCTGTTCTTATTCTGTTATTCTGATAATGATGATGACAATCCTGTCTGTTAAACTTTTGTTTTTTATTTTTGCCTGATTAGAATGTAACACTTTATGACTTGCTGTCTTTAATTGTTTAAGTTTATATGAAGAGCCTCGTAAGAAAGCCTTGGATTGTAATCTCACCCCTTCTAAGATTAATTTCTGCTCAAGTTTTTCTATTTCCGCCAATTCAAGACTACCTCCGAACGGGAAATCCCATTTAGAAATCCTAAAGTGAACAACTTCCAAACATTCTTACCGTACTTATCTCGCATTGAACGACAAACGGCAGAATTGGGAGCCGAATGACTAGATTTTGCTGATCCAATTATGCAAAGAATGAAATCCAACAAAAACTTCTCTCAATTAAATTTTTTAAGAGTGAAATAAACTCGAAACGCAGCACAGCATTGTGTAATTAAATACACTTCGTAAGATTAATCAAAATGTAATAAAAAAAGGAGAAAATCTCTCTCACCAGGGCGTGCGTCCTTCCAGACAGTGTACGGAACCCAAGGAGTGTCAACTAAAATGTTTGGGCGCAAGGAATGCGCCCAATCTTAATTAAATGAGAAAGATTCCTTTAAGTTTTTTGGAGTTTTTTATGCGATTAGAATTTATCATATAAAAGGACAGTATCATTACACAGTAACGCCGGAATACTGACCTCTCTCAATCTTACATCAACAAGCTAATATTATTTCCAGCAACCTTGGTCTATCAATTTGATTTAAAAATACACAATTCTCAAGGCAAAAACCCTAGACTTTGTGGTGCCTTTCTCTTAGATTAGGAGCTGTGAACTTTTGTAGGCATTTTAATAAAGCCTGGTAAAAGAGTCATCTCCATGGTAACGGCAGATGGGGACTATTGTTATCAAAACACTCTGACCATGACTGGGAAAAGGCGTCACTCAATAAGACTAAACATTCAAACTAATTCTACAACATTAAGTAAATGTGCATCACAGTGATTACAAAGTGCAGATGAATCATAAAACTAAATACATCCATAACACTATCATGAGGAAAAAGAAGAACTGGCAAGATACACGTCTCTTTGCCGATTGGGGACATGGTCCCTATTAACACCTCCTGTCAGGAGATCACGGTGCGATGGACAAGTGAGACACAATTTGCAGATTCCAACAACCAACACAATGAAGACCTGACAGTCAAACGTTTCAACGAGCATACAAACAAAACAGCAGGGAAAACCGCGTGCAACCGTTCCCATTTGCATCAAACCGCTCACTCTCAAAGAACTTGAAGGGGATCCTTTCCACTTGGAGTAAAGCGAAGGATTCTTTATGGACCAAATGAGATGTGTAACACGGCTTTGCTGCAGTGCCGTAGTACTTCCGTGATAGAGTAAATATGAACTTAATTACAAAACGGTGGGCTGCATTTTCGAGAGTTGTTTCACTCCATGGCTAGGACGCATTTTCCGTACAAGACTGCCTAATCACAAGAAAAAGGGGGTGTTTTTTGCCAGCCAGGTCCTCGTTAGTATAGTGGAGAATATCCCACCTTGTCACATGGGAGACCAGGGTTCGATTTCCTGACGTGGAGTTGCATTTCTTTAAAAACAGAATAAAAAGCAGGTACGTTTCATACAAATCATGAAAATTTAAAAACAAAAAAGCATTTTCTTGTAATAGCCATTTGGTTAGAGAAGTAATCCGTCTTTTTCTTTATATCATAACTTTTTTATAAACAGTGACAATTTCAACACAACTAAGTCTTTATTCCTTAGTTATTTGCTCCTAGAAATCACTCGGAATTGTCTTTATATTTATCTTTTTTCTTTTTGTATTGAGGAAACCCATCGGTTGTATAGGACGGACTTAGGGAAGAATTAATTTGAGAGACGGATTTCCTTTTTAGCATAGCTGTCAGCATCCCTGCCTTTCGAGCGGAACACCAGCTTCGATTACCAGATCAGAGGTAAAAACAAGGGACCCTGCTTATGTGGTGCCAAAACTGATCAAAACAGTTAAGTAGATGCAATCGGCAAGAATAAAACCGGGTGACTTTAAAGCTGTCAGCGTCTTCTCATCCACTTATTCTCTTCATCTGGGCGCTCCAGGGTCAAAATAACTGACAATAAAATGAAATCAAATGTAATATTATTCTTCTATTTAACTTACACACTTTTTTATTTATTCCTGTTCATATATTTTGATACTTATGTTGTGACATATTAACTCTGTATTTAGTACAGCAGTTTCACATTGTACAGTTCATGCGTGGTGTAGATTGTTGCCTGTGTGTTTAGATGAGCAAAAAGCCCAAGAGTCACAAGGCTATGGGGGATGAAGAGTGGCTGAGCAGGCTGAAGGCTTACACACCTCAGGCGTTTGGCCTCCTGGTGGCAACAGGCCCGCTCCGAGACAGCGGAAGTGGCATGACCTCTATCAAAAGGTAAACAGTTAATAAGAGAGGATTTAGCCCATTACATAATGTGGTCATTAGATATGATCCTGCAGTTTAATAGGTGAGAGTGTGATAACACAGAAAATATCAATCCGATGAAAATAAGGGGGCTAAACTCTGATTTATGTTGTTTTAGATCGAAAAATGTCCCATGCATGCCCAAGGACAGACCACTCTCTTTGGAGGGTCTGTGGCCTGTAACTGTGGCTTTCACACTTCTAAGGTGAGATCTAAAAAATGACTTTGATTAATCTTGTTGGATTGATCAAATCTTTTTTACTCTTTCTGTTAAATCATATATTTGATCATATTTCTCCTTTATCCTCTTCTCTTGCTCTAGCTGCCTGCCAGGCACTCTCCTGCTGCAGCCCAGCAATATGTGCTTGCTGCTGCACCACAGTCTTTCTTATGCCCCCCTAAAAGTGTGGCAATGGTAAATATATTATGAGTGCAATATATATATATATATATATATATATATATATATATATATATATATATATATATATATATATATATACATATATTCTTAAAAATATTTAGCATGAGTAGTTCATCATTGGCTGTATCATCAAATTAACATAATTTTTTTATTTTTTAGTTCACTAAATCACGCTTTGGTGGGTCACATTCTGCTGCGTTAAAACCAAACTTATTGGCCAGAAAAAGTCCCAGCCCTTCTCCTGTGAAAACCCCAAGCTATCCTTCATCCTCTGTGAGGATCCCCAGCCCATGTCCTTCCCCAGTGAAGACCCCTGGCTTGTCACCCTCCTCTTCTGTTTCCCCCAGCCCGACTGTGAACACCACCAGGGCGGATCCCTGTGTAAGTAGTTATCTACTCATGGGAGTAACTGCTGTGCTAGTCACCTTTAGTGTATCACTAATTAATTACTCATTATATTATTGCTGCCCTCTACATAGAACGAGCCTGACATGTGTGGCGTAGGTGATGCTGGGACTGCAGCTGCCTACTGGTTACCAATTGAAATGAGGAAAGCTATCCCTGTTCAGGACCAGAGGTGGATTTCCAACACCCTCTTTCAGTGCGGAAAACTACGAGCAGATCTAAGGCTGTGGTACGAGCCTCCTACCCCAGCACTGATCTACCACCAAAACCAACCCCGGATCGCTTCTTCACCCACCGGCTGATGGTCTGGATGCCCTACCACCAGTGGAAAGTGAGAGTGAGCTGTCCTGGCTGTGGGAAGCAGCTGACATGCTATGGCATTCACAAACGAGCTCGCAAGATCCTGGACATCGACAGGTATTACCTGATGGTGACAGAGACGCTCAGGTGCAATGTGTGCTCTCTGAATTACCTGTCGACCAGCCAGACTGTGCGGGATCAGCTGGATGTGCTGCATCAGAAGATGTTCCGCCTGATCCTGACTCGCAAGTGAGTAAAGTAGTCTTGCAAAGATGAATTCACATCTGCTCCCAGCCAGGACCATGACATTTATACATGCACAGCCCAAATACACAGACACATGAAGTCCCCCATTCCACCCCAGCCCAAACACACAGTTTGTGGTATTTTAAACCTTGATTTTTACGACAGAAATCACTTAAACTAATATTTTACTAATCTGTAATTAATCACAACTATGATATGCATTTTCAGGTACGCTTGTGACATTCGTGTCATCCGACTGTTACGTGACCATACACTTGGAAACAGCCCGGCACGCCTGGTTAAGCAGCTAAAAGAGAATCATGGGGAGGAATGGCTGTCCAGGCTGTCACACTATCTGGGTGATTGTGATGACTTTGTGGATCGTCCAAGCCTCTTCCCCGTGGTTTGTGAGGAGCCCCCAGAGCCAATCGACGTGCCCACCAGTCGCTGGCGGTTGTCGGTGTACGGAAGGGGCATCCTCCCTGGACCACATCACGGCCAGCATCACGTCCACGTTTGGCTACATTTTAAAAATGGATTCCACCAAAAAGGTCAGAAATGTTTTGGAACTGATATACATTTACCCAATGTAATCTACTGTTATACAAATTTTGTCTATAAATACATTAACTAGGCTTAACTAACAATTCATTTTTTTATATAATTGTGTGTTCAAGTTTGTAATTTGTTCATTTCAGATCACCAAAAAGCTGGCTGGTCATGGAAAAGGAACTGGTCTCTGGTTGACTTCCATCGGCAACGAGATGGGCGAGATTCTCATCAGCGTGCTGACTGTGCAGGAGGGTACAGGACTGGACAGGATAGTGGCAGGTGTGATGGCACGCTATCGCCAGGCGGTAGTCGCACCCCCAGTGCTGCTCTCTGTGGATTGTGGCTGCTGTGTGAGTGAGGGAACAAGCAAGCTCCAAACTAGGTTTGGGGAGTGGCCAGACCTCCACATCCGGCTCGACATCTGGCATTTCATGAGGAGGCTGGCTGTTGGCTGTACAACAGACGCCCATCCCCTCTACCCCCCCTTCATTGGTTGCCTGTCAGCCTGCATTTTTGAGTGGGATGCAGCGGACCTCCATCTGTTGCGACAGGCCAAGAGGGAGCAGCTTCGCCTGGAGGGTGTGCCAGCCATCACCAATGCCTTGGTGGATGCCAGGATTAGCAAAAAGGAGCTGAGTCAGCACTGCCATCGGTGGACACGGGACAAGGCGGTCACCTTCCGTCTCATCAACCAGCTGCTGCAGGAGCTGGGAGGGACAAATGGGTGGGACCTTGGGGGTGCCACTCCTGGAACAGGTGCGCATGGAGCACATCTGACGTGTGTGGAAGCGCCATCTAAAGTGCATCCAGGATGTTCCTGGGGTACAGCTCTAAATGCAGACAGGAACCACTACGAAGGGGGGGTGGTCCTGACCAACTACCACTGTGCCAGAGGGTCCACATCACTGGAGTCATTTCACTGCCACCTGATCAGGTTCATTCCAGGTTGGTGGGTTTATTATTTCTAAAGCTAAACAATATGTAATAGTGTTTGTAAAAGGTCTATGTGAACCTTGAGTTTGAAAAGTAATTTAAATTTTTTTGTTCAATTAATATTTCCATTTTTCCTAAGGGACCAGTACAAATGCACCGAATTTTCAGCTGTACCTCCTGGAAGGTCTGAACAGGTGAAACCAGGATTGGGCAGCTGCAGTGGTTAGCAGCAGCCTTCAGAACCCCATCGGAATACACTGGAATGCTTCATTGAATTGATATCTACAAACACACATTTTTTTTTTGGTAGCTTCTAATTGCTTTTGTTTTTAAGCTTTTGATGACGTGTCTCCCCCGATCCTATCCATAGGGGAGCTGCTTGGTGTTGATTACCTGCTGAGTCAGACAGGCAAGCCCTTGAATATCAGCCCTGACTCAGAGGAGACGGAAGACCTGATGGAAGATTTAGACAAAGAACAAGATGAGGGCTTCGAGGAAGATCAGACATCTGATTTAACAATGTCCAGTATCCTTGATGACCCAAGTCTTTCTTTCCAGTCTATTCCTGCCTCCTGTCTGATTGCTTCCAACCATTCTGCTGCATCCACTCCTGCACCCTCAGCTCCATTTGCCTCCACCCAGCCTTCAGCCTCAGCTCCAGCTGCCTCCACCTATTCTGCAGCCTCCACCCAGCCTGCTGCTTTTACCCAGCCTGCAGCCTCAGCTCCAGCTGCCTTCACCCATTCTGCTGCGTGTTTTTTTCGATTGATAAAATGCGTTTTTCAAAACTAAGTTTTTTTCAAAACTGCACAAACAAAACCCCAAATATCACACACAAATTGCTAAACCCTGGCATTCCTTTGCAAAACTACTCTGCCATCAAATCTCTTAACATGTTCACAAAATGGAACATGTGTTTTCATTTGGTAAACACAGCCATATTTTCACATAACACACACATACCTGGAATAAACACAGGTAGCTTTTGGCTGAACACTACCAAGCATGGAAAGAACACTGAAGAGCAAAACTGAAAACACAATTATAGAAATGGAACACACTGAATCAATTACAATGCCCACTTCTCTCATAGACAAACATTAGACATCAAACAAATTGTGAGACAAAATATTTTATTTTTAAATCCCCCACCCCCAATTTATAATCATGGGGCATCTTGCCTCCGGCCTCTGTCAGGCCAGAGGGCCTTGTCAACATCAATGTCCTCGTGCTCCAAACAGCGCTGGAAAAACCGCCTATAGTGCCACACGAAGCCCCGACAGGCCTCAAAGCCCGCATATCCACAAGCCTCCTCCATGGCTTGAAGCAGTGGGACCTGGCTCTGTGGGTTCCTTTCATACACCTTCCACCCTCAGGGTGCGAAGAACTCCTCAATGGGAATGAGGAAGGGGGAATGAGGTGGAAAGTACAGAACAGAAAACTGTGGGTGGTCCTGAAACCATTCATGCACTTGGGCAGCCTTATGGAAGCTTACATTGTCCCAAATTATCACATAGTTTACCTGCTTTGGGTTATCTATGTCATGATCAGGTCGAACAAGCTGCTGCAGTCCTTGATTGCAAATTGCTCTCCAGACCCGAAAGTTTAGATATTTGAATATTTGTGTGTTGTTGATTAAAGCTTTGAGGTTTTATGTGAGAAGTGTTTGTAAACCTGAAAAATTGTGTGCTGTTTTTTGACAGCAAGGTAATGTGAAATTGACATCAGAGTGTAAAGAAGGAAAGTCAGAGTTCTAATATGATAAGAAAATCTTAAATAGTGATAAATTGAGTCAAGCGATTGGGAACAGAAGTAGAGGTTGTGAAAATTGTGCCTGATTTTTGCTGTTTGAGTTTTAAGGATGCTGCCTTGACTATAAAGTGCTTAAATACTGTTAGTAATCAGTATTTACAATGCTTCTTCCTGTGTAGGAGGAACTTGACAAAGTTGTCAACACGTGGAATGCACACAGGATGAGACCAAGAAGTGTTGGTGCTGGTTCAGGCCAGCCAGTTGTGATGTTCTCATTCCCAGAGCTCCATGATGCTGAGGATAGACAAAAACCTACTTCTATGGAGGAAGTCATTTTGTGTGCAGAGTAGTGTACTCCCAAGGGAGAGGTTCCGTGTGATCAAACTGTGTTTGAACTGTGCAGTCTACTGATGGAGGTGAATGGGTGGGAGGCTCTGGCAGATCCTTGTACTGCAGCAGATCTCTACATCAAGTTACGGGAGGAAATACTTCAAATTATTTAATGACATCTGACCAAAAAAATAATTATATTTGAAGTTCATGTTTGTTTTTCTGTAATCTTTTCACCAACTTGAAGTAGCATGCCGAGCATAAAATAAACACTTTCACAAATTACCAGAATACACATTTTGTATCAACATTTTATCAACATTTTATTGAAAATTGAAGTTTAAAACATCTAAACAACTGATTAAAATATCAGTTTAAATGCATCTTTAGCATTTCACAATTGTTTTATGCTTGAAAATGAAAATATGGCATACAAATAACCCAGGAAAAGCCTGTGGTGCGTTCTGTAATAAATCTGCTCTCAGAGTAAACTGGAATAAATCAAACAGTTGGCCAAGATAATGGCAAATGAACATGTCTGTCTTCTTGCACAGTGTAACAGAAAAAACTGGTGTTACAAAAAATAGTCAGAGGGGACATAAAAACTATTTTGTGCTCCCTTCATGATGGGATAACAAGTTTTGCTCTACAAAGAAGCATACATATGTTACACTACCATTTAAACAAGTCTTCACATATGTCAGAAAATTGGTTTCATGTTTCCCTCATATCTTCTGTACTATTTTTTTCAGTAAGTAACATGCATCGCGGGAGATTTGTTTAACAATGTGACACCTGTGACACAAACTATCCATTTAAGATGAACAAGAAACTTGACAATATTTAATTTATCTTTTATAAATTATTCTAATCGAAGCATTAAAAGATTTATGAGTTCTGAACCTGAACATAATGTTTCAATGCGAGATTAAACACAAATGAAAGTTTATGTATGCCTAAATTGACAGGAATTTGTTGTGTAAAGATGCTGGTTAACAGGATATATATTATTGTGAAATTAGAACATGTAAGAATGCAACACTGTAGTTTCATTAGTTACTACAAACAAGTCAGAACACTCACATTTAAAGACTTTCTATCAGTACCTGGGGAATGATATTTTAAGTGTACCCGTAGAATTCTGCAACAGGATGTGATGTAAAATTCTCTAAGGATGAAGAATGCAAAAACAATTTGCATGAATAAAAATAAAAAAAACTCAGAAAACCAATAAACAAGTGCTGATCAAAAGCAAACATTAAATTCCAATTATGTCAACTATCAGTTTTACTAGGACCTTTTTTGTGATATTTATTTAGGAAGAATTGAGCCAACTGTTCAGGGCTCTTATTTATCTGCCAATATATTCAAGTTACTGCGTGGATGCAGGATTTGCTACATTTTTAGAAATTCGGTGGTGATTTGGAACAACTTTTCAAATGGATGCTGCACAATTTTGGAAATTAGAATCATATTCATTAACATTTATTTTGTGTAGCAAAATAAATGTTATAGAATGTATTCCTCAACATCCTCTACAACTGTTCAATATGACTTCATAAGCAACATAATATTTGTAGAAGGTTGTTATGGTATGGGCTGTGGTAATCTAGACAATGTCCATTATCCAGACATTACTTTCAAGAACAGCGTTGAATTCTGAACGGAAATCTGGGAAGTTTTCCTAACTTTCAGCAATGTGCAGAATCTTCCCACATGTGTGCCCTATTGGTCTTCTAGTGAACTCGGTCATTTGTTTAAATTCCACATTGATACTTTCTGTCACAATGAGATTAGATCCTGTGCAGAACCTCAAAAACTTCTTTGTTTGATTTCATCCAGCTCTCTGGTGAATCTTTTCAGATGATTCCCCACTTCCTTTTGTTTTGGAGTTCACCAAACTTAAGCAGTTGGCAGACCTTCTTTGTGGATGGTTGCAACTCAGACAGCAACTTTGTGAGATGATCTGGAGTGATGGAGGATGATGCATGGGGATTTCCCTCCAGGAGTTAATAACAAACATCATTTTTTGGACAACCTCTTTGTGTGCGATTTCATCCAGGATCGTTGTAAGAGTCTCAGCTGTGATTCTCTGTCTACAGCCGTTGCCATCAAGAATTTCCAGATGATCATCATGATCAACTTGTGAGAAATCACTCATTGCTTGTTTCAAAAGCTCACGTTCCTGGTTGCTCACAAACTGCAGGAAATGTGCTTTAACATCCCTGTAAATGCAATTAAAAAGCACCTTCTCAAGTAAGGGTAGAGCCAGTTTGTTTGGGAAATACTGAAAGTCGAGGTAACCTCTCACAAGGACTCTGCCAACTGCCTTCCACTTTTCTGCATAAAAATCATGGCGAATGAAAGGCACTTTGACTGTTGCACCAAGTGTGCATCTCTCATAGAATTCCTGCCAGAAGCAGCTGAGAACATATCTTAGTACCCCAGATCCACTGCCTGCTTCCTCCGTGTTGTCTGGAAGTCTGCGTTTCACATTCAGTGAAAACCCTCAAAGAGCAGTGTGTCCTCTGTGTCTTCTTCCAAGCTGTAAACCGCACCAAAGGTAATAATACCAGAATCAATTAATGTTTCTAGAGAAAGTTGGGGCTGATCTGTGTCATTCATGACATCTCCTATGTGTCGTTCTGCTACACTGGCTTCACTGGCACTGGTTGCTGAAACAAGGATCACATCAGATGCATCACTGGCATTTTCATCCATTTATTTTTGCTTGGTTGCAATGTAAAATCGCAACATTGTCATCTTCGCAGCCTCATACATGCTGCCTATAGTCAGACAAGTATCATCTGTAAGGCAGTTCTGTTTAAAGTCCCACACCTCAAAATCAAAATCTAATACTGATCCTTTTGTAGACGTTTCATCAGGGAAAAAAAGCTTCTTCCCTTCTTGAAGTATTTCTTCTATTCCAGCATCAGTTGACAGTTTTATTTTTCTGGTGCCACCATCCTGCTTGGCCCTGACCTGTTTGGTCACCTTTCCATCATTGTGAATCTGTCCTTATTCCACATTTCTTACTGACTTTAGCTTTTTTGAATGGGTTGTACTTGTGTCTCTGTTTGATGTATCTTCTGTGGAACTGAGTTTCATTTTCTCAGGGAGTTTATCTAAAAGCCCTTGCTTTCGTTTTGACACAGGTTTTTTACTCTTGCAGAAGTTGAAGAGGGCAATTCGGTCGCCATAGGAGAGGATATAGTTCGCCAGGGTTGCATCATCCATCAGCAGTATGACACTGCTGTCGATCTGCAAAAAGACAAAACAAAGAAATTGATATTCTGTAAAGCACATATTTGTTCTTCAGATTCAAATTAAATTGTCTGGAATAAACTGTTTACTAAAAAGAGATGTGTATACACAAATTTATCAGTGTTACTACCACAAAATCTCATATTTGAGGTGTTTTTTGGCATGCTGGTGGATAAGGAAAACATCCACTTCTCTGTGTCAGGAATATGAATAAATTGGAAGTCTTTAATCTATTACAAAATTGGCTAGTTCTAAATTAATAGAGATGAATGAGCATTTCTAATTGACTTCACGTTTGTTACACACACACACTTTTGTTTTCCTTTTGAAATATTTCTCAAAATGCCTAGGGTTGCATAACTTGATGTATGAATTACTTAAAGCTTACTGACATAATCTGCACCCTTGTATTTTCACATACAACCTTGTGTTTGCAGTACTCCTAAAACAGTCCTCTAGAGTGTCATAATAGTAGTTATGATTTAAAATTCAATAGGGACAATTATAAATTAATTACTTTGTCATTTTCCCAATAAATGATGCACGGATCTTAAATGAATAGTCTAGAGCACCATAATTCATAATGACCTGCTCCGTTTTGCAAATCTAACTAATCTCTTCAGAAAACAAAGGCCACCAGTCGTTCTGCGCCACTTAGGTTACAATTAGGGTTGCCAACTTTCATAAATTAAAATAAGGGACAAAGGGCGTTCTTTACCATGGGCCGAGCCGTACGTCTGACTCGCGGGGAGGTGTGTTTTTTTTTAGCGAGGGGATCATCCAGAATGGTCATATGTTAAGTTTGAAATGCTTTATTCACAATAAACACATTAATGAATCATTTCTATAAGTTAGGCTAATCTTCAAAGTGATTTATGCTCTATTTTCTGTGTTCTAATTTTAATCATGTAAAGCACCTTGAATTGCCTTGTGTTGAAATTGTGCTATACAATAAAATTACCTTGCCTTGGCTTAACGAGATGCAGTGTGATCTAACACAATGACGATGCTGAGAACAACAAGTCTGGTTGTTGAGCTTCCAACTGTGTTTTCAATATTTTCTTTATAAAGTGACTGTATGGGGATATTGCAGATGAACCCTAAACACCTTTACAGTACTATCTGCTCACTTAAATACAAATTTAGGAGTGGGATGACAAATAGTTAATTAAATTGGCTTACATGGCTTGTCTGAACAACAATCAAACCAAACTAAGATATTTAATGCAACGTTCACTTACAATTTATTGGCTATTTCTCTAAAATATAAAATTTCAACAGCCAGAAACCTATCCAAAGATGTTGCATTTTAATCTATTTATTAGCATAACAATTAATCAGTTAATATGATTTGTTCTTAAAGTTTTAATTTATATTGATTGATTTATATTGACTGTACAACAAAATCCTCTACAATTAATCCAACAAAAATAAAATTGCACATGGATGAGACATCTTTGAAAAAGCACAATACATGTAATCTATTCTGAATAATTTTGCCTAAATGTCGCATAAGCCTCACAGACGTGTGTTTTCTGCGTTCTTGTGTGCCTGGTGTGTTGTGCAGCCAGTGTTCTGTGTGCGACTGAGAACACTGGCTGCATTGTTTACAGTTTGCCTTGTGTTCATCTATGCTGATCTTTTCCAGTCTCTACCTGATCAATCCTGAACGCGCATCACTCGCGAGCCGCAAACAAACAATTTGCGGTCCCGTTTGATCCCGCCGTTAGAACAGTTTTGCTGAATGCAGGGTGATTTTTATGTTTATATAGGCTACATAGTTAGAATAAAGCAGTATGAAGCCTATGACGGACACACATGATAGAAATTTATGAAAATACGGAACAAATAGCGTCCCTTATTAGATCAAAACGGGATGGCACATTTAATAGTCAAATTTGGGACGATTACATATTTTAAGGGACGGTTGGCAACCCTAGTTACAATAATTGCCCCCTGGTGGTGGGCAGACTATTGGCAGTGTATGATGAAGAGGTACGCAGTGAAGCTAGCATTTTGAATGTAAATATCGTTCACGATCAGGTTCTTTAATTGTGGCCTCCAAAATCGTGATCACGATCAAAATCCGATTAATTGTGCAGCCCTAGTCCCCAAGGATGTTTTCTAAACCTTTATAATGTCCTGATTCCACCCAGCCTTTGTCCCAACCATCCTGATTTTTAACCATTGTCATGGCTTACAACGCACAGAGTTATCACAGTGATGGTAATGAACCAATGAAAATGGACAATGTCTGTGTACACTTATCCTATTGGTTCATTCCATTGACGAGAGCCGTCGTTTTTACTGTTCACAAAACGGCATCTTTTAATATTGCCCAAACAAATGTCTTTCAAAAATGCATTATTGTTTCTATATGTTGCACTAAAAATATTTCTAAAAAAGGTCCTTATTTTGAATGTAGATGCTCAAGTATTACTAGTTTTGCACTTTCTACAACAAAAAGCTGCTATAAGTCACCAGCAAGGATATGTCAACCTTTCATTTTCGGTCAAAGTTAGGTGTCCCAGTTTTTAGGTTTAAAAATCTAGTCACCCTACTCTAATGCCATGTTTCTGACTGTGGAGCTGCCAATTACCAGGGCCGGCTTCTCAGCGGGTGTGTTGCTGAGTGGGGAAAGTCTGTTAGAAACGCAGATAGGTTGTGAAGTAAAAACAATATTAAATGAGTACCAGGCTTTTACAACAGTCATAAATACCAAGTTGTGTTTAGGAAATTACCCAGTTGTGTAGAAACAGGAAGATAGTTCAGTTTAGGACCCCCATAAAAGCGGGTGTCTGTAAATCATTTTGGGGGAAAAACAGACTTAGGGAAGTAGTTGATAAGGGGCACAGAATGAATGTTTATGTACTGGGAGTGACCATGTCATGTGATTCTTTTTGTCTTTGTGTTCAATAAAAAGAGATGAGGTCTGTGAGTCAGCGCGCACACTTGGTGAGCCGTCCTGCAGGTCAGTCTCATGACAAACAGATCTGTGTTGTTGTATTTTCTGCTTTGTTTTCTGGAACAGGAAATCACTCTGTCGACCCTGCGGAGGAAAGCTGGATCCTCAACCGTGAATAGAGTTAATTGAAAGTTTTGGAGTTAATCCACAATAGAGGAACACTTTAATATAGAATTTACAATCCAGCAACTTGGTGGAGAACGCAGGCAGTGATTTTCCAGGAGCAAAGTAGAAAGGTAAGTTGATTGTTGATTAAATATTTTGAGGAAACACTGAAGTGAATTACTGATCTGAGTTTAACAGAATGATGGGGAACTGAGGACTGACCATTGACAAAAGGACCCGGGTCATTTTCTCAGTAATCGGGCAAGCGCTACAACAAATTAATAGGTAAATGTTGGGCTGAAAATTCTCCATTTTAATGTTAACTCTGTCTCTTTAAAGGAAAATAGGAACGTGCCAGACAAGTTCTGAGTCTGGGCTGCTCTCGCTGGGGAGAGACGTTTCCCCAACGACAGGTCTAGTGGGAAAAAAGGATTCCTAGACCAGCCTGGGTGACTGCACAGCCCGTGACCGAACATCACAAAGTGTGCATAGAAAAAAGGTCTGCGTTCCTAAAGAGATAAGGTCAGTGTGTATGGATGACTAAGACTTAAAAGGAAATAAATTGCCATGGTAATATAAACATAGTTGTGGTGTGAATGGGTGCGTGTTTGGAGAGTAAAGATACAGATAAATAGTTTCCAGGAAACTATTTTGCACATCTGGATTCAAATAAACTCTCATTTAGAGGATAGTAGTTGGGTTGAATCTAAAACTCGGGTTGTCCGGTGAATCTTAAACACCTAGTGGATGTCCGCTCCCACAGAACTAGTCTGGGAAGTAGAAGATTGACATTCAGGGACAATCTGGGTTAATATCATTTTCACCTGACTCAATCCTACATACTTTAAGGAAGAGAGCAGATTGACATAGTTGCTGAGAGCATGGACTATAAACCCCGCATTCCCCTGCCAGGGAACCGCTGGTGCACCTTAGAAAGACAATTAACACTGTATTTGGATAAAGTACTACCAATGATAGAGACTAGTTTCAGCAAGGCAGATAGAGATAAAGTAGAAAGGAGGGTCAGAAGTATGTGGAAAGATGAGGGACTAGACGCACAGGAGAGGAGATGTTTGTCCCAGTTGTGTTTCAAAGAAGCAGGGAAATGTGGAGATAAAGCAGAAAAGGCCAACGTGGTCACTGGAGGAAAGGCAAAATGGAAGAAAAGACAGGCAAAATGGAACCAGTTAGGTATATTAGGGCAAGGGACAGAACATCTTTGTCAGGAACCAGACTGTGACGAGGAAGACAGCTCGAGCCCTCCCCCTTATACAGGGATTTATCCCCCGATACCCCGGACAAACAATATGTATCCTGTAGTTAGAACTGCAGATGGGACTGAAATTCATTGGGAACTCACTAGGACAGATGCTACAGAAAGAGGTATCTATAAGGAATATGGCCCAGAACACAGATCACACCCACACCCCCAATGCACACCCTCTGCTCCTCCGGTAGCTCCCCCATCTTCTCAATACCCATTCCAACCCAGCTCTCGGGACGGAGCCACACAGTTGTGGCAAGTAATGAGCAAGAAGAAAGTAGGTCACTCAAACACTGGTCCAAAACCCCCTCAGGTTAATACACCACCTCAAGCATCTGACAGGACACCCCCTCAGGCGTCCGGCAGTCAATCAGGAGCCATAGAGATTAAAAATGAGGACCATGAACCCACACATGAAATTGTAATTGCTGTTAAGGCTCAGGGTACACTAGGACACACAAGTGATGAGGAGGATTATGTAGAAAAAGAAGTGAGGAAGAGAGTAAGAGAGGAGTTAGAAAAAAAACGAGAGGAAGCCAATAGAGCCAGAGGAGGGCTTAAAGGGCACACCACCCCTGGGACAGACAGGAGTAACGACTAGATTACAACTCAAACAGCAGAAAAAACATCAGGAGGAAGAGCCGGAGGGAGGTCAGTCACAAAACATAATGCCTTTAGTACAAGCACCAGGGGGAGGAGAACTGTACAAACCTCTAAAATTAGCAGACCTTAGAGGATTGATCCAATCTTTGCCATCTTTATCAGAAGGAGCTAATTTGTGGTTAAACAAGCTGTACCAGCTTACAGCTAATCAAACATTGGCCCTAGGAGATTTAAGGGGAGTAATGGGGTTAGTAATGACAGCTACAGATTTTAGAAATGTGCAGGAAGAAAATAATTTAGCTAACCTCCCAGATTCTACACCTTTAGCAGGACTAATTAATGGAATAGCCACCTGGTTGAGACAGAAATATCCAGGAACCCATGCCTCAAAAGTGCCAAAATTCATGTGGAAACCTGAGGTGTCACCCATTGATTATTTATCACAAAGCAAGGACACCTGGGTGGGACAAACAGGGGAATATCCTGATCAGCAGGGAACAAACAGAACTTGGTTCAGGGAAGCTGTGTTAGCAGGGGTGCCGGAGACTGTACAACAGAAATTAAAAGAAAATCCGGAGATACTAAGTGCTGACCAGGGGAGATGGGACTTGCATTTAATTCATCATCTTCAGAAAGAGGCAGATCGGTATAAGAAAGGATCTGAGGAGACTAAGAAAATGGAGACTGCTTTGTTAAAACTACAGTTAAAAGAAGCCCAATCTAAAATAGCTGAACAGAAAGCTGGTTCAAAGAAAGGAAAGCAAATGGTGGCAGAAATTTCCCCAGCTGCAGCCCTAGAGGCTCCTCCCCCTTCATTTCCCATAATGTATGCTGCAGCCCCCCCTAACCAGTCATCCGTTGCCCCCTATGGGCAGCAGTGGCAACGCCCCTGGAGAGCACGTGGGAGGGGAAGGGCCCGTGGGTTCAGAGGTGCTGGGGGAAAGCAGCCAAGCACTAACGCTTGTCATCTGCGTGGCTCCATTGATCATTGGGTGAGAGAGTGTCCTTACCCACCAACCGGGAACCAACCACAATACCAGCCTTCTCACCACACAGCTCCAAATCAGCACATGGCTCCTCCTCCGTATGGCAGGGGAAGAGGAGGCCAGCACTATTGACAATGCCCACAGATTTTCCCAATGGGCGGGACTAAGGGAGATCCCTTGCTCACATTGAACATTTCTGGACATTCCTTAGCTTTTTTGGTGGATACTGGGGCTACTTTCAGCACCATGGACAAATCATTACCACAAACAGTCTTGTCTGGAGAAAAAGTGTCAGTAATGGGAATTTCTGGGGCTCCTATGATTCTCCCGGTAACTCAACCTATGTCTGTGTCAGTGGGAAACCAAAGAGTGAACCATCCTTTTGTGATAGCACCCACCACTCCAATGAATCTTCTTGGCAGGGATTTACTTATTAAGCTGGGAGCTACCATACTATGCACAGCTGATGGACTTGAAGTGACTTTTCCCAGTTGACAGAAACACTGTTGTGGTTCCCTGAATGGACAATATCTGCTCAGAGATGACGCCTCACAAATGGCTGACATATTCTGGGGCAGGCTTACCACACCTCCTGAACATGAACACTCTGCAGCCACATTCTTGGCATGCTGGAGGCCTTGGCTGCTGGAACTACAACCCTTTGTCCCGCCGCCTTACCCTTTACATGTTACTCTCCTGTATGAAAGGGGCGATCCTACTATGTATCAGGAACAATTTGAGAAACAGCTTGAGGGCCACGCATGGTCTGTGACTTCCGGTCCATGCTTTGTGGGGAAAGAGGGAGTAGCACTGTTTGCTAATCTTACATCTGATCAACTGATCAGATGTAAGATTAGCTCTTACAAGATCTTACATCTGATCAACATGATGGAGACTGAAGCTCTCCCACATGTGTCACTTTTACTACACCCTAAACATCAAGTCAAGGATCTGGGGGGAATGGTAAAGAGGGGGGTCACAATTATAGATTGGATTCCAACCCAGATACCTACAGTCTCCTATTCTCCTTCTACTCAGATGTATAACATAGACACGCAAGTAACAGATCTCTGTTAGAACACCTCCAGTTGTCTAGAACTCATGGTAGAGAAAAAACAGACCACCCTAAGGCCATAGAGACGTTACAAATTCTCCCCGATTACCTCTGGTCAGACGGTCCCACAGATGTAGGATTGGTTCACACCACACCAATCACTTTTGAATTAAAACATTCTGATCCAATTTGGCGTACGCAGTACCCTCATAAACCTGAAGCTGAGGAGGGAATAGCGGACACTATTGCAGGTTTATTAAAGGCTGGAGTTTTGGAACCTTCTTACTCGCCTTACAACACACCAATCTTACCTGTAGAAAAACAAAGTACTGGCAAATACAGGATGGCACATGACTTAAGAGCAATTAATGAGGTACTTAAAACAGCACCCATTGCAACCCCTAATCCCTACACGGCTCTGACATCCCTGACACCTGATTTGAAATGGTTCACCTGTATTGAATTGGCTAATGCGTTTTTCTGTTTACCGCTTCACCCATCAGTGAGGGATGTGTTCTCTTTCACTTTCAGAGGTAGAAAACTGAGATATACCAGACTTCCCCAGGGCTTTTCTCTATCCCCTGGCATTTTCAATCAGGTTCTTAAACAATCCTTAAGCACCTTACTCCTCCCACCAGGTTGTGTTCTGATTCAATATGTGGATGATTTAATTTTAGCCACGCCCACTGCGGAAATATGCATTGAAGCCACATTGGCATTACTCTCTCATTTAGGAAAAGAGGGTTATAAAGTCTGACGTGACAAATTGCAACTAGTCAGTGTGGTATTATTCTACATATGTTTTAAACTTCTATTATTCAGAAGGTAAAAGTCTGTTTATATAGTTTGCATGGTTGTAAAAAATATATATGGTCTGTCAGTATTTGTTATTGGGATAAGCTTTTAAGTCATAAAACTCTTGGGTAAGTTTTATTGCAGGCTGTAAAAAACAGGATGTCTGTATAGATAAGGATGGAGGCCATGAAGCTGGGAGTGTTGCCATAAAACCATAATTCTCAGAATGAACTTTTGACCAAAAACAGGGAATGTCTCATCGTATGACTGCATAATTCTCTGACAGCCAATAATGGTTAAGACACTGTATGGAAATGTTCTGATTGGAGGGAGAAGAAACGCCTAGAGTCCTGGCGAGGCCCGGTGTCTATAAAGTTGTGAAATGAAGATCATTCAATTGTCAGATCTCTTTAAATCTGGACCAGAGAAACTAGGGCAACTTTCTCTGTAAACTGCAATTTGTTAATCTGTTCAAAATAAATGTTAAGAACTGGAAATTGGCTCCATTTTGTCTCTGCTTGAACATGCATTGAATTAATTTTGATAATTATTTAATTCAACAAATGGTGACCTCGACTGTGTGCAGAGTTTTGGACCAGGATCCAGTTATTTTTTTTAAGTTAATTAACGGACATGTATTTGCTCTATTGACAATTTGCGCAGAGTTGCGTAGTTTTTTAATTCTATTGATTGGTTAATCTAACATTGGGTAATGTTGTCATGCAAGTTAAATATGTTTTTTTGTTTTGAGCAGATTGACTGTTGCAAGCCCGTAGTGTTGAAGCTGCTCATCTGTCTGTCTCTCTGTTCTGAGCAGGATTGCGACCTTCTTTACGCTCCGTAGAGAAACACCGGTGCCTGCTGGGAGATGGAGTTTCTTACTCTGCGCGCCCAGGGGGGGCTGGTTTTTCTCCGGAGAGGACAGTGGAGCAGATGGAGCGGTCCCTTCAACGACTCAAAATCGGAACCAAAGTGCGGATCGGGGCTTGAGAAGTGGCATCTCAATTACGAAAGGACGCTTTCGTAAGATTCTTCGAGGCTGGCAAACGAAAAAAGATTACAGAGAGCCTGGGTAGCCCTCTGTTAAATCTAAACGGATTACCTTGATGAAGCCGGCGTTCCCCAAACGTGCGCGTGAGCACCGCAAATTGGGTTGTGAGAAATGGTCCGGCATTTTTGGTGAGGTCCGATGAGGTTAGTGTTTTGATTTCTGCTTGTACAAGTGTGTGTCTGTATGTGTGTGTGTGATGGTTTTTTACGCAGGCGCTTTGCGAGACGTGCTGGTGATGTTGCGTTTTGTGTTAAAATGTTATAGTATAAGTAATGAACTCGAGTATAATAAATAAATTAAAATAGATAAATGAATATATAACTGAATATGATGGATAACTGTAATTAAAAATCTATAAGAATTAGTTGTGAACATTTACGACAGGCCATCAGGGTGGCCGCCCCAAGCTAGGTGCTATGGCGGAGCTAATTCTGTGTGAGTTTTTGCTTGATAGCACGGCTAACATACGACAGCTTTGACTATATGTTTTGATAAATAAATTAGTGGTTATAGGCGGTTTTCTGCCATCTGTTCGAGTCTTTTGAGTGGTTTTCTGGAGGCCGGCGCCAGGAAATTTCTCAAAGCAGACTACGACAAATTGTAACAGATTGGCGTAAACCTCCGCGATAAAATAATGTACTAATGTCGAAAAGTCACCGCTTATAATGTTGTGTTTTTTGTTAATGGTTTTGGGCTGTAACGTACGTTGTAGATTCGGTGTTTTCTGTGCGGGACGGCTGTGTTGGAAACATATGTTTCAGTCCGTGTTGGACGATTCTTTATGTTCATGCCGAATTAAAGTTTGGTAAAGTGGTATGAATTGTGCGGATAAAGTCCTGGTATTGCAGTGAGTCATCTTCTAAAGTGTGTGTTGCGATTTTCTGGAGTGTTTTCGCCGTACGTTTCGTACTGTTTTAGGTTTCGTTGCAAAAAGAAAGCTAACGGTACCACGTTGCTGTAGGCTGCTGCTAAGCTAGCGGTTTTTTGCTGTTGTGTGTCAATGTGTTTTGTGCTTTAATCCTAACTGCATGTTCTATGTGTTGCAAGCTAAAAGTTGATTTTGGATAGAAAGTGATTACAGACTCCTGCAGACGATTGCCTTGTTAAGTCTTAAACTTACTTGGAGTTTTGTTAACATTTTCTGGTTGATTAGGATGTGAAACGGCCTCAAGATAACTGTTCAGATAACTTTTGTTTGCTACTCCCATAGGCAATGTTTTAGCACATTTTCTACGAAGGGCAATTTAAGGTGTTTCACATTTCACAACTGTTCCGGTACGGAGATTAAAGATTAAGAAGTACATGCTGAATTTGGTTAACTGTTTTTGCCTGAGAAGGCTCAATTGATTACATGAGGAGAGCAATTATGCATGTTACAATTAAACGCAAATGACTGAGAACAGTTACTCATGAGTCGATTCTGACTTGGTGAAGTTTTAATTTTTGATTTCATCTTTAAAATTAAAAAGAGGGGAGTGTATAGTCAAAATAAAAGTTGCATTTTTTGAATCTTTAAGTAGGTGGATTTTTTGCTTTTGGATTGATCTAAGCAGGATTTGATTAAGTTGGCCTAAATAAAGATAAAGCTATAAGTAGTAATTATAAGAATTTAACGAAAAGCAAACGGTGTTAATTGGAAAGCAACAAACTGGTCTAAATTATTTTTTTAAGCACCGTGTTGAATGGTACAGAGAATGAATTCTTTCTGTGATTTAAATAAGTATCATTTATGCTGAAATTATGTTTGGCTTATTTCTGATGGCTCTATAGACTTTAGAAATATAGCTTAGTCTCTGAATAAATGATCTAAAGGAGACTGATGTTAAATTATTTAAACAATTGAACATTCTTAAGGATTTTTCTGGATACTAAGTGCTTATTGGATTTATCAAAATTCAACTGGGGCTCAAGAAGTAACCCAGCACATTTCAATTCCGTTATAAATTGAATGTTTTTACCATGCAAAACAACACTTATCATAGTGATATTTTCTAAACTAGTGGGATTTGAATGTTTGAGTTTGAAAAAAAAAAAAAAACATTAAAACACAGAGTCATCTTTAAGTAATCAGTTTGTTTTTAAACAGGCTGGGGATAAATTTGAATTGGTCTAAGGATTGAAAGTAATGAATATCGCGGTGATCGAAATGATGGTTTAATTTGGAAGTAAGAAGTAAATTCTAAATTCATTTATTCTGATCGTGTAGAGGCAAAATGTGATTGGACCAGCTACATTGAAATAATTTTTACCATATATTTGAATGCACATTTTGTTTTGACAAATAAGAATTGGTTTTAGTTTTAAAGTTTAAGATTAATTTTTCAGATGTTATTTATTGATTGTTAGCTAGTCCACTTGATGCTGAGAGTAAATTTACAGGTCCTAAAACATTTTGGAACAGTTCTGATCATAGAATAATGGCATAATATACCATTTGATTAGTGGGGACTCTGTAACTGACAATTTATTTAGATTTTTTGATTTTATTTTCTTTATTTTTTCTTATTTTTATTTTTCCTCTTTCTCTCTCAAAATTTATATATTTGTATTGATTTGGATTCTGACCCAGATTTCTGAACTGCGGTCTGCTTATTAATGAGAACTTTGGAAAATGTTAATTTGAGAAGCTGGATTAAAGAAAACATGATTCAGTGGTAATTTATTTGACATTTCTAGAAGCTTCAATTCAATTTGGTGTTTATCATTGGAGAAAAGAAAAAAAGAAGCCTGAGAGGATAATTGGGATACTGAAAAATGCTAGTTTTTTTTTGTTTTGTTTTTGCTACTAGTTTGTGTTTAGAGAAATCTTATCTCTTGAACCTCTTTTATTGAATTTTTTGTTTTTTTGTTCTACTGCTAAGGGGAATTAGACTACTATGTATCCTACAAAAATTTAAGAGGAGTTTTAGTTGCAAAAATCAGTTTGACTATGTTCGATTCACTTCACAGAATCTGACAGATGTTTTTGAAGTATGAAATGTTTTCATTATTTACAATCAATATTTGGGGTGTTGGCTTTTTGTGTTTGTTTAAAGAGGAATCATATAAGCAAAAGTACTTTGAATTTATATTGGATTGTGTTAAAAAAAAAAAAAAAAAAAAAGTACTTTAGGTTTGGCAATTTCTAACAATAAGCAACCACCTGGTTACTTTCACATCAATTTGATCAGGGAATGAGACGTGCATGTTTTGCACTACGGTCTTAAAGTCCCACAGAAATATTTATAGGGAAGCTGTTTTGTCAGTGATTTAAATCTTGGATTTTTCTTTAGAAATATGGATAGAATTTGAAGTATAGCAAACTGAAGACTGTTTTTGTAAACTATGTTGTGTTTATCAGTTAGTACTGTTCTCTGATTTTGTTTTAAACATTTGCTGTTTTTAATTTTGATATTTTTTTGTCTGAGCCAGCTTGATAGAGATCCAGTACACTTAAGTGATGGGGAGTTTGGAGACTGGATCGTTATGGGTAATTGCTCAGATGGGAGGAGCTTCACAGGTAACCTTGATAACACCAACAACAGTTATAAATTAAGAAGGGACAGAGTCTGGGAAAAGTGGTGTGAAGTCTGAATTACAAAGGGGTTTAGTTCAATATGAACTATTCGTCTCAATTTCAGTGAAGCGGAACCAGGAGAGCCACTTTTCCATAGAGACTATTTACAAGAGGGACAGAAAAAAAAAAGAGGATAGAACATTTGCAGATGGTTATTGACTTTATTTTTGTTATTGCAATGTTTTAGTGGTGCTTTAGCAATATCTAACAGAAAAATCCAGCCTTTTTGTTTGTTTCCTTTTTAATTTAATTTAATTTTTCTAAGAACTAAGTGTGTTGATAAAATATTGCGATGGTCAATCTTTATAAATATTTAATTTACACATGAGATGGAAGAGACATTTATCAAATTGACAAAATAGAGAAAGGCATTGCATTGATAAAGTATAGAATATAAATTGGATGAAAAATGAAGGAATCATTAATTAAAATAAGCAGGGGAAGAATTAGAACAACAGTTTAATTAGACATATAAGGATTAATTATCATTCCTGGTGGAGAGAGCAAACCTATTAATTAGTATATTTTTACCAGAATTAATACTGAAGAAATTATTACTAGTATAACTGATTAAAGTAAAATTAAAATAGAGCCCACATAGGCAGTCTGAGTGTGGAAGATATTTAAATTCAGCATTCGAGGAAGGAGACTAATGAATATGAAAATAAAAAGTTTAAATAAAACTTGATTTGAATAGGCTGAGAGGATCGACTCTCTGTCTGTCTTTTTCTTCCTCTAATTATATATTTTTTCTCTTTTTCCCATCCCGCAACAGAGACCCCTCAGATAACATTCTTGAGATGTAATTTATGTTCCTGGGGAGATAAGATGGGTGGGGGTGCGTGGGCTGATGACGGATAGTGCCAGGCGCCCGCCATAACTGCCAAAGAAAGAAAGATCTATACACCAGCGCAGAAGTTCGTCTCTCTTGTGCTCTGCTCCCAAAACGGGCACCAGTGACTGTATATTTTCAGGGGTGAACTGGAGGACACCCTAGGGGGGAGCACGTTTCCTCATGCTGAGCTGAACTTTCAAGGACAATATGTGTGAATCCACTTGGCTGGCGTGAGATGGACAGTTTCTGCTGAAGAAGTGATGATCAAAGACTGCTGATTCAATGTCAATGTTGCTGAACTAACCACAAGAGTTTCTGTTTGTCAAAGGTGGCCGAGGTTCCTCGAACTTTGATAACCCCGTGTCTTCCCCAGGATTATCTCCAGGTAAAATACCACCATTTACCGGGAACAAAATTTGGAAGGAAAAACTGGGCCGATGGCAGGGGGTTGCTGGCTGGTGAGAGAGAAAATTTTTATTTTTTTCTTATTTTTACGTTTCATCCACAGGGATGTACTAAATTTAAGAAAGGATATATTGTAATGGAACAGCTAAATGAAACGTAAGTCAGACTTTTATTTGATTTCTAACAGAAAGAATGAATCAAAGTGCTTAACGGGTTAAGATAATTAAAAAGTTGAAATGGATAATAGAATAATTGATAACATTTAAAAGGAGACATAGTAAAACAGACATAAGTGTCTTAAACTTGATAAATAAAATAAGTAAATAAAAGAATCAATTTGGGTGAACAAGCAAATGGATAGTAATCAGTTAAACTGTAGACAAAAAGTAAAGTCTTGAGCCTGCTCTTGCTTTTAAATCCATTAATGAGGGAGGTGTTTTGGTTTAGTTTTCAGGAATAACAACGGTGTTGCACCAAAATAAGATGGATTTGCTCTTTCCCCAGGGATTACTTTTTAGATGGGTGAAATAATTTCTCAGCACAATACAGTTGGATTAGATTGAAAAGGTGTGATCACAAGACCGGATCAAAAAAACTGTCATTTTTAGATGTTTACAAGCTTATGCCCCCAGGATTCAGCAGCACGTGAGGAGCACACAGTCTCCTCTGGTCACAGCTGACTACAGCTGCTGAAGGGGTCCAAGGTACAGCTCCAGGTCGAAGGCGTGAGGAGTCCAAGTGGTTCAGCCAGTTCCAGATGACAGCTGGGAACACACACAAAGTGCAGCTCCACGGCAACGACGAACCTGGTCGAGGATCAGCAGGAATCTACCTAAAGAGGGTCAAGAAGGTTTTGACCAAGCTGAATCGGAAGCTGAAGCCACAGGCGGCGGGGCCTAGCTCACCCAGAAGGTTGTTTGGGTGGTGATATTAATCATCCAGTGTGATCTATGTGCCAATGAATGAGATGGGCAAATTGAAATTGCCATCTCAAAGAGGGATCTACAGAAGAAGATCACAACTCATCAATCAGCTTCACAGCAGGTTTTGACCACCCCACATCGGTGGGGTAAGCTATTGGAAGAGGGACCAGCTGTGCATTTGTGTATATTGGGGGAAATGCTCAATTAATGAAGTAATTGGCATTTCAGAGAGTGGTTATCTGCATATATGGGAGTAAAACTGGAACACTAAAAAATAGGAGCCCTCCACACTGATCAGCTCTGTACATCACTCTCCAGCTGCCAGGTGCCACCATTGGGGGGTTAACAAAGAGAGTGAAGAAAGAAGAACAGAAGATAAAAATATATAAAAGACTGAATAGACTTTTTAATTATTTTCTTGCATTTTACAGGTTGTTTAACTATTTGTTTAATTATCTCTTCACATGTAAGACATTCTTATACATTTTTGGGTTTTTGAATTAGTTTTGGGAATTGTTAAGATAATTTTTTTGTATAATGCCAAAAGACGGTGAATTTATAATTAACAGATTGACATTTTTGAGTAAGGAGAGTTAAGGTTAAAAAAAAGGGTATTTCAACAGGTTGTGTTTTGAATTTTAATCTGGAAGTCTTGTTGTGGTATCATATGAAAGACTTCATGTTTTAAACTGATGAAATTTCTTGGATTTGATTTTTTGCATTCTCAAAATGCTTTACAGGTTTTGATCTTAAGTTCTAAACACTAACCTTGAAGGAGAGTACAGATTTAGTCAATCTATTTTAAAAAAAAAAGATTGAAAAGAGGGAGTTGTGGTATTATTCTACATATGTTTTAAACTTCTATTATTCAGAAGGTAAAAGTCTGTTTATATAGTTTGCATGGTTGTAAAAAATATATATGGTCTGTCAGTATTTGTTATTGGGATAAGCTTTTAAGTCATAAAACTCTTGGGTAAGTTTTATTGCAGGCTGTAAAAAACAGGATGTCTGTATAGATAAGGATGGAGGCCATGAAGCTGGGAGTGTTGCCATAAAACCATAATTCTCAGAATGAACTTTTGACCAAAAACAGGGAATGTCTCATCGTATGACTGCATAATTCTCTGACAGCCAATAATGGTTAAGACACTGTATGGAAATGTTCTGATTGGAGGGAGAAGAAACGCCTAGAGTCCTGGCGAGGCCCGGTGTCTATAAAGTTGTGAAATGAAGATCATTCAATTGTCAGATCTCTTTAAATCTGGACCAGAGAAACTAGGGCAACTTTCTCTGTAAACTGCAATTTGTTAATCTGTTCAAAATAAATGTTAAGAACTGGAAATTGGCTCCATTTTGTCTCTGCTTGAACATGCATTGAATTAATTATGATAATTATTTAATTCAACATCAGACAAGAAGTCCAGTTTTTGGGGAGAAAAGTGACGGCACAGGGTTCTGGTTTAACAGAGGCCCACAAAAACTCCATATTGACACATCCAAAACCTCTTATTGTAAAGTCAATGCTGTCATTTCTGGGACTTACTAACTTCTCCAGACATTACATTCCAGGTTATACTAACCTCACTACACCATTGAGAGCATTGGTAAATGAATATGGCATGAAGAATTTACAGGCACAGTTACAATGGAATTCCGCAGCAGAAGAGGCTTTCATTCAGCTCAAACAACTACTAGCTCAGGCAGCAGATTTAGCTACACCTGACTACAGCTGTACCTTTTTTCTAGATACATCAGAAACCGATAAGGTGGTTAATGGTATTCTTTTTCAGAAAAAAGGGGGCCAAAGACACATTCTTAGGTATCTTAGTGTCAAACTACAAGCCATAGAGAGGAGACAACCTCCATGCACTAGACATGCAGCAGGCATTGCAATCCATGGTGTTATGGCTCTGATCAATTCTGAGGCCTTCACTTTGTCCACCCTGCGCCAGCAACGTCTCAGTAAAATCCTAGAAGCACCAAATCTGACTTTCATCCATGATGGCATAACCATGGCAGATCAGTTCAGCGACACTGGGGAACCTCATGACTGTGTTACACTAAATTTTGTGGCCCAAAAAATAAGACCAGACCTGTTGACAGAACCACTCCCCACAGGACTGACCCTGTACACAGATGGTTGTTGTTTTAGGGACAGTAAAGGTGACTTACAATCAGGTTTTGCTGTGGTGTTGCAAGATAACAATACTGAACAGACAGTGGTGTCAGGAAAACTACATGGCAAACAGAGTGCGCAGCGAGCTGAGATCAGGGCTCTGATTGAAGCCTGTAAGTAGGGAACAGGAAAAGAAGTTACCATTTGGACTGATTCTAATTATGGTTTCTCTGTTATTCATTATGAGCTACCACAGTGGAAAAGGGCATGATTTGTCACCACCACAGGCAAGCCTATTCAGCATCACTCAGATATCATGGAGCTTTTAGAAGCAGTGCAGCTACCCTCTAAATTAGCCATTTTAAAGTGCAAGGGCCACAGTAAGTTAAACACAGCTCAGGCTAGAGGTAACGAACCTGCAGATCTGGCTGCAAAAACTGCTGCAGGTTACCAGCCACAGACAAATACACAGCTAGTGGTTACAGATTTACAGGAAATATCAGACAGCTTTGCAGAGGAAGTGAAGCTAGCTCAGCAGAATGCAGCCCCACAGGAGAAATCAGTTTGGAAAGACAGAGGTGCAGTTTTCTCAAATAACTACTGGAGAGGCCCAGATGGGAGACTTGTGTTGCCAGCCAGTTTGAAACCCACACTTTTCCAAGAAGCTCATGGACATGCACATGTCTCTTTTAATCAGATGAAGAGGAACCTGTGTTTCTGGTGGCACCCATATTTATCAGACTGGGTAAAGAATTTTTTGAGTGAATGTACGGTTTGTGGGCAGTTTAATCCAAAACCCACTATCAAGCCAGAGATGGGAACTTTTCAGAACCTGTCTCGGCCAGGGGAGGAAGTGGTTATTGATTATACAGATATGGTAACTCCTATTAGGGGTTATAGGTATTTGTTGGTTATAATAGACCGCCTGACATCATGGGTTGAAGCAGTTCCTGCTAGGAGCGAGGATTCTAAAATGGTGGTTAAGTGTTTAATTAACCACTGGATCCCGTTCCATGGCTTTCCCACCAGAGTGAGATCTGATAATGGCACTCACTTTAAGAATGAACATCTACAATGGGTTGAAAAGCATATGGGGATCACCCATAAATTTGGCACTGTGTATCACCCCCAGTCGCAAGGGGTGATTGAGCGCTCAAACCTAATTTTAAAGTCAAAGCTAGCAAAAATATCAGCAAAAACAGGGCTAAATTGGCTGGACGCCCTCCCTATTGCTCTAATGGCCATTAGATCATCAGTCTGCAGAACAAAAGGTCTTACTCCTTATGAGATCCTTACTGGCAGGATCTTCCCTGGTCCCTGGGCCGGCAGGGAGCCTCAAGTCTCTTCTCATCTTGCTCCCGACCCTCGTGGTGAACATCAAAAGCTGAAATCTCTGGTCACCTCCTTCCTACCAGCTCCACACGTCACTCACGGTCCAGCTCCGGCACCCACAGAGGCTGAGTGGGTTTGGCTGAAGGTGTTCAAAAGAAAGTGGCAGGAACCTCGCTGGTCTGGTCCATTTCTGGTTTCTGCGCGCACCACCCACGCTGTCCAGCTTAAAGGCAAAGGATCCACCTGGTTTCATTGGTCACAGTGTGCCCTGTCTCCTGATCCATCCCGCACACTGCAGCAGATCTCTAATGATCTAAGGGAATCTATCTAAAGAGGGTGAGAAAGGTTTTGACCAAGCGGGAGCTTAAGCCACTGGAGGCGGGGCCTGACTCACCCAGAAGAAATTGGTTGTGGGGGGAAATGGTTAATTAATGAAGTAATTACCATTTCCAAAGAGGGAATATGTTACTTTAGCTGAAACAGCTGAAAAAAGCTGTTACATCGCTCTCGCAGCTGCCAGGTGCCATTAGAGGGCTCTACAACGAGAGTGAAGAAAGAAAAAAGAAGATTAAAATTATACTGAAGGACTAAAAGACTCGCTTAACCATTTATTGCATTTTACAGTTTTTTTTTAAACCATTTACTTAACCATTTCTATTCACAGGTGCAGTTTCTTAACACTGCCTAAGAGGGTTTATTAACACCCCAGTTAACTAATTTTTAATCATTTAATTTTCAGGATTTCTTAACATCCAAGTATTTTTAAGGTTTTCTTAATAAGCAAAAAGGGTCCTTTAGATAGAAAGATAGACTAGCTGAGGTAAGGTTACCTGAGGTAAGTTTTCCTGAAGGCGTGGTATGACCCAGTGTACAAGGTATTACAAGCCAGACCTAGGGAAAGGAAAGACTAGAGAGATTCCAGAAGTTAAATAGGTTTCTTAAGATTGTATCAAGGTTTCTTAACAGTTACATTATTCTTTCAGTTTTATTTATTTATTTACAGCACAATCATGTTAACTGATGGTCAATTGTGTTTTTTTATTACATTCTGGTCTTGTATTTGCATTGTGGTTCTTTGAGATCTGCTTATCATTGCCAGGGTTTTCAACTTTTAATAAAGTTCAAAAGTAACTTGTGCTTCTCACATTAAAACCTTAAAAAAGTGAAGACTAAACTAAAATAGCACAACAAACATTGAAAACATGCAACTCTGGGGCAACACAAAGTTGCTGTGTGGCCTAGGACTATGCAGCATAATCATAGTTAACATCATTTTCTACTGCTGTGGGGATTGGCCCTATAACAGTTCCAAAAATCCAACACAGGTCTCTTTTAGCTCACTCCCACTAAGTAATAGGCCAAGGGACATGTGGTTGCCAAACCATCCCCTAACTCTAAGTGTAGCGACACACAAGGACCATATTACGCACCAGGATGGTTTTCCACTTTCTGTATCCCAGAAGGAGGCTCGGCAGTAATTACCATCCCACTTAACACTCAAACATGGATTGGAAAACAAGCAATTTGGTATAAGGATTATCCCTCCTGGTACATAAATAATGACCAAAAGGATACGAGTTGGTCCACTCTGATTGCTGACCCACCAGGATATGATTGAAGCAGTTACACCACATCAGCTTTTGCAAAACATATGCGCCCCCTGGTGAGGTTAGCTAAAGCTGCAGATAAATTACTCATCACTGTTAACCTAACTAAAAGCCATCTTATCCCCTCACAAAATAGTATCAGTGGCCAAGGGTGTGCGCTTTTCCTGATCTGGGTACACAAAGGTGGAAAAGATGTTCGATTTCCCATTAAAGTATGCCAAGCCCCCCGCAACGTATCTTCCTCAGTAAGCCAGAATCAAGCCTCGGTATCACGGGGTAGCATAGTTAAAGAACCTCCTACTCCAGATGATTATTTTGAAATGATGACAGGAATTGGAGGATCCACTAATAATTGGTTGCTTATGGCTGAGAAAACAGGTAATACAGTAGGCCAAGATTGTATAGTTTGTATGGGCCCCAGGCCTCTTTTAAAAGTAGTAGCCACACCAACTGAATTAAACACATGTTTAGTTTCCTTGCTCTCCCAGGTGAATCCAGTCTCTGAATTTACGCAGTGGGAAGATCCATTTCCCATAGCAGATAACCAAGCTACCCCTCCATTTTTCGACAGCAATGTAGCTCTAAAAAATTTCACCTGTTTTAACAACACCTCCCCAGGTAATAAACCGGTAGGTACAATGAACTCCTCCTATTGCTCTTCGATCCAAAACTTTACTAACCCATTCCAGGCTAGAGCAGACATTTGGTGGTATTGTGGTGGAAAAACGTTGAGATCAACTTTACCTAGAAATTGGACAGGTCATGTTTACACCGGTCACCTTAATCATGTCAGTTGTAGTGTTCGTTTCCTCTCCAACGGGGGAACAAACTCTGATACAGTACACAGGAAGAAGATCCAAGCGTGAAACTACTGTTCCAGTTTCTGATCCCACTTACATTGATTCTATAGGTGTTCCCAGAGGTGTACCTGATGAATACAAATTGGTTAATCAAATTTATGCTGGATTAGAGTCCAGTATTTGCTGGTGGTGCTCCATAAATAAAAACGTTGACAGAATAAATTATATACACTATAATGTCCAGAAATTAGCAAATAACACTAGAGATGGATTTGAAGCCATACATGAGTAACTTAGCGCAACCTTCCTTATGGCCTTCCAAAACAGGATTGCAGTAGATATGTTATTAGCTGAAAAAGGTGGTGTATGCTCAATTTTCGGTGAGCAGTGCTGTACTTTTATCCCCAATAACACAGCCTCCGAAGGAAAACTAACTAAAGTAGTGTAAGGACTTAGAACACTCTCAAATAGGCTGAAAGAACAGTCTGGCGTTGACACCTCTATGTGGGATGATTTGCTAAACAACATGTTCGGTAAGTGGAAAACTCTGGCAATGTCCATAATGGTGTCATTAGCAGTTTTTGTGTCAATTATGGTTCTTTGTGGATGCTGCTGCATCCCCTGTCTCCGTTCCTTAGTTAGCAGGTGTATTGAGAAGGCAGTGGGTGATAATTTACAGGGTGAATACCTGTTGCTACCCCTCCAGGAACCTGTACGAGACATTCAGAGAAATTAATTCATTCGTGTTGGAACGAATGAAAAGAGGGATTTGAAGTAAAAACAATCTTAAATGAGTACCAGGCTTTTACAACAGTCATAAATACCAAGTTGTGTTTAGGAAATTACCCAGTTGTGTAGAAACAGGAAGATAGTTTAGTTTAGGACCCCCATAAAAGCGTGTGTCTGTAAATCATTTTGTTGGAAAAACAGACTTAGGGATGTAGATGATAAGGGGCACACAATGAATGTTTATGTACTGGGAGTGACCATGTCATGTGATTCTTTTTGTCTTTGTGTTCAATAAAAAGAGATGAGGTCTGTGAGTCAGCGCGCACACTTGGTGTGCCGTCCTGCAGGTCAGTCTCATGACAAACAGATCTGTGTTGTTGTATTTTCTGCTTTGTTTTCTGGAACAGGAAATCACTCTGTCGACCCTGCGGAGGAAAGCTGGATCCTCAACCGTGAATAGAGCTAATTGACAGTTTTGGAGTTAATCCACAATAGAGGAACAATTTAATATAGAATTTACAATCCAGCAACTGGTGTCGACCCTTGGGCTGCGTTCTACAACTACTACGACTACAACTCTGACACCCTTTCCTCCAAAGCTCCAAAAATGAAAAACGTAAAAAACACCAACTGGAAATGAGTGTTGTAGCGTACTTATCCGTTAAAATAACTTAGAAAGGCCTGAGCACAGAAAAATAGATCAATTGAAGAGAGTCTGAACACCAAACAGCTCCGTGGAGTGCAACAGTGACAACAGGAAATTACACAATAGAGCTTACCCAATCAGGTTCAACAGTCTTGCAGATAAAAGCATAGATTAGGGATGCTCATTTCAATTAATTTTCCCGACCGACAACTGCAGCTCGTTAACCGATTATTAACCGTTAACTGATAAGATTATAATATTGAATTGGCCTTAAATACAAATAAAATTGACAAGTATCTGTGACCCTTTAAAAAATACAAACTTTTTTTTTTTATCAAAGGGTTTATTTTAACGTGCAATATGCAAACAGCATCATGCGGAACAGAACAACAGAAAGCTGGATTCAGTTAAAATTGTCACACACCTGCAGCTTTTCTGACAGTGAGAGAAAAACGGAATAAAATAATATGAATAAAAACAAAATAGGGCTACACTAAATATCTTTTTTAAACTTAAATAATTAACCAATTAGGATGAAAAAAAAGAAAACACTGTATCTGTTTGAATGAAGCTTTCAAACACCGGCAATATTTTTCCGTTACACCAGTGTTTCTCAATTATTTTCTGCCATGCCCCCCCTAGAGAACAGATTTTTTTTCACGCCTCCCCAACCAGATTGATATCTAAAAATATTTAATTATTTATTGATACAAACTATGAAAAAAGATTAATTAAATAATACTTCAAATGGTTGCAGCTCATTTTACTCTTTTAGGTCTTGACACTATTTCCAAGTTCAGTTTATTAACTCAGTTGGTAACATTTAATCCAGACTGCTCGGTCTGTGTGATGCTCAGAACAGAAACAGACAGAGCTCTCGTTTCTTCTTGTTTCTAATGCAAACCTTGCTATCACTGGTCATCACCACGGGCTTGCAGAATTTATAGAAGGATCTCCCCCCGATTCATAAATATCTCAGTCCCTCACGCTAAGCGTCAACTTGTTTGTTTGGGGTTTTTTCGGGGATGGGGTGTGTTTCTCTAAGTTTTCTCGCTATGGTGGGCAAGTTTAGTCTGTCTGCATCGAGAGGTGGGCCGACCTCCTGGTAACAGCAAACGCTTAGAGGAGCGGGAGCCACCAGATCACTACAGGAATGGCTTTGTATAGTCCATTTTTAGTTGTTAAATTCCGCGATTCCATCTCGCTTTCCCGCAGCGTGGATTAAAGAACATCTTTGTCTCTCAGATCTGTCTGAGTAGACTTCTTCTGCCGGGCTGAACAGACAGCTTGTTGATAAGTTTCAGCACTGCTGCCACCTAGTTACTGGAGGCTTTAATTAAAGTATGAATTACAGCCTTGGCTCCCAGGATGCACGTGGGGGTGGGGTTATTCTCCGCCCCCCCCCCACCCCCTGACCATTTCTGTTCTAACATTAACAGTTGAAAAGGCTTGGAAAGATAGTTTAGAGATTACCTAGTTTAAAGCCAAGACCTACTAGAGCCTTTTTCCAAAATAACCGAATATATTATTTTAAGTGTTTCTTTATTATCAGTCACATTTAAAAAAAAAAATTTATGCGAGACATTTGAATGAGGATAATAAAAACTGGTCAGGGATGCCCTTTCTAAACCATGTATAGACATTACAAATACGGCTGGGCGGCCGTAACTGAATGGTAGAGTTGTGAGCCTGCAACCCAGAAAATCATGGATTCAATTCCAGTTTCCACCTGCTACATGCTGTTGTGTCCTTGGGCAATACCTACTGATGGTGGTCAAAGGGCCTGGTGGCACCAGCCTCGCTTCTGTCAGTGTGCGCAGCACAGCTGTGGCTTCAATGTAGCTCACCATCATCACTGTCTGGGTTAAGCACTTTGGGGTCCTCTTGGATTTGATAAAGCGCTATAGAAGTACATTTACCCTTAATATTTTAACTTGCATATTATTGTGTTTATGTGCAGCATTTTTTCCATATTCTTCTACACTTTTTTTCCATTGATAGCTATTTTAAAACACAGTTCATCATCATAATTATTATTGGAAGTTCAAAAAAGCTCAGAAACTCTGTAAAGGTAAGAAGGGAATTCATCAGCCAGTAAATGGCATTACATTTGTTATTTAAATATTAAAAGCATAACAAAAACAAAAAACATGTCTTATCTTTAAGTAAACAAGCCCAATAATTCTGCTCTTTGTTTGGATGATTTTAATGTACTGAAATCTTTTTTTGGGTTTCACTTTACAGCAGAGACAAAGATCTGTTTCAAATATTATAATGGAGTAAGTGGAGCATTAAGAGCAACAACTCCTTGCATTACTGTGAAGAACCCGGGAGTGCCAGTAAGTGTGAGATTTAATACATCAAAATAATCCACAACTTGCATGTGGTTTTTCTGTCGTCACTAGGAGCTGGATTTGTGATTATGATGATCCAGTGATCCAATGCTTTGTTGAGTTAGTAATCTGTTTCTTAATGTTGTAATTCAGAGAGATGGCTTCTTTACCTGTCAGATGTTATTGCACAGTCTAACTTTACTTCTGACTTTTGTGTAAAGAAAGGCAATTTCAAGGAAATATACAACATCACAAAATGCTTACTCCACACAGAAGAAAATGTAGAAAACCATTCAAATTATTAACATTACATTTACAATGGAAACCAGAAGATTACATAAACTGAATAAAAAGACTCATACATATTGTTTTATACCGTCTGAAATTATATCACTACACAATGTCAGTTAGGATTACCAAAGTGGTTTCTATTTGCTAAATGCCACAATAGGCAGAGAGTATGTAAGATTCCTTAATGTCTTCAAACCCCTATGTTTCCTTAATGTGTAGTAGAATTTGCTCTGAACTGTATGACTTGGATCAAATGTTTTCTGTATCCTCCGACAAGCTTCTCACAATAGTTGGGATAGCTGGAAATCTGGCCCATTCCTCCGGATAAAACTGGTTTAACTAAGTCAGGTTTGTAGGTCACCTCCCTCACACACTCTGTTTCAGATCTGCCCACAAATTTTCTACACAATATAACATTGGTTGTATTGTTGTTTGCCTATATGCTTGAACTTCCTGGCTTATGAGTTTAGTCTTCAATATTTGCACATAATGTTCTCTCCTTTCCATCTATAGAGTTCCGATGGCTACAAGCATTTCCCTTTTTCCTCCATCTAAAATGATGGCCATTATGGCCATCAGATCAGAAGATACCAAAAGAAGATCTTTATCTCCATGTACATTTGCAAATTGCAAACTGCCTTTTATAAGTCTATGTTGGAGTAATGGCTTCCTCCTCTCTAAGTGGACTTTTACCCCATTATCCACAGTATACATAACACGGTCTTACCAGCTTCAGCCATCATATTTACACGACCTTTGACCTTTTTTCTGGGATAAATTTGCACATTTTGGACCAAAACATGTCCATCACTGGGACACAGAACAATCTTCTTTTTGAGAGTTCTGATGGTTGAACGGTATGACCAGATGAATGTCGCACCTTCAAGCATCTGGAAATTGTTCCATACATGAACCAGACTTTTGTAGGTCCACAAATCCTTTTGTGATGTCATAGTTGATTTTTGACTTTCCTATTGTGTCAAACAAGACAGCAGTGTGTTTGAGGTATGGACTTAAAATGCATTCACAGGTGTGCCTTCAATTGCTTCTCAGTTATTTTCTGCCATGCCCCCCCTAGAGAACAGAATTTTTTTCATGCCACCCACCGCACCGCCAGATTGATATCTGAAAATATTTAATTACTTATTGATACAAACCACTGGCACCAGCATACTGCATATAATATAGATTACGAAAAAAAGCTTCATTAAATTGCAACTACTTCAGATGGTTGCAGCTTATTTTATTGCTTCAGGTCAAGTTTGGTTTATTAACTCAGTTGGTAAAATTTAATCCAGACTCCTCAGTCTGTGGGATGCTCAGAACAGAAGCAGTTCAAATGATTCACTGGGATGTGCATTTTTTAAGATAAAGAACAAGGAAAATTAGAAAAAAGGAAAGCCGTATTACAGAAAGAGCACAAGAGGACATATAATGAAAATATTTTGAAAACTCTCTCCAAAAAAAACTCTCTCTAAACCAGGGCTCGGCCACCAGCGGCTGCAGAGCTGCGTGCTGCTCTTTAGCACTCCCCTAGCGGCTCCCTGGAGCTTTTTCAAAAATCATCAAACATGAACTAGTCTACATCAAATCCAAATACCGCCCCCTCTCACAGATGAGAGCTTGCAATCCTGCATGAAAATTAAAATTACATGCCCGATCTTGAGAAGCTGTCCAGTGTTGTCCGAAAACAGAAGTCACATTGAACAGGTGAGAACACAATCCCGTCATAGGCGCATATTTAGTAACAAAGTGGCTGTTGTTATGAATGGATTTCTGATTTTTGTTTGGAATGTTTGGAATATATTATATATAATATTTGGAATGACACAATTATTGTGTTTTATTACTCAGGTCCGAGGATGTCTGTTCCTGAGGTAAGAGGGGGAAAAGAGAAGAGAATTTTGCTGCGTTTGACCCTTGCACTGACTAAGCTACTTAGCATTTGCAGAAAACTAAAAAGGAGAGGAAAATGCACAGAAATCGAACTTTAACTGTCTTGTTTTAATTTTATAAATTTTGGCAGCTCTACTGTTTCGTACTTTTCAAGCAAGCTGTCTTTTAATTGCAGGATATTTTAATACTTGTTTGCGATTTTAGCCTATTTATTTTTGTCTGTAAAGGGGAGAATTAACAAGGATTCTTTCATTTAACTCATTTGCATTGGCTTAGGCTACTTAACTTAGCATTTGCGGAAAACTAAAGAAAATAGGAGAATGAACAGAAATTGAAATTAAACTGGCTTATTTTCATTTTATATTACTTACCTACTGTGGTAATTCTGCATAAAGGTTTAAACTTTTACCATTCAGAAGGTAAAAGACTGTTTATAAAGTTTGCATGGTTAAGGATCTGACACTATTGTTTATGCAGGAAAGCTTTTAAGTCATAAAACTCTGGGGTGAGTTTAAATTGCAAAGCTGTAAAAGCAGGATGTTTAGATAAGAAACTGGGAGAAAAGTTTTAGAGAAGCAGATAGCCATTTAACCATAAATCTTTATAATGAATCTTTGACCCAGAACAGAGACACCCATCTTCGGACTGCATAATTCTCTGACAGCAAATCATGGCTAAGAGACTGTTTGGAAATGATCTGATTGGAGTAAGATTGGAGAGATTATAAACGCCCAGAGGCCCGCTTGTCTATAAAGCTGTGAAATAAAGATCAGTTAATTGTTCAGATTTCTTTAAGTCTGGACCACAGAGGAACTGACGGGGGCAAAATTCCTCTGTAAAACTGCAATTTGTTAATCTGTTCAAAATAAATGTTAAACTGGAAATTGGCTCCATTTTGTCTCTGCTTGAACATGCATTGAATTACTTATGATAATTATTTAATTCAACAACAAGATGGTGACCCCGATCTGTGTGCAGTGTTTTGGACCAGAAATCCAGTTATTTTTTAAGTTAATAAACGGACATGTATTTGCTCTATTGACAATTTGCGCAGAGTTGCGTAGTTTTTTTAATTCTATTGATTGGTCAATCTAACATTGGGTAATGTTGTCATGCAAGTTAAATATGTTTTTTGTTTTGAGCAGATTCACTATTGCATGCCCGGAGTGTGTTGAAGCTGCTCTGAGGTCTGTGTCTCTCTTCTGAGCAGGACTGCGACTGCTTTGTGCTCCGCAGGGAGACACCGGTGCCTGCTGGGAGATGGAGTTTCTTACTCCTTTCTCCGGGGAGGACGGAGAGGACAATGGAGCAGACGGACCGATATCTTCAACGACTCAAATCGGAGCCACAAGTGCGGATCGATACTCGACGAGTTGGCCACTCTACCCAGATAAGGACGCTTTTCTGGACGCTCCCAGGCTACGAGCGACATAGCAGCAGGAAGGGCCTGGGTCGCCCTCTGTTAAGTCTATCGGATTACCTGGGAGAGGGGCTGCGTATAATTCCAGACGCGTGGCTGAGCACCACGAACGGAATTGTGTTAATGGTCCGGCATTGGTTTGTTGGTGAGCTCCGACGAGGTTAGTGTTTTAAATTCTGCTTGTACAAGAGTGTATTACTGTGTGTGTGTGAGATGTTTTTTACGCAGGCGCTTGGCGAGAAGTGCTGGTGATGTTGCGTTTTGGGTTAAAATGTTATAGTATAAATAATGAACTCGAGTATAATAAATAAATTAACATAGATAGATAAATATATAACTGAATATGATGGATAACTGAAATTAAATATCTATAAGAATTAGTTGTGAACATTTACGACAGGCCATCAGAGCGGCCGCCCTAAGCTAGGAGCTAATACTGTCTGAGTTGTTTGCTTGATAGCGCGGCTAACATACGATAGCTGTGCCTATATGTTTTGATAAATAAATTAGTGGTTATAGGCGGTTTTCTGCCATCTGTTCGAGTCTTTTGAGGGGTTTTCTGGAAGCCGGCGCCAGGAAATTTCTCAAAGCGGACTACGAAACTTGTAACAGACTGGTCTGAACCTCCGCGATAAAATAATTAATAAGGTCTAAAAGCCACCGCTTATAATGTTGTGTTTTTTGTTAATGATTTTGGGCTGTAACGGACGTAGTTGAATCGGTGTTTGCTGTGCGGGACGGCTGAAATTGGAAAAATATGTTTCAGTCCGCGTGGACGAACAGGAGATTGTTTTTGTTCGTGCCGAATTAAAGTTTGGTACAGTGGTATAAATTGTGCGGATTAAGTCCTGGTATTGCGGTAAGTCATCTTCTAAAGTGTTTGTTGTGATTTTTTGGAGTTTTTCGCCGTACGTTTTTGTACTGTTTTGGCTTTCGTTTCACAAAGAACGCTAACGGTAGCATGTTGCTATAGGCTGTTGTGCTAAGTTAGCGGTGGTGGCTAACTGCATGTTCGATGTGTTGCGAGCTAAAAGTTGATTTTGGATAGAAAGTGATTACAGACTCCTGCAGACGATTGTCTTGTTAAGACTTAAACGAATTTGGATTTTGTTAAATTTTTCTGGTTAATTAGGATGTAAAACGGCCTCGGGAAAACTGCTCAGATAACTTTTGGTTGCTACTCCCTTTCGGCAATGGTTTAGCACATTTCTACGAAGGGCAATTTTTTAAGGTGTTTCATGTTTAACTGAACTGTTACGGTACGGAGATTAAAGATTAAGAAGTACATGCTGAATTTGGTTAACTGGTTTTACGAGGAGAGCGAAACTATGAGGATAGCATGTTAATTTATTTGGGATAATTATGCGTGTTACAATTAAACGAAAATGACTAAGAACAGTTACTCATGAGTCGATTCTGACTTGGTGTAGTTTTAATTTTTGATTTCATCTTTAAAATTAAAAAGAGGGAGTTTATAGTCAAAATAAAAGATGCATTTTTGAATCTTTAAATAGGTGGATTTTTTGCTTTTTTGATTGATCTAAGCAGGAGTTGTTAAGTTGTCCTAAATAAAGATAAAGCTATAAGTAGTAATTATAAGCATTTAACGAAAAGCAAACGGTATTAATTGGAAAGCAACAAACTGGTTTAAATTATTTTAATAAGCACCGTGTTGAATGGTACAGAAAATGAGTCTGTGATTTAAATAAGTATCATTTATGCTAAAATTATGTTTGGCTTATTTCTGATGCCTCTATAGACTTTAGAAATATAGCTTGGTCTCTGAATGAATGACCTAAAGGAGACTGGTGTTAAATTATTTACACAATTGAACATTCTTAAGGATTTTCTGGACACTAAATGCTTATTGGATTTATCAAATTTCAACTGGGGCTCAAGAAGTAACCCAGCATATTTCAATTCCGTTACAAATTAAATGTTTTTATCATGCAAAACAACACTTATCATAGTGATAGTTTATAAACTAGTGGGATTTGAATGTTTGGTTTTAAAAAAGAAAACATTAAAACACAGAGTCATCTTTAAGTAATCAGTTTGTTTTTTAACAGACTGGGGATAAATTTGAATTGGTCTAAGGATTGAAAGTAACAATTAAAGTCTTAGGTAGATTTATTTAAGAACAAATAATGAATGTGACCGAAATGATGGTTTAATTTGAAAGTAAGAAGTAAATTCTAAATTCATTTATTCTGATCGTGTAGAGGCAAAATGTGATTGGACTAGTTACATTGAAGTAATTTTTACCATATATTTGAATGCACATTTTGTTTTGACAAATAAGAATCGGTTTTGGGTTTGAAATTTAAGATTAATCTTTCAGATGTTCTTTAGCTAGTTTTATTTGATGCTGAGAGTAAATTTACAGGTCCTAAAACATTTTGGAATAGATCTGATCCTAGAATAATGACATAATATATCATTTGATTAGTGGGGACTCTGTAACTGACAATTTATTTAGATTTTTGATTTTATTTTCTTTATTTTTTCTTATTTTTATTTTTTGTTTTTTCCTCTTTCTCTCTCAAAATTTATACATTTGGTTCGATTTGGATTATGACCCAGATTTTTGAACTGCGGTCTGTTTATTAATTAGAACTTTGGAAAATGTTAATTTGGGAAGCTGGATTAAAGAAAACGTGATTCAGTGGTAATGTATTTGACATCTCTAGAAGCTTCAATTTAATTTGGTGTTTATCATTGGAGAAAAGAAAATAAAAAAGAAGCCTGAGAGGAAAAGAGGGATACTGAAAAGAAAAATGTTGGTTTTTATTTTTTTATTTTATTGCGACTAGTTTTTGTTTAGAGAAATCTCATCTCTTGAACCTCTTTTATTGAATTTTTTGTTTTGTTTTGTTTGACTGCTGAAGGGAATTAGACTATTGTGTATCCTACGAAAATTTAAGAGGAGTTTTAGTTGCAAAAATCACTTTGACTATGTTTAGTTCCCTTCACAGAATCGGACAGATGTTTTTGAAGTATGAAAAGTTTTCATTGTTTACAATCAAGAATATTTGGGCAAGTGACCACATTTGGGTTTGTTTAAAGAGGAATCATATAAGCAAAAGTACTTTGAATGGATATTGGATTGTGTTAAAAAATATATATAATTTAGGTTTGGCAAAATATTTATAGGGAAGTTGTTTTGTCAGTGATTTAAATCTTGGATTTTTCTTTAGAAATATAGATAGACTTTGAAGTATAGCAAACTGAAGACTGTTTTTGTAAACTATGTTGTGTTATCAGTGAGTACTCTTCTCTGGTTTTGTTTTAAACATTTGATGTTTTTAACCTTTTTTCAACATCAACAACAGTTATCTCAATGTAAGTAGCATACTTATATTAGCAGAAAGTATTAATTGATTAAAGGGACAGAGTCGGGGAAAAGTGGTGTTAAGTCTGATTACAAAGGGGTTTAGTTCAATATGAGCTATTCGTCTCAACCTCAGTGAAGCGAAACCAGGAGAGCCACTTTTCCATAGCGACTTTAAAAAAAAAGGGATAGAACCTTTGCAGATGGTTATTGCCTTTATTTTTGTTATTGCAATGTTTTAGTGGTGTATTAGCAATATCTAACAGAAAAATCCAGCCTTTTTGTTTGTTTCTTTTTTGATTTAATTTTGTTTTTCTAAGAACTAAGTGTGGTGATGAGATATTGCGATGCTCCATCTTTATAAATGTTTAATTTACACATGAGATGAAAGGGACATTTATCAAATTGAAAAAATTGAGAAAGGCATTGCATTGATGAAATATAGAATATAAATTGGATGAAAAATGAAGGAATCATTAATTAAAATACGCAGGGGAAGTATTAGAACAACAGTTTAATTAGACGTATAAGGATTGATTATTATTCCCGGTGGAGAGAGCAAACCTGTTGATTGGTATATTTTTACCAGAATTAATACTGAAGAAATTATTACTAGTATAACTGATTGAAGTAAAATTAAAATAGAGCCCACATAGGCAGTCTGAGTGTGGAAGATATTTAAATTCAGCATTCGAGGAAGGAGACTAATGAATATGAAAATAAAATGTTTGAATGTAACTTGATTTGAATAAGCTGAGAGGATCGACTGTCTGTTTTTTTCTTACTCTAATTATATATTTTTTCTCTTTTTCTCATCCTGCAGCAGAAAAACCCCTCAGATAAACATTCTTGAGATGGAATTTATGATCCTGGGGAGATGAGATGGGTGGGGGTGCGTGGGCTGATGACAATAGTGCCAGGCGCCCGCCGTAACGGCCACAGAGAGAAACATCTTTACGACCAGCGCAGAATTACGACTCTCTTGTGCTCTTCTCCCAAACACAGGGGGGCACAGGTGACTGTATATTTTCAGGGGTGAGCTGGAGGCCACCCTCAAAAGAGCACGTTTCCTCATGCTGAGCTGAACTTTCAAGGACAATATGTGTGAATTCACTTGGCTGGCGTGAGAAGTGATGATCAAAGACTGTTGATTCAATGTCACTGTTGCTGAATTAACCACAAGAGTTTCTGTTTGTCTGATCGAAGGTGGCCGCGGTTCTACGTATTTTGATAACCCCATGTCTTCCCCAGGATTATCTCCGGGTAAAATACCACCATTTACCGGGAACAAAATTTGGCAGAAAAAATTGGGCCGATTGCAGGGGGTTGCTGGCTGGTGAGAGAGAAAAAACATTTTTTTTTCTTTTACGTTTTCATCCACAGGGATGTACTGAATTTAAGAAAGGATATATTGTAATGGAACAGACATAAGTGTCTTAAACTGGATAAATAAAATAAGTAAATTTAAGAATCAATTTGGGTGAACAAGCAAATGGATAGTAATCAGTTGAACTGTACACAAAAAGTAAATTCTTGAGCCTGCTCTTGTTTTTAAATCCATTAATGAGGGAGGTGTTTTTGGTTTAGTTTTTAGGAAAAAACAACGGTGTGTCAAAATAATGTGGATTTGCTCTTTCCCCAGGGATTATTTTTAATTAGATGGGTGAAATAATTTCTTGGCACAATGCAGTTGAATTAGATTGAAAAGGAGTGATCACAAGACCGGATCAAAAAAAAAAAACTGTCTTTTTTAGATGTTTACAAGCTTATGCCCCAAGGTACAGCTCCAGGATTCAGCAGCACGTGAGGAGCACACAGTCTCCTCTGGTCACAGCTGACTACAGCTGCTGAAGGGGTCCAAGGTACAGCTCCAGGTCAAAGGCGTGAGGAGTCCAGTGGTTCAGCAAAGTTCCAGATGACAGCTGGGAAAACACACAAAGTGCAGCTCCACGCCAACGACGAACCTGGTCGAGGATCGGCAGGATTCTGCCTAAGGAGGGTCGTGAAGGGTTTGACCAAGCTGAATCGGAAGCTGGGGCCACAGGCGGCGGGGCCTAGCTCACCCAGAAGGTTGTTTGGGTGGTGATATTACTCATCCGGTGTGATCTATGTGCCAATGAATGAGATGGGCAATTTGGAATTGCCATCTCAAAAGAGGGATCTACAGAAGAAGATCACAACTCAGCAATCAGCTGCACAGCAGGTTTTGACCAGCCCACAACGGTGGGCTAAGCTATAGGAAGCGGGGCCTGTCTGTGCATTTGTGTATATTGGGGGAAATGCTCAATTAATGAAGTAATTGGCATTTCAGAGAGTGGTTATCTGCAAATATGGGAGTAAAAACTGGAACACTAAAAAATAGGAGCCCTCCACACTGATCAGCTCTGTATATCGCTCTCCAGCTGCCAGGAGCCATTGAGGGGGATAAAATGAGTGAAGAAAGAGGATCAGAATACAAATAAAGACTGAACATTTATTAATAATTTTTTTGCATTTTAAGGTTGTTTAACTATTTTTATTCACAAGTGAAGAGTCGTAACATTGCCTAAAAGGGTTCTTAATACCTTCTATTTCACAGGTTTCTTAACACTTTAAGTTTGATTTCTTTCAGAATATAATATAGTAATAATGTCTATGTTCATGGATTTTCTGAGCTTCTTCCACAGTATTAACATGTATCAAGTCAGATTTAATTATCTCTTCACATGTAAGACATTCTTATACATTGTGGGTTTTTGAATTTAGTTTGTGGGAATTGTTAAAGTAAATTTTTTGGTTAATGCCAAAAGAGGGTGAATCTATGATTAACAGATTTACATTTTTTAATGGGAGTTAAGGTTAAAAAAGGTACTTTAATAGTTTGTGTTTTGAATTTTAGTCTGAAATACTTCATGTTTTTAAACTGATGAAATTTCTTGGATTTGATTTCTTGCATTCTCAAAATGCTTTACAGGTTTTGATTTTAAGTTTTAAACACTTACCTTGAAGGAGACCACAGAGAAGATATCAATCTATTTTTAAAAAAGATTGAAAGAGGGAATTGTGGTGTTATTCTATATATGTTTAAACTTTTATTATTCAGAAGGTAAAAGAATGTTTATATAGTTTGCATGGTTGTAAAAATGGGTCTGTCACTATTGTTTATGCAGGTAAGCTTTTAAGTCATAAAACTCTGGGGTGAGTTTTATTGCAAACTGTAAAAGCAGGACGTTTAGATAAGAAACTGGGAGAAAAGTTTTTAGAGAAGCAGATAGCCATTTAACCATAAATCATTATAATGAACCTTTGACCCAGAACAGAGACGACTCATCTTCTGACTCCAGGATTCTCTGACAGCAAATAAGAATTAAGACACTGTATGAAAATGTTCTGATTGGAGAGATTAGAAACGCCTAGAGGCCCGGTTGTCTATAAAGCTGTGAAATGAAGATCAGTTAATTTGTTCAGATTTCTTTAAATCTGGACCACAGAGGAACTGACGGGGGCAAAATTCCTCTGTAAAACTGCAATTTGTTAATCTGTTCAAAATAAATGTTAAACTGGAAATTGGCTCCATTTTGTCTCTGCTTGAACATGCATTGAATTACTTATGATAATTATTTAATTCAACAACACTACTTACCTTTTCAAAAGGCTGCTGTTTTATTTTTATAACTGCAGGCTGCGTGTTATTGCACTCCGTTGCCCAGATAAGGGGCAAAGAGAAGAGTTGTATTGTTTTTGCGGTTCAAAGAGAGCTGCATTTCATTTCCAAGCTAAGGTCTGAAATTACAGAAGTCCTATTATGCACATCCCACAGTTTTTTCTCTCGAATACACAAAATTAAAAAATGAAACCAAAAATCTGTATTTCTATTTCTTGTATTTCTATAATTTAATCAGTGTAACAAAACATAAATCATTAGAATTGTAATAGAAGTTAAACTTGAAACACCAAATATCGTACTGCAGCGTAGTCACATCGTGCGCAATTCTCTCCAGGATGCACTGCAGGTAAAATAAAAATGTATTTAGTCACTTTTATAGTAGGCTTATATAGCTAATAGAGCTGTGTTGAAATAATCGTAAAATCGATTCTGAATCGATTCTTATAAAAAAATCGTTCAAAAATCAATTTTATTTTTTAGAATAGTTTTCCCTTTTTAAAGATAAAATGGGAAGGAACATTCCAGATGGCCAATTTAAGTTTTGTGTCTGACAGGGTTAACACAGTTTTCCATGGTGAACTATTACTCATCCAGTGTTAAGTCATTGAATTTCTGGCATATAATTAAGATAACAGTAAAAAAAAAGAAGCTTTTAATAGCACCGACCAATATTAATATTGAATTTGATCAGATTTAATCGAGTCGATTCCAACACTTGAGAATCGGAATCGAATCGATTCTTGAAATTTGAATCGATACCCAGCCTTAATAGCTGATATACTGACAGCCTATGTTGCCTTCATATTAGGCTTATACAGTATAAGGCTTTTAATTTTCTGCTGCTACAGACAGGTATGGTTTCTGTTTTTTTGGGCTAATATGGCTCTTTGAACATTTCGGGTTGCCGAACCCTGCCCTAAACAGACGATTTCTTGACAAAGGGGCCTTGTGTTTTGGGAATCAAAGATATTACAAGTCGCGGAAAATGTGCATGGAGATTCTGGCACGGGCAATCCCCCCCCCCCATTTATTTGTTACACCAAGTGCTTGAGCTTAATGGTATGCTGTTTCGCCTTTGATTAAATAGTTTGCAAACTGCACTGTTGAACTAAATGGTACTGCTTATGAGCGCCACACCTATGTTTCACCTCGATCTCTGGGTCACTGAAATTCCTTTTTTCCGTCTCTTGTCCATTATTTTAAGGAAGAACACAAGGACTTAATGCATGTGACAGATGATGTGGTGTTATCAAATATGGTTAATTGAGGGCGTTTCTGTATGCTAATGACCTGGGTACACACAAGTTGGATTTATCAAAACATGATTGCGGAGGAGCGTGTGTACGTGTGGCCAACGCACATTTCATTAATCAGACTTTTGACTTTTCGTACGAATATTCTACATTTCATTCGTAGGACAATTTCTACGAACGGTTGATTAATGAGGGCCCTGGTGTAGTAGACCGCTTTTCCAGGTAATTCTATAAGATCTTTAATGATGAGGTCACTCATCTTTTACAGATTATTTAACTTGCTCTAGTCAATACAGTCCCATCTAAATCTTTGTCCAAGGCAATAATATCTGTTAAGCCCAAGGAGGGTAAAGATTCTTACAGAATAATCAGTCTTTTGCATTATGATGTAAAAATCCTATTAACAATATTGGCAAAAATCATTAAAAAATGCATAAATAGTATAATTAGGTTTGATCAAACAGAGTTCACTCCATGTCATTTGGGAATAAACAATGTAAGAAGCACAATAAATATTATGTATGCAGCAAAACAGAAATAGGAACCAGCAACGCTTCTCAGCTTAGATGCTTAAAAAGGATTTGATAGGGTAGATAGGTTATTTCTGGAAAGTATACAGGGGAAAATGGTTTTCCACTCTGATTTCATCGATTGGTTTATGGTTTTGTATATTGAACCGACATCAAAAGTGCATGTTAACGGACACCTCTCGGGACCTTTTTATTTGAAACAAGGGCCAAGACAGGGGTGCCTGTTTTCTCCTATATTATTTGGGATAAGCATAGAACCCCTTGCTGTAGCTATCTGAATTAATGCCAGAATAATGGGGATGTCAGTGGGTGGAGAGTAGTGCAAGATTTTGCTCTATGCTCAGTGTGATATTGTATATAACTAACCCCCTGACCTCTGTTCCTGTGGTTTTAGACCGCTTGGTGGATTTGTAAAGGTATCAGGTTACAGGGTCAACAAGAACAAGTCATAAGCAATGATGTTGGTAGCTGACAGACCAAGGGACTTAAAGTTGTTTTGTTTAATTGGCCCACCCATGGATTTAAGTACTTGGGTATTAGTGATCATTCCCTGAACCTCATAATTATGTAGTGAAAATTATGGTGAACTGATTATGACAATAAAATCTGTGGTGACTGTGGCTGAGGAGTTGGGTGTTTGCCTTGTAATCGGAAGGTTGCTGGTTCAAGCCCTGGCTCCGACAGTCGTTGACCGTTTAGGCAAGACATTTCACCCATTGCCTACTGGTGGTGGTCAGAGGGCCTGGTGGCGCCAGTGTCCAGCATCCTCACCTCTGTCACTGTGCCCCAGGTCAGCTTTGACTACAACGTAGCTTGCCATCATTACTGTGTGAATGACTGAATATGTAAAGTGCTTTGGGGTCTGTATACAAATACAGGCCATTTACCTAATAGGGAGAATAGAAACTGTTAGGATGAATCTCCTTTGTGATGGAAAAACTTGTTGATGGAGGCTCAGAACATGCATACTGCCTTCCAAAATCTGACTTAGATAGATTGAGTAAGCTATCAATAGTATAAAACCTAAAATATGATTTAGATTATTATATAGTCTTAATGCCTGCCTGCACACGAGGGCAATCTGCTTTCATTCGAGGTCGTTTGCTGAGTATTTTTGCTGAATTTTCTGCCTTTTGAGGTGCTGAAAATCAGACAGGTGTGATATTTTTCGCGTTCCGAGGCGAGAAACTCACCGTGTGCAGTCTCTGTGAGCTGTCTGCTGAGCCAAAATATTCTAGTGACCAATCAGAATGCAGTCTCCGATTGTATTGAAGACCCAGAATCCTTCCGACAGTTCCACCACCTGGATCCTGAATCCTTTGAGAGGATGTTGGAAATAGTGGGTCCATCGATACACAAAGTTGACACCACAATGAGAAACTCCTATCATTCCTGGAGAGAGGCTTTCCATCACGCTCAGATTTCTGGCTACAGGTATATGTGTAATATAGATAGCATTGCATGCAGTGTGGTTGTATGACCAACCCAAGCTTACAATGTTTGCATCTAGCTCTTGCAAAAAATAATACATCTTATAACTTTGAATACTTTTTGCCTCCCTTGGTATAACACTCTAACAAATGCAGTTCAAACAACAGTTAGATTTATACAGGTCCAACTACAACCCAGGTTTTTTCTATGTTTACACTTCTTTGAGTAATGTAGGACTATGTTGTATAAGGTGATCATGATTCTTTTCACTGTATGGTAAAGTATTTCATTTCAGATATTTTCTAGGAAAAAAAGTGTAATTCGCTGATTTAGAAAAGAAGAACATTTGCAAGAAAAAAAACTGACATTTCTATGATTATAGGCCAAATTTCTTTTTCAATTTATTGACTTTACAATGTCAGAAATATCTTATAGATATCAAAAATGTGTGCCTTTAATTTTAAGTTTTATTCCTCACAAATCTTAAACATGTCTACATTAGAAAATTATGCTTTTTCCCCTTGACAGTATCTGATATTAGTCGCAAAATGTCTGTCTAATGTTATGACTTTTGTAACAGAGAATATTTGCGTTTTTTTTTTCTGAAAGTTTTTTTTTCTCTAATCTCTGAATTGCTGAGTTTTTCTTTGTGCTGAAATTTACTCCAAAATATTTTAGTGTTAAAAATCACTCTAATACTCCATTTTTTTTGCTGTGACATATGCTTGTAACATTTTAAGGTGAAACATTCCGAAGTTTGGGATTTCAATATAGGATTGGAGAAAGGACCGTCTCAAGCGTTGTTGATGAGACATGCCAGGCTTTGTACTACACTGTGAGGGAGCAGTTTATGAAGGTAAGGAACTGTTTTTATTCAAACACTATGTAGTAGTATGAACAACAATTTCAATTCAGTTTATTTATATAGCGCCATTTCACAACAGATGTCATCTCAAGGCACTTTACAAAAAGAGTTATTACAATACAATGTTTAGTGTAGAAATTACAGAACCACAGAAGATTGCGTCGTGGAATTCTTAGCAATCCCTCATACTGAGCAAGCATGCAGCGACAGTGGGAAGGAAAAACTCCCTTTTAACAGGAAGAAACCTCCGGCAGAACCAGGCTCAGCACAAGCGGTTATCTGCCGCGACCGTCTGTGGCTTGGAGAATACATAACAGAGACACAGAAAGAGCAATAGAACTGATGCAGAAGTTTGTTGCAGGACAGAGTTGTTTGGTAATGTACTGTATCAAAATAAATGATCTAGTAAAAATGTTCCAAAAACATAGCAGTGTAATGGCTGTGAAAAACAGAAAATATAAATTATAAATTATATATATATATATATATATATATATATATATATATATATATATATATATATATAATTTCCAGCCTAAATATTTTTAAAAGACATACTCATGTCACAATTAAAGCTGTTTTTGAAATATTTTGAGAAAAGACATGGCTGGGGTGCCTTTGGAAAGAAAACATTTTAGACTTCTCCAGGATGGTGAGATTATGTATGAATAGATTGTAGTTTCTCTGCAATCGGGGCCCGGCACCACCAGATGTCGCTGTGGAGCTCTCATGCTTAAATTAATTAGAATAGGATCGGTCGTCATAGAGTAGAAATATACAGACTTGAGACCCATTCTGTTACCACAAACATTTCTTTATAAACTACACCTTTGTTTAAATTATAATCTTAATTCCCAGTGCGCATGCACTGTGTGCGCACTGGGCAGCACACAGATGATGGGCACAACTACCAAGGCTCCATGCTGATATTCCACTACCTTACTCGACAAAGGCAGCAATGCATCATCTGGCGTGCAGTCTGCCAAATATCGTGTCCATTGGTAGGCTTAATGACAAAAAAAAACAAAAAAAAAACACGTAATCATATGGCTTTCAACTGTTATTAGTTAAAGATGCAATTTTCAACACCTGTTTATGCACTCCAGTGCTTATCATCATGAAAAGTAAAATAGAGGCTATGAATAGTAAATAACAATTGTCCCCAGCAATCTTTAAACCACACTCAGGCTTATGGTTATTTCCCAGCATTTTAAAAACAAACTGACACCCTTGCTGTCAACCGTAGTCTAAAAGCAAATACATATTTGACATATATTAAACCGTATCCTAGTCGACTTCATGACATCTCGCCATCCTGCCTGTTGGTGGCCGTATTGATTTGTTGATTATCATTACATTCAAACTTGACTATGACATACTTAGTTAGGATTTGGATAGTGCACTTAGATTTAACCATGATGAAATACTCTAGACAGTTACAAAATAAGTGTATAATAGTCTCAACATGATAAAAGGTTCAGTTTTCATCTAAACCTTAGACATTGATATTTTTTTATTGCAAAGATAAATCTTGAGCAAAATTTTGAATTGAAGATCCCTTATTTATTTGAAATGCAGTATTGAGTGTGAACCATCCACGCTTTCCTCCCAAGTTATGAATGAAGGTCACGTCTTGCTGCAACAGCTAAAAAATGGGATACTTGAGTGATGAACAAGTCCTGGGGCTTCTGGCCTTCAGAGCTGAGGTTTCGTCTATGAACTAGAATGTAATCACTAAAATATCTTAATCCATGTTTGTTTTTCTCTCAGGTGGTGTTCTTTGGATTTTGAACTTGGAGTGAAATAACTTAAACGAGGTAAGTTTTATCATTTAATTCACGTGCCCTAGTTAAATAAATTATATAATTGTGATGGCATCTGTTGATCCTTTTTTTTTTTTTTTTTTATAAGTGCCTCATGTACAATTTAACATGAAGGGATGGGGTGAAAGTTGAAAGATAACTTTTTGAGGAGTTTTCTTTAAAAAAAACAAAATCACAGCAGGCCAGAGCTATATCATAAAGCGATACATCCTCAGGAATGGGTCAGCACCCTTCATTATTATAACCAACAGGGACACCCTATTCTTCAGAAGCTCACTGGTTACTGTAGAAGACACCATCTGGAAGAAGGTCGCAGAGCTCCTTCACCCTCCCTCCTCACCATCACGTCTGGAAGATATGGACTGTGTGGGCCTTTTGAACCGGAGGGTAGTATTCTTGAAGTGAGTTGGCCCCACTTGTTAAAAAAGTAAATAAATTTGCTGGGGTGAGAAGTGTTCAAAAGTGGTAGAGAACACTGGAGAAGATGAGCACAGTTCTTACAATATTATTAAAAAGACTAAATAATAATTGTTATTGTTACTGAATTGCTAAATAATGTCCAAATTTGCAGGAAAGGACTAAGGTGACACTATGGTCTGGTTTACATGGCAGGAAGTTAGATTTGTCTCAAGAGCTTCAGATCCAACTCTGGGATATTACTGCTTTGCTTCCACAGTGCGTGGTGGGAGGCCACACAGCAATGGCAATACACCGTTCAAAAAACACAGTATATTTCAACTGTGAGGGATAAAATGAAGGGGGGAAATCCTTAAAGTCAGTCTGATTTTTAAATAATGCATTGGGAAATTTTGGTGGAAAAGAAGTACTACACTTACTAAAGTTCAACCTATTAATCAATGGAGATTATCAGTGGTCATCTGTCAGAAGGCCACAGAGCTCCTTCATTTTCGCAGGCCTAATAGTGCTCCGCCGCTATGCCGGATTTCCGGCCTACTGAAGTGTTTGAGAAAAAAAATATCAGGTTTGCGTGATCTGAAAATTCCCAAGATCTGAGAGGTGCTTTCACTATTAACCACACCACTGCAGGCCTACTTAAGCCTATTGGTTATATGCATAGATTAAATGGCGGGGGCTGGTCTTGGGTTTTCAATCAATGAAATAGATGTAGCAGGCACTCCACGTGCTAATGTTAGGAGGATCTTTTTCGACATCTTTGCGCGCATGTGCGAGTGATTGGGTTTGAGAAAGCAAACAACATTTACGCCGGCTATAGATGAACACTTCCAGCATGGTTAGCAGGAAAAATCTCAGATATCAAGGGCATCATTTTGTTTTTAAAATGATGGGGACGTAATTATTAACTTGAAGGCGGTTTGAGGATTGGTGGGGACACTTCATGTCTCATTACAATATGCACTGCAGAGTAGGCTATAAACGTGGTGAAAATTGCATCTTAGTAAATCAATACAACTTAAAAGCCGTAAGTTGAACTGTTTTCCTTTTTAAACATCACCAACATCATGCCGTTGGTTGGGAAGAATTATTAAAATTATTTAATAATTTAGGGCATTATGTAGTACATCCGAATATCTAGTATGGATTGGCATAGTAGGCATAAAGTTCCTGGATGTGTACTACCGACACAGTAAAATCCGCTGTATGCTACGCTATACCAGAATGCAGCGGAAGCCCCAAAATCGTAGAAGAAGAGTGACGTCAGCTATGCCGAGGATGGGGGCCACAGGCAAAGTAAAGTAAACATCCCAGTAAAATTGTGGAAGAGTACGTCTGATTTCATGCCTACTACCCACTCATTTTGGAGGTTAGGCTACGTCCACACTAAGCCGATAAGGTTATACAGGGAGTTAGACGCCTAATGTTATCCACTCAACGCAAGCATTTACGCCCCGTTTAAGGTCCGTTTGAGGCATGCGTGAAAAGACGCACGAAACACGCGTATAATCTATGTGACGCCAGCGCCTACATAATATATACAAGAAGCTCTAGAGCACAGTACATATCTGCTTGTCCCGTTAACCGAAGAGAACAATAACTGCTCAGAAGAGAGAGTTTTTGGTGTGGACAGACGACGAGATCGATGTATTACTCTTCGCTGATGTCTTTGTCTGTAGTGTCGTATTGTTATTGACGCAGCATTCATTGATGCCACTTCCTTTTATTATCCGGGGAAGCTGTCCACATTAGCTCGTTTAGCTGTTGAATTAAGATTTACTCTCCGCTCTCTTACCCAGCTAATAGTTATCCGGCCACAGACCTTACACGACGCTGGGTTAGTGAGGACGATAGGGGGGTGTAGACTAAATAATTATACGTTTAAGGCATTATCCGGCTTAGTGTGGACGTGGCCTTAGGTTTCGGCTTCATTAGTGTCCTATTGTGTTATAACGACAGTCGTTGTCACAGTTGTTTTTCTTATTAGAGGTTAAATTGTTGAGTCTACTGGGTAGGGATGAAAGGGCAGCATTGTAAATTGGAGATAGGTGATGTATGTTGGTTGGGTAGCTTGGCTACCCATTTTTAAGCTACTTTGGACACCACTGGTAGTATGCTAATGGTGCGATACTTTGATGTAAGAGGCTGATTGATACATTTATCAGTTTAGAGAGCGGACACACCAGTGTGTCCTTGTGTATTTTGAAAAAATGGGTGTCAAATCCGTACACGTCTTTTGCCTTTGAAGATTTAATGGACTTGATAATATTGGCCACCTCCCCGTCTGTGATTTGCTCAAGTCTAAATACTGGTATTTTAGGATCAAATATATGATGGGCTGTTTGTGTCAGGCAGAATAATAATTTTATTTCATTGACAGAATTAATAAAGAAATTATTAAATGTAGTGGCCAGTTTGTGCTTATCATTTGTTAAGATATTATCAATATTTATTTCCTTTATAGGATTTCTTTTGCTTTCCAATAAGTTTATTAGTATTTTGCCAAATAATTTTGCCATTTCCATTGGCACTTTGAATTATATCGATAAAAAAATTGCTTTGGCCTTACGTAAGGCATGACTAATCTTATTTCTCAAAGATGTAAATCTGAATCTGTCTGTTGTAAGGGCAGATTTCAAAGATATTTTAAGTGCGGCGTCTCTTTCTTTCATGAGAGCTTTACATTCATCGTTAAGCCAAGGCAGATGGTTAATTTTTTGTTTACTTTTTCCCCTTTTTATAAATGGTTCCATCACATCTTTCATTTTAGGATTATATAATTGAGAGCAAATTTCAACATCATTCATTGTAAACAACTCGTCCAAATTTATTTCACTCAACCGTATTCAGACTTTGATTTTATGATTTTGCAATAACAATACATCAACTTCTTAGGCTAGATTTCTTACCAAATTGTTTTTTGCTCAGTTTTCTGGAGAAAAGTATAATAAGCAGGTTGTTGAATTTGGAGCAGATCAGATGATGTGTGTGGAAATTGGAGCCAAACGAATTTCTATGGCATGATATGCGGATTCACCATGCTGCTTTAGCCACACCCTCTTTCTAAACATCTCAGCTCTGGACAAATAAATTAAAGCAGCCTCACCAGTCACTGTCCACAGGGAGATTTAATTAGGTAAAGGAAGCCAAATAACCACCTTCTTTACTGAAACATTGCACTTCCGGTTTTCAGGGGGCGGGCATAGATGACATAAATAAATTACTTCAATACAGTGTTCATTGTTGGTATGTGATGACAGCCCTGAAGCATGGTAGAGATGTGATGTTTGATGTTCAAGATATTGTAGGTTGTAGTTATGTGGCAAAAACGTACAATTGTGGACTTGACCACGTCCACATGCTATGATATAGACAAATCCTTCTAAAAATTGGACACCTTGCTGTGTTTGGACCATGGCTGTTAACCTGTTTTATAGGTGCTGAGGCAGTACATGTCTGTGTTTAATGAAATTGTGCTCAAATGAATTATGGGTTGGGGCTGGTGTTTTTAAGGGTTGTAGGGGGCACTGTGGAGCAATTTGGCAACGCCCACAAAATATTATCATACACAACTTTCTGGACATGGACTAATATCCATCATGTTGAATCTGGTTAGGATTGGATGAGTTTTGTTGAAATTGGAGCCAAACGTATGGCCATGGCTTGACGCCGCAGGTCGCCACGCTGCCAAAGCCACACCCTTATTTAAAAACTCTCAGTACTGAACACATAGTTTTCCAACAGGTTTCCAGTAGCTTTGGTGTTGCAACAACACCACAATTGAGCAGGGGGAGAGAGGCTGGGGGTCTTACCACACCCCTGTTCGTTGGACCATCAGGGGTTGGAGCCCGGGTAGATTATCAGGTCGTCTGGTCGGTGACCTAGGCTAGTGGGCTACTCTTGCCGGGGTGGGGGCCTTGGCGGTCTGCTTGTCCCCGTCCTAGTGGGCAAGGGGCCCGTCTCCCGGGTGCAGGGGCAGGGTGCTCTATCGGGGCGTCTGTCCCTGGGCCTGGGAGTATAGAGTATGTATTGGGTGTATGAATGAGTGTACAGCGTCCTTTTTTCGTATGTCCTGTATATGTAAGAATGTGTGTGCATGAGAGGGAGGGTACGTATGAGTGTCTCTGTCTGTCTATGTCTACTTGCTCTCGATGCCTGGGGGTCCCGGTTGCAGCACGGCTTGTACTTGGTGCATGCCTGGCTGGTCCTAGGTGGGCCGGTGTGTCGGGCGGCCGCTGTTTCGGGCCGACATCCCCCTTGGATTGACTGGGGCACCTCTTATAAGGGGTGCCGCGGTTGTAAAGTACGTTGATGCCGTCCGGTGGATCGGCAGGGACCGTGCCCGGCGCCCAAGCTCCTGCAAGTTCCATGAGTTCTACTGCCTGGTCGGTTCATCTGGGGGGGCTGTCCGGTATTGGCTGGGCCCCAGATCTTGGCGCTCTGCATGGGGCGGGATCTGGACCCGGGAGCTGGTAGATCTGGATGTCCAGGTGCTGGCTGGGCGCGGCCTGGGGAGAGCGTACATCCGCTGTGGCTTTTACTGTGGCTCCCTGGCGTGTGGGTGTGTGGGGGGGGGAGGCGGGTTGTTGGCTGGTGGGTATTGTCCGTCGATCGGCTGCAGGCGCCTCCTGCCCGGCGGCGGCGGCGGGGGACCCCTCTCGGCGGGTCCCTGGTCGGGCCCTGCTTGGGGGGCAGGGTGCCCCTGATCCCCGTGGCCTCCGGGTCCTGTTCCGGCCCCGCCCTGGCGTAGCCGGTTTCCAGCGGAGCCCGTGGGCTCGTCCCTGCGATCTCTCGGGGCCCCAGCATTGCGGCTGCTTGATGTTCCCCTGGGGGTTCCATCTGTTCCTCTCTTGGTGGGTGATCGGCCCAGCGCTGGTCCGCCTGCGGCTCCTGCGCTCTGTGGGACTCTGGATGAATGCGTCTCCTGCCTCCTTCATGGCTGTGTTGATTCCTGTAGGACGGATTGACGGTTCCTTACACCAGCTATCAATCACTTGCATGGGGAAACCTTATTCAGACCTGCATGCTCGCACACACACATAGGTGTGGGGACATTGGTGTGGACGGACATATCTTTAGCTGAGGTTATTGTCATTAGTTAGCTTTTACCAGGAGCTTAACAGAAACATTAGTATTGTGTTTATTAATCCATGCTTGTGTGTAGTGAATGTGTATTTCTTAATTTTTATAACCGGATCTGAACTATTGGCGTGGTTCTTTTCAGTTCGTTATTTTTGTTTGTGTTGTTACGCCGCTTCTCTGCCATCCGGCAGAGGCGGAGGACTGGGATGTTTTCTTGTGTTCTTTGTTTGCCTCCCTGTCTTGTGTCGTCAGTTCGCGCCTCTGCTGGTGCGGTTTCTTTTCTTCACCTACTTCCTTTCTTCCTTCTTGTCTCGGTTTTGTGTCCATGACTTCAGGAAATTGAACCCCCAGTAAAAAAGAGACGAAAAAAAAAAAAAAAAAAAAGGTTTCCAGCCGCTCTGCAGCATTGTTATGCAAATGTGCTAAACTGTGTAAATTCTGTAACTTTCATGGCAAAACATTACACTTCCTGATTTCAGGGGACGGGGCTTAGGTGATGTCAAAATTGAACCTTCTAGGATCGTCAGGGACCTGATGAACATCTACCAGAGAAGGTTTCAACCAACTGTGACTTTCTGAAGAGGAGTTGTAACTGTTTCAATATTTATGGCAAGAAGCTTAAGTTTGAGGCACAGCCACGACCACCTCTGTCGATGCAGGACAATTCCTATGAAAAATTTTAATCTCCAATGCCTTTAGTCTCTGTTCCCTGGTTTAGAAGTCTCTAGGTCAATAGCTGTAGGAGGAGTTTGATCAAATATGACCTGTACAGGGTGGCAGAAAAGGGCGTGTTTGATTCAAAATGGCCAACTTCCTGCTGGGTTTGGACCGTGGCTCGAAGAGACTTTTTTGTAGGTAATGAGGCACTGCATACGTGTCTTGAATGACATTGTGCTCACACGAAGTATGGCTTGGGGCTGGTGTTTTTAAAGGTTCGAGGGGGCGCTATGGAGTACTTTGGCCACGCCCCATAAATATTAGCATACAAAACTCTCTGGACATGGACTAGTATCCATCATGTTGAATCTGGTTAGAATGGAAGGAATTTTTTGGAAATTAGGGCCAAACGTATGACCATGGCATGACGCTGCACTTCGCCACGCTGCCACAGCCACACCCTTTTTTGAAAACCTTCAGCACTGGAAACAGAGTTACCCTAACTGGTTTGCAGCTGCTGTGCAGCATTGCTACGCTAATTTGCTCATCTGTGTAAGTTCTGGAACTTTCACAGCAAAACATTACACTTCCTGTTCTGAGGGGGCGGGATTAAAATGATGTCAACATTTGAACATCTAGGATCTTCAAGAACCTGATGTATATCTACCACAGAAGGTTTCACCCCTCTGTGACTTTCTGAAGATGAGTTATAACTGTTTTAATGTTTTTGGCGTGTCGTCAAAGTTTGAGGCCAGGCCACACCCCTTTAGATTAATAGGAAACTCAAACCTTTGGTACATTTTGATCCCCCATCTTGACCAATTTACAAGCATGATCGGATGAAACCTGTAGGAGGAGTTTGATCAAATGCAGACACGATAAATTCCATAAACGGGGTCAAAATTGCATATTCAAACCAAGATGGCCGACCTTCTGTAAATTTGGGACCATGATGTTCAAAGGTTTTTTGGTAGGTCTTGGGAAGCTGTAGAACTGTGCTAAACAGCATGTCTCTACGAATCAATAAGGTTAATGCGGAGGCCATTTAAAAAAATTCCAGGTGGTGCAACTGAGCTATTTCCTTTGCAATTTTTTTAAAACCCATTAAAATACGTAAATTTCACACACCCGGACGCCACCGCCAAATATTGTGAGTTTTTAATATGTTTAGGCCTCCAAAAAGCCAATCAATTTGACAGAAGAAGAATAATAATAAACATTACAATAACAATAGACCTTCGCAGCGCTTCACTCCTCGGGCCTAATAATGAAAAAAACAAACATTAGAGATATAAAAGGCCTTTGCAGCGCTTCGGTGCTCAGGCCTAATTAACATTAGAGGAACAATAGTCATTTGCAGCGCTTAGCTGCTCAGGCCTAATAATAAACAGAGTGGATGTAATACGCTTTCGCAGCGCTTCCCTGCTTGGGCCTAATAATAATGTCAAAAAATTTGAAAAACAATAGGGTTCCCTGCTCCGCTGGAGCAGGCGATCTGGCCATGCCTGATATGGCTGGTTCTTCCTGCACCATGGGCTCGGAACCCAAATAATGTCATAACATTCAAAAAACAATAGGGTTCCCTGCTCTGCTGGAGCAGGCGAACTGGTTATGTGATCTTTAAACAGCATTGTGTGGTTTATTAATTTATCTGTAGCATCTCAAAATCCTCAGTAAATGTGTTCAAACAACTCCCACAGCTTTTTTTATATACTGGGCTGGAAAGTTTGCTTGCTGGACTTAGCTATGTTGCTTTCGGCTCTGTCTAAAGCCTGGATATGCTCGTCTGTAGCCTGGTAGATTCAGCAGCTTAAATGAGCTTTATTGGCTCCGGTTTTTACAAAAAATAAATAAATAAACCATATGTCCGAGCCCTTACTATAACAAAGTTTCATTGTGGTACTTGGTGCACTTAAATTTAAAGTCGGACCGCTGTTTGAGAGAAGGCTCAGTTGTTTTTCTCAGTCAGAACAGCTCTGCACGGGAGAGAAACAGAGCGGGAGTGGGGGGCGGCAGGAGGCGGGATTACAGAGATTTTTTTGCTGTGAACCTTCCAAGTAGGTCAGATGAAAAATTTAAATCAACGGATGAAAACAAAACAAATGTTCTGCGATGCTGTGGGCCAATGGAAAAACATCCCGTCTACACCCCTAATAGCTAGTGTTACCCCCTATGGCTTAAAAAAACATCAGTTAGGTACTTCTATTTAGTCAGAAGAGCGTTTGACCCACTCCTCACTTTTAGCATGGAGGTGTATTATGGTTTTTTTGAAAGCCTTTTTCAAGTCGCTAGACAGCATCTCAATGAGATCAAAATCTGAACACTGACCACATCCAGGACTTTTAATTTCTTAATTCAAAACAGCTGCTTGGTGGATTTTTTTTATTGCTTGTTTCGGTTAATTTTCATGTTACAAGATCCAGTTCTGCTGCAGTCTTAAGTTTTTATGGTCTCACGTTTAATTTCCTCATTCGCTGTCTGAATTTATTATAACTTATTTGAAAAAAAAGATTGCATTAAATTAAAATGACTCATCAAAAGTTGTTAAAAGTAATGTTCATTATTTCTTTTATTCAGGACACCAAAGTACTAAGCATTATCTTATTAAGTTCCAAGGTGAACCACTCACAATGAGGTGGACACACAAAACTACCCAGCCTACAAGTCACTGTGGCATCTACTCCATTATGCTTATTAGTTAACTCAACATTTAAGATGAAAAATTACAGTACCTTAAACTGACTTATATTGGATCAAAAAAAAAAAATTTCCACTCATCTGAATTTGTGATTTTCATAGGCTGAAAGCCACGGTCACCCACTGTAGTTTTTAAGTAAAAACTAATTATTGGTCTGCTTCTACACCTGCATTAAAAGAGATAAAATCATAGAACAGAGAAACCAAAGCAATAAACAGCATATAAATACATAACAACACCAGTGAAAAGCGCATTACTAATATTACAATATGTAATTGGGGGCAATCACAGCCCAAGAGGGAGTATCTGTTAATACTTGAGAGCATGCTTTTGTATGTATGATCTCATCTTTAATTTGCTTCTGGAAATCCTGGAAAGCAAGAAGTGGTGACTTGCTGACTGACACAGCACGAATTTGCATGCAGTATATGGTATTCAGTATGTTAAAACCTTGGATGCATGTGTTTTACCCATATGAGACCCTGGGATGATTTTGCAACGCCCAGATCCTGACTAGGGTGTCTCTTGTTCACGGAGGAGCCTTGATGAAATTTCCCAGCAACGCCTTTTCCTTCCTGTGCCCCCACCAACCACACCTCACTGCTTTTCCTCTGAAAATGCTAAAAGAATACAAAGACCAACCATGAAAAACATGAAACTGCTGCTTGAAATTCCTCATAAAAAGCAGTGAGGAATAAGAGTCTCAAGCTCAAGTTGATTCCTCCGTCAATAATGGGATAAACTGTGTTTAGGTTTTTATCCTTTACTCATTGTGATTTTTGAGTTTCTGTTTGTCTCATTCTTTAACATTGTCTGAAATAAATCATGTTAAATTCAATTCAGTTTTATTAATACAGCACCGATCAGTGATGCTGGTAACGCCTTACATAGTAGCTCGTTACTCTTAATATGACCACTTTGCAGTAATGACTAATGAAGGGGTCTGCAACCTTTACAATTCCAGGAGCCATTTTCCCAGCTAAATTACATTTGTTTAGAGCAGAAAACGTGACCTTTTGTAAAAAAGACAACTTATAATTCTAAGAAAAATTTACCTAGCTAAAAGTGTTATGGTATTTAAAGAACCACAATTATATTATAATCAAGGGAAACATTCAAGTTTGCAGAAAGTGGGCTGATATATTTTCTTAAATGGGATGTTGATATTGTTGTCAAATGGTGTTTAAAAAAAACTTTCCAACTTTATGACAAGAGAAATATAGGTATATCTCATTAAATTAGAATGTGTTCCGATGAGGACAGGTGATTAGATGAAAAGTAACTTTTTTAAATAACCTTTAAGGAGGTTATGAACAAACCTTTAGCAAACCTAAATTTCCTCTATTCTTTTTTAAATAAGCTGATCTATTCAATCTTAATTGCAAGCATTAAATAATAATAATGAATAGGTTTGAAAACAGTCTCTAAATTAATCTACATAATGCATTTTACTTGGATAAATAAACGTTTCAATAATTTTTTTATTAATCTAAATGCACCTGTATATTTAAAAATATAAAGAAGATAGTAAATATACAAAATTAATTAGGCACAGATAACAGCCGATTTAAAAGGTCTGAAGAGGCACTTGTGGCTCTGGAGGCACGGATTGCAGACCCCTGTTCTAATATTACGTGTTATATTTCCATACCAGTTGTCAAATTAAAGACCCCTGCACTAATATTACGTGTTATATTTCCATACCAGTTGTCAAATTAAAGTTACGTGTTCAAGCCACCCTGTTACTATTTTTGTAATTTCAACAATAGCAAGCAACAATAGCCGTAAATATGGTCTTACATACCATCTACAACACTGCTGCCGTATTTTTCTGTTCTACTCTGAAACAGTTGATCTCCTCTACGGTTGCAGTGTTTTTGTTTTCATCGCCTGAGTGCTGTGTTATGTGCTCTGCCCCCGAGTGGGGGCAGAGCACTCTCCAGTAGTACGTGCAGCGAGAAAGCAAGACCCAGCTTGTTGCTTCGTAGTTGCTAGAGTCAACGTGAGGTCAAAAAGTAACAATTGGTAAGAATGGTACAGCGAAAGAGGAGCGACGTTCGGAGCTATTATACAGTTCTTGACCAAAACACTGCAACCTGTAATGTTTGCAGGAAACAAATATGGTACTGTAGCAACAGCACGAAACTGTAAAAGCATATTAAAACATACCCCAACCAAAACTCTGAGCCACAGCAGAGCCAAAAGAAGGAAGAAGAGAGGGAACGCAGCTCCCCAACACCGAGACAGCGGTCACTTGCAGAGACGTTCCAGCATGGGCAACAACAATATCCAGGTAGCTTATAGTGAATTGAAAATAAGATTTCATGATAGGCTAATGGCATTTTTCAGTGTGATTGGTTACAATAATTTAGTATATTTTTAATACTACTATTCAGATAGTCCAAATAAATAAATAAATATTTTCCCCTCTAATTGGAAGAATAGATATGCTGCAACCTACCAAAAATTCATAGCTATGCCTCAATTCTGAAATATGAAAATGGCCGAATAAATCTTATATTTTAACTCTCAAACAACATTAGTATTCCAAGAAAGTTGGGATCGAGGGGGGGGAGCTCTTCCGACCCTGTGGCCTCATAGATCCAGGCCCAATATGTTGAAGGTATTGTGAATCACTGCCCCTATTCTGGTGACAGACCCTCATTAGAGATAACTAACTATGCACCTGTGTGTCTGATAGTGACAGGGGATCAAATTATTCTCCCTGACCCACCACAAGCGCACATTTAGGATGCAGCTGGGACCGTACTTAAAGATGGCGCCGCGGATGGACGCCTCGGTACGTACTTTTCTGCACTCCCTCTGCTATTAAAATGAGCAGAGAGGAAATCTTACAAATAGGGCTATCCAGTGCCTGACTTTTTTCACCGGTTTTTAATCAACCAGACTGCTTTATGGTGATTCTGACCGGAGGAGCAGCAGCGCTCTGTGGATTTAGACGGAGACCCCGACGAGGGAAATGAGCTGGTGTGCTAGTTAAGTTGCGACAGCGGGGATTACGCACCGCTCTCCCATCCATACACCTCCGACTTTCGTCGTTCTGCCGCCTTTTGCTTCACTGAAACATGGTCCAGTGAACACATCCCGGACAGCGCACTACAGCTGCCGCGTTTCCAGCTGTTCCGAGCGGACCGCTGCGCGGAACTGTCTGGGAAGTCAAATGGAGGAGGAACGTGTTTCTACATAAACGAAAGTTAGTGTACAGATGTCACAGTGTTTAAGAAGACATGCAGCCCTCACCTAGAGTCTTTTTTCATAAACTGTAAACCATTTTATTCACCACGGGAGTTCGCCTCATTTGTGCTGGTCGCTGTATACATTCCACCGCAGGCGTGTGTAACGGAGGCGTTACATCACCTTGTCGACCAGATCACAGACGTGGAGGAAACTCACCCGGACTCTCTGCTAATCATTCTCGGGGATTTTAATAGAGCAAATCTCAAACTTGAACTGCCTAAATATAGACAACATGTGACGTGTCCCACCAGGGACATGAACACTTTAGACCACTGCTACACCACAATAAAGAATGCATATCGCTCTGTCCCCCGTGCAGCTTTGGGACTTTCTGACCACTGCCTGGTCCACCTCATCCCATCTTACAAGCAGAAGCTGAAATCAGCTAAGCCTGTAGTAAGAACTGTGAAGAGATGGACAGATGAGTCAAAGATGCAGTTACAGGCCTGCTTTGACTGCACTGATTGGAGCGTCTTTGAAGCAGCAGCCTCAGACCTGGACAAACTGACTGACACTGTGACATCTTACATCAGCTTTTGTGAGGACATGTATGTGCAGACCAAAACATTCTGCACGTTCAACAACAACAAACCATGGTTCTCTGCAGAACTGAGACGGCTACGCCAGGACAAGGAGGAGGCCTACAGGAGTAGGGATCGGGACCTGTACAAGCAGGCCAGGAACAAGCTGACAAAGGAGATCAAGGCAGCAAAAAGGAACTAAAGTGCAAAGCTGAAGGAACGTTTTTCTGCCAACGACTCTTCTGCAGTTTGGAAGGGCCTGCAGACCATTACCAACTACAGGGGACCATCCCCTCACCCTGTGGGGAGCCCCCGCCTGGCTGAGGAACTCAATGACTTTTTCCCCATGTTTGAAACAACTTTCACACCCTCCACCTCCCCCACCATCTCCATCACAAAAGGCCTAGCATCACCCCAAACCATCCCCATACCTGACCCCCTGCCTGCGCTGAGGATCTGTGAACAGGATGTGCGGTAACTATTTCAGAGACAGAGGATTAAGAAGGCATCAGGTCCTGATGGAGTGTCTCCATCCTGTCTGAAAGTCTGTGCTGACCAGCTGGCTCCCATCTTCACTCAGATCTTCAAATACTCCCTGGAGCTGTGTGAAGTCCCCGCTCCACCATCATTCCGGTTCCCAAGAAGTCCCCTGTCACAGGATTAAATGACTACAGACCAGTCGCCCTTACATCTGTGGTCATGAAATCCTTTGAGTGACTGGTGCTGTCCAACCTGAAGGACATCACGGATCCCCTGCTGGACCACCTGCAGTTCGCCTATAGAGCAAACAGGTCAGTGGATGACGCAGTCAACATGGCTCTTTACTACATCCTGCACCACCTGGACTCTGCACGTACCTATGCTTGGGTCCTGTTTGTGGACTTCAGCTCTGCATTCAACACCATCGTCCCAGAGCTCCTCCACCAAAAACTGTCCCAGCTCACCGTGCCTCCCTCCACCTCCCCCACCATCTCCATCACAAAAGGCCTAGCATCACCCCAAACTATCCCCATACCCCGTCCCATAATCAGTGGATTACCAGTTTCCTGACTGACAGGAGGCAGCAGGTGAAACTGGGTAACTTCACATCCAGCTCCCGGTTCCTCAGCATCGGCGCCCCCCAGGGATGTGTTCTCTCCCCACTGCTTTTCTCCCTTTACACCACTGATTGCACGTCAAGAGACCCTTCTGTGAAACTCCTGAAGTTTGCAGATGACACCACCGTCATTGGACTCATCCGTGACGGCGACGAGTCTGCATACAGAAGGGAGGTGGAACAGCTGGTCCTCTGGTGCAGTCAGAACCACCTGGAGCTAAACCCGCTCAAAACTGTGGAGATGACAGTGGACTTCAGGAAGAGACCCCCATCAACATCTCCTCTCATAATCACCAACAGGCCAGTCCCCACAGTGGAGTCTTTCAGGTTCCTAGGATCCACCATCACACGGGACCTGAAGTGGACCTCCCACATTGACTCTATAAGGAAGAAGGCCCAGCAAAGGCTGTACTTTCTGCGTCAGCTCAGAAAGTTCAACCTGCCTCAGGAACTGCTGACCATATTCTACACAGCAATAGTCCAGTCTGTCCTGACCTCATCCATCTCTGTCTGGTTCAGATCCGCCACCAGGCAAGACAAGGAAAGACTGCAGAGAACAGTCAGGTCCTCAGAGAGGATCATGGGTACTGATCTTCCCTCCATTGAGGACCTATTCTGGGCCAGGGTCAGGAAGCGGGCCAGAAAAATCACCACTGACCCCTCACACCTTGGCCACAACCTGTTTAGGCTCCTCCCCTCAGGCCGGCGTTACAGAGCGCTGTATGAGTCCATTCACATGAACAATAAACTAAAACTCTGCACTGCTGTATATACTCACTGTACAATAACCCCGGTTTGGTGTATATATTATCCTTAATATTTATTTTTATTTATTTTTATTTCCTTTTTTATTTCACTAATTTAAGTTCTGTACTGGAGAGAAAAGTTGCCGGAGTCAAATTCCTTGTATGTGTCATACTTGGCCATTAAAGGTGATTCTGATTCTAAGTTGACTCTCTAGGTCCTAACCTGTTGAAACATTGCAACTACACACAGTCAGCCCCTTCCCTCTCCCCTATTAACTGTTGTTTCTCTATTTGCCCAAGCCAACAGCCACATGATGATGATGACTATGACGATGATGAACCTGTTGGTATTGAAGCAAAAATACATTTGAAACTGTAGGGTTGTCTGGGCAGTATTGTAGTTTGAAGGCTATTATCTGAATATGAGGCCGAACCTGGACTTTAGTTGGCCATCTCAATCATGCCCTGGTGGAATTGAGGTGTTGGGGATTGAAGGATTAAAATATTTTTAGTCCATTATCAATATATATGTTTATGCAAACCCATTACCAAAAGACCTCTGACTCCTTCTCTCCTGATGAGGTTCCTTCAGTCCTCTGCGTGATCAGCTTGTTTCTGTTACCAGGAACAAAGAAAGAACACACACAAGAGACCAAGTAATAATTTTGGCCAACGCACCTGCAGGTGGACTCAACAAAAGTGAGCGCCTGAATCAGGGCAAAGGCTGTTTTAATTAAGCAAGATGCGTCATCTAACATTTTCAAGGTCCCCCCTCCCCTCACAGTTTCTTCAGAGATCAGCTAATTATCAAAACCGTTCTCGAAACTTACCCCCACACACTCCCGCAGAACTTGATTTATACCTTCTAATGAGGATTTTTAATGTGATTAAATGTTTTATGCTTGCTGAAAGTTGCTAAAGGCCTAAGAGGAAGGAGTATCTGATATGAGATGTGCTGTACCATATATGGAGGTGTTTTTCAGACCAGAAGCTGCAGAGCCAGGCACCGTCAGGCGCCGCCAGGTACCTGTTATCTCGCAAGATGTAACTGAAATGTGTGTAGGGAGAATAACCAGCAAATGTATTGATGTGTATGTGCTATAAGCCACTCCCTGTTGAATGAATAAAATGAGCCGGTCTGCAACGGGGCGCCAGAACGCCTGGGACTCAGAACGCCTGGGGACAGGTCTTCTCCACGCTCTGCAGAGGTGAAACTAAATTAAGTCTCAGCCAGGTTTTTCTCCATTGAAGATGTTTTACTCTAAGTACTCCTGAACTGGGGGTGGTATTATTGACCACGACACTTCCCTTCCGTTGATAAACTGTTCACTGGCTAGAATGTTAATGCTATAGAATAAAACATTCGGCCTTCTACTTTCCGGTGCAGCTGCAGCTGCGTCACTCAAGGTCTGTTATGACATAAATAAGTTTATGTTAATTCACTTACTTGTATACACATTTTTCTATATACTTCAATAGGATTTATTAATAAATTTTTTTATAAAGAAATGGTCTATCTTGTTATGTCAGGAATATTAAATTAATAATTTGTAAATCAATAATTTAATTACTGTGATGGACTGCCAACCTGTCCAGGGTGTACCCCGCCTCTCGCCCGTTGACAGCTGGAGATAGGCACCAGCCCCCCCTCGACCCCTGGAGGACTAAGCGGTTCAGAAAATGGATGGATTGATGGATAATTTAATTATTCCTTCAAATAATTTAATCGGGGCACTACTAGCCTCTTGTCTACAAACAAGATCTTATATCTAATTAAAGAATATTATTAACCAATGATCTTACTTGTAGTCATTGTTATTTATTATACCGGAATAACCTCCTGAAGGACGTGAAGTCTTTCAATAATTAACACACACACTCAGATAAAAAACTGATTCTTGATTCTGTCTACTAATTTATTCTAAAACACAACAAAAGAAACAACTACTTATACAACAGGTTCGGCGAGAGGTGATGCTAAGCTAACGAGTAGGCTATCGCTAAATGCTACATATACAAAATGGTGACCAGTGGTTACGTCGCTTAGGGCACGTCAAAGGGCGCTTCTTGCTGACGTTCGTATGGGGCCCCTCGTGTGCACGCATGGAGGCGGTGTACGGATGTGAACGTGCAGCTTGCCAAATGGGGGAAGTTTTATGATTTTATTGCGAGGGCGAAGTGCCGTGTGGTTTTTCTTTAACAAAGAAACCTTGCTAAAGGTATTAACTTATAGTACATATAATTGTTACCTCTCATTGATAAAGTGAGGTAGCTTTCTGCTAACAAAGGAAACAGGGGAGAAGACAAATTAAAAATGTCCCTTCGGCTTCGCGCGTCTCTAAGAAGCACTCCGTGTACGGGTTGACACAAACGCTTAAAACTTTTACTACTACAGTAACGGAGGGAAACCAAAAACCTTCTACAGACAAATAACTGTGATTATTAACAAAGGACGACAATACAGGAAACTTACAATAAAACAACAAGGCTCACAATTTTACCCGAAAATAGAAACACAGCACAGAAACTTCACAGAGATACACAGATCATTAGAATTGAGAACATACATGCATATAGAATACAAATAATTCCTGATTAATTCCACCCAGGTTGTAAATAAACTAAAACCATCTTACTTTTCGAAGGAGGAAGCCATTCCAGGTGCAGAAGAAAAAACATACCGCGTTCTATTGCGACAGAAAAACGCGAAGGGAAAAAAAAGACAAAGAAGCAGCTTGTTAACCGTTAGAAGAGAGAGTAAAATAAACGGAAAAAACAAAGTCTTTGATAGCCGGCAGTCAAAGACTGCAGGATTTGGTTGCGCAAAGGGAAAGGGTCAAAAAAACGTGTTACAATAGGGGATCTCTTCTTTGTAGTTCCAGAGGAAACCTTTCACCCACCAGAGGGTGTTTTAAAGAGGCTTTAACAAAGTTTTGTGGCCGTATTTACGCTGAGGGTGGGGTGTTTGGCCCCCCTTTCCTTGTATCGGTCCCCAATCACGCTGCAGAGACCTGCGGCGGTCTTGATGGATAGGCGCTACTGCCAATCTGCGTGACAGATTTTCCAGCGCTTAGCTGGGGAGGGGAGAGAGAGAGGCAGCCTCAGCTGGGGAGGGGAGAGAAATAATATTAATTTTAAGATATTCTCTTACTTTGAGCAAGCCTCTGTGCTACTGAGCTTGACCTGAAGATTCTGTCATCATGTACCCCCACAGGCCATTTTGCCTTTGACTGTGGTGATTTCTCTGGTCCTCATAATCTCTTTCCACTGGTCCAGATCGGGCCACAATTCTCACATGGCTGCAATCAATGCAGCCAAGGACACGGGAAGCTGTGTAAAAATGAATGTACATCATCAACCTGTGGGCCACTTTAGACTTTCCATCAAATGCATTTTAATGTCACGAACCTGCAATTGCATATAATGTCTCCTTGATCCGCTGTGGGTCACGATGGCCAGGGAAGGTGATGTAGATGTTAAGAAACTGCTTCAGGGCCAGGAAGACTGCACTTACCTGTAATGTGTTTGCTCTGTGTCATGTTTAATGTATAAATGTGAAAGATACTTATATTTATTTTATTTTTTATTTAGGACAGTGCATGCTAATGAACATAAATGTAAGAACAAATTACATGAATGTAAACATGCCAGATTATAGCCAAAGGCTAATTTCCATCTGTTGTCCTTAAACATAAAAATAGACATAAAAATTCATAAAAATTCATCATTCATTCATAATAAAAACTCCATCACCAAACTTACACATACACACCATTCTGTTCCCAAATAAAACATTAAAACGATACAGCTCATACATGATCACACACTTGATTTGTCCATAACCAGTTTTTAAGCTTTGCCTTAAACAAATTGAAAGTCGAGCATTCTCTAATGGGTTGAGGAAGATTGTTCCACAGATGGCCACCCTTGACAGAGAGGACATTCTGCCCAAATGCTGTCCGTCTGTGAGGTATAAACAAGTCTCCTCGGGTTGTAGCTCGAGTGATCCTGTCTGAGCTTTCTTTATGCCTAATGAACTGCTTTAGTGGTGGTGGAGCAAGGTAGTGTAAGACTTTATATATTAAACAGACTCTTTTAAGTTTCATTAAGTTATTCAAGTTCAGTAATTTATGTTTTTTTAACACATGACAGTGGTGGTGGGAAGTCGTTTTTTTGTCAAGTAGTTTTAAACTTGTTTTATAAATGTTTTCAATAGGTTTAAGTGTTGTTGGACAAGCAAGTGACCAGGATGTCAAACAATAGTCCATATAAGAGATGATCATTGAGTAAAAGTAAGTTTTTGCAACTTTCATATTTAAATTATTACGTATATGGTTAAAGTTTCGATTATTAAATTTAAGTACCTGGGACACTTTATTTATGTGACTCTTGAAGGATAATGTTGGGTCTAGAATGACCCCAAGATATTTAAATTCTGGTGCTAGATCAAGCTCTACTCCATCCAGGAATATATTTGACTGCTTCAAGTTTAAGGGGCGTTTGGAAAAATACATGCAGACAGTTTTTGAGGTGTTCAACATTAGGCATGAGTCCTCCAGCCAGCTATTCATTAATGCTAAAGCAGCTGTAAGATCTTTTGCCACCTGCTGGACACTATTTGCTTGCGTATATATAACTGCATCATCCGCATACATTTGAGCAAATATATTTGGACAGACTTCAGGTAAGTTATTGATAAAAAGAGAGAACAGTAAGGGCCCAAGAACAGATCCTTGAGGAACCCCTGTATCACAGTCTAAATATGGAGATTTAACCCCATCCAACACCACACACTGTTTCCTGTGTGAGAGATATGAGGCAAACCACTGAAGAGCCTGACTGGAGATATTAAACTGAGTCAATCTGGACAACAATATCTGATGGTTTACAGAGTCGAAAGCCTTCTTCAGATCTAAAAATACAGCTCCAACACAGAGGCTCTTGTCCAGCAAACTCTTCAAGTTCTCCACTAACATACACAGGGCAGTATCTGTGGAGTGATGTACCCGAAACCCAAACTGCAATGGATGTAATGAGGGTTGGGTGTTTTCTAGGTGAGCAGTGAGGAGTTTAACCACCCACTTCTCAGCTATTTTAGATACGACCGGGAGTATGCTTATGGGGCGATAATTAGACATGTCAGTCTTCACACCTGCTTTGAAAATTGGTGTAACTGCAGCAATTTTCCAATCTGTTGGAACAATGGAGTGTTTGAAAGACATATTCATAACATGAGTGGTTGGACGTACAAGCAAATCCATATGTTCTTTGAGGAAATTTGTGTTAATACCATATGCATCAAGTGCTTTTGATTGTTTTAAACCTGTAATTAGTTTAGCAACTTCAGTGTCTGAAATATGAGTGATGGTGAACAAATTTTGACCAACATCATTCACATTATCAGAGCATACGACTGAGTCAAAACGCTGACTGATCTCCCTAACAGATGAAATAAAGAAAGTGTTTAAGTTACTGGCGATAGAGGCTCTCTAACAATAGAGTTATTTACATAAAGTTCAATTGTATTTTTACTTTTGTTTGAATGACGGCCAAGTAATTTATTTAAATGTTGCCAGATAAGTTTACCATTACCTTTGGCTCTCTCGATTATATTTATAAAAAAATTTGCTTTGGCCTGTCTCAAACTTCTTGTTACTTTGTTCCGCATTGAAGTAAATCTCTGTCTATCCAGAGTTAGACCTGTTTTCAGGAACTGTTTTAGTAATTGATCTCTTGTTTTCATTAATTTCTTGCACCCTTTGTTTAACCAGGGCAGATTAGATGTTGTCTTTATTTTTTGTCGACCTCTAATGGAGTATGTTGATATAACATCCTTGATGTGACTACTGCAGAATTGTGGATCATCACTACACAATAAAGGCTCCCAGTTAACTGATGCTAATGCTTCTGCTACATTTTGTCGCTGACTTCTTGGTATAAATTCATAAAAGGATCTCCTATTAGAAGAACTTTGAAAGTGATTCTTAACCCGTGATTTTATAAATACTTTATTTAAATAAGCATATTACTTCATTGCCATCTGTCTCTGTTTCCAATTAGTCATGACCTATGACAATATGACATCATGGACACCTCATGTGATAATCACAAATGAATAGAGTACATATAATTGTTACCTCTCTGCAAACCGTTGCCTTGCTTAAATTCTCAGCATCACTAACACTGTAGAGAAATGTACAACCAGCAAAGAGCTGCAGTGCAATACAGACTGAGAACAGTCACACGCCGCATGGATGCGGCATGTGACCCTCATAATGTGTGGTTCAACCAAACTGCATAAATACACAATGTGTTGCCTGCTGAACCGGTACCTCTCCCACAGGGAGGTGTGGGTCAACAGGTTGGTCCTGTCCTGGAAGACCCTTGGTGCTGGTGGGGGTCGGATGGCCCGTTAATTTATCCAGGCCTCTTCATTTCACTGGGATGTCAGTGAATGGGCATGCCATGTTGGAATGTCTCACTGAATCTCTGTTTTGCTTTGTCTCTCTGTGTCCCTGTCCTGAATGCACTGCTTAAATGTCTTGGCCTTTGTCAATGGACCTCAATTGGCTTTGCCAGCCAATAGGAGGCAAGGAGGGTGTGTGGGGGTGGAGATTGGAAGGCATTTACATTTAATTGGCTTGGTGTACATATTCAATCTTTTATTTTCAATGCCTCAATTTGCTTTTATTATATTTTGTTTGCTAGTTTAATTTTGTTTTTATTTGTGTCTTATTTTTTATTATATTTTATTTTTGTGATAATATTCTTTAATGTACTTATAGATAATTCGTATAATTATTAGTATGAATAATAAAAATAATTAGATATTTTATGTTTTACATTCCCGGAAGTGTTCTCACTCCGCCCATTTTAGCGAGGATGCATCAAAGCATCCTTCTGCGGACTCCAGCGAGCAAGGTATCCTACAATGCCTTGCGCTACCAGCAGCAGTAAACAGAGAAGGTGAGTGCTGAAATAAATCGCTTTTATACCAACACTAACTCTTAACAAAAAGCAGTTGTAAAATTTTTTTTGGTGAGAAAGTAGACCTTCTAACTTCATCTATATGGGCAGTTTATTAAGAATCTGCCTATTTTAAAATATTGTTCGGCGTTTTCGGAGCAGCTCAGCGGGGCAGACAGGCTGCAGTAGCTGCTCGCTCAGCGGGCGGTCAGAGTTTGTTTTCCCTGCTGACCACAGTCTGACCCTGCTAAGTTTGATCTGTTAGTAGCGGCTAAAAGTCAGATATAAAGGGTTTTAGTATTGGTAAATGTGACGGATAACTGCAAGTATCTTAAAATAAAATATATTTTTATCTGATACTCGTTTAGTTTATATTGGTATCTTATAAACTGTCGTCAAAGTGTATTAAACCATTTTGGCATGTAAATTCATAGTAATAAAATTATTTTACCACAGTACCTATTAATGTTCAAACAGAGCACTGTGAACATTTCCCTGAGATTGGATCTGTGGAGAATAAACTCTCTTTTTACTTTGTTTTCTGTAGACAGCTCTGCAGGGGGAGAGACCAGAGTGCATGCTCTGATGCGACATCCCAAAAGCTCCAAGCGATCTTCTTTACCCGTGTCCTGGATCTTCTTTTTCAGTCTCCTCATCTTGTCTAATGTTTGAAAAAAACAAAAATGAAATTATATATATATATATATATATATATATATATATATATATATATATATATATATATGCTTTTGAGATAGTCACAGTGTAAATTTCCTGTACTTGTTGGTTGATTTGTGTCATTCTAATAAAAAACCTTTAGTAAAAATATTTTGTCTATTTATGTTGGAGGCATTTGATAGTTTACCTGATGATGATAAAAAAAACAATAAGTTTGTTAATCCCTGTTTAGTAGTTTTATAAATAAATCATGCAGTTGTATAGCAACAACGTTGACCCAGGTTGGTAAAATATTAAATTCCTTAAATTATTAGTGCTTTTATCCAGCGGAAACTATAATCAAATTAATTAACTGTATACCTCTAAAGCTGGTCATCATCAATTGTGTCAGTTGATCATTAAATAATTTGTAAGCAAATACTACTATGAAGGGAAGCATGAGTTTTCATTCTAGTAAACAATCATGTTTTACCAAGAAGCCTGTAAGTAATATGAGGTGGTAAACCAGCATTTACTTAGCTTTTATAATCAGCAATGAAAACTTAAGACCATTATTTTACAGGTTTACTATTTTGTATCAATATTTCGTCCCAATTTTTAATATGTTTGTCTTGTCAAAAAAGGTTTTTCTTATTTTGCTATTTATTTTAAATGTGTAATCAATCAAATTCCCGAGTAAAGCTGGTCAATTTATTGAAATTCTGGAATGATCGTAGCTGAGCAGTGACATCAACCAAGTACGCTCTGTTCCAATTGGAGAACTACCGTACTGCGTCCTTAAAGAACGGACTTTCAACTGTACTTGCCAAGCACACAAGAACATACTGGCGTACTTAGGTATTGAAAAACGCCCTCTGTCTATTGGACATTGTTTTATCATAGATGTTGCTAAGCTTCACTTTTAGCCTGCTACAGACCAGATTTGCCGGGCAACATAAGTTACCATGGTTACTTGGCTGCCATTCACGTTAGCCACCTTGGTGAAACAGGGTTGAGGCTCAGATTGATGGAACGGAAACCTGAGCCACTGTTCTGGCTTAGCCATGGTTGAGGCTTAGCCAGAGTCATGGCTTCCATGGTTACTCAGTTGGGGCTAATCTCAGCCTCTTTGAATGAATTGAACTCTCATTCTCACTCTCACTCATATTTGCCAGACTTGGCAATTTTAGCTTGGCGTTGCCTTTAGCCTGCTTGATGGAATACCCTAGAGGTGAATCCTAAACATTGATAAACAAAGTTGTTGTTTATCCACAGAGCCCAACAAAACCCTCCCTCTGAGTTTCAGACCGCTAAGGACTGTCACTTCACAGAAATGGTAAATGGACTGAACTTATATAGCGCTTTTCTAGTCATACTGACCACTCAAAGCGCTTTACATTGAAGCCACATTCACCCATACACACTCACATTCATACACCGATAGCCAACATAGCTCGGTAGGACGATGTAGAATTTTTTGGGGTTAAGTGCCTTGCCCAGGAGCACATCCACATGTGACTAGAGGAAGCTGGAATCAAACCTACAACCCTCCAATTGCAAGCCAACTACTCTACCACCGAGCCACAGTCGCCCCAGGTGAACACATGGCAAACTGATTATGTAATTTCTAAGTTATGTCTATTAATATTGTTTGTGAAGTTATCATCATGTGGAGAACACGTGTAGATAAAACGTGTTTAGAGGCTCAATCTTCAGAATTTTCATGATCAGGCTCACCTTGTTCAGCTGAGACGGGGACAGGGGGCCAACTATCTATGTAATAAAAGAATGCTTACAGTAAAGATTCCCACTACATCATTAACACCAATTCACATAACAATTAACTTTATGTAAGACGTAAGAGAAGGCAATAAATTTTACCATTACAACCCCGTTCAATTGTTCCTCCTTCGCCCTTCATCGTTCGCCTTGGACTGGCAGCGTGGATGAAATCATCACCATTAGGATTAATTTAGTTCCTCTGGGTAGGGTGCAGGCTTCTGTAGGAGGTTTTAAAACACACTTTAGACTTATGTGAAATGGTTTAATTGATTCTTCTGTAATTGTTAAACCACCATTTGCTCACTGTTGGTAGTGTCGCCGCATGCTGGCTTTTGCTGTTGTATGCTTGTTTCTGCGTTCACTGGTTCTTGCTAAAGTGTTATTATATCTCCTATCTTTTAATATCTTTTAATTTTGTTGGTATGGTGTGGTTGCATGTATTGTTAAGGGTGAATACTATTCACCCTGTGTCCTGACTCTAGATCACCCCCTTGCGGACTCTCTCAACACACAACACACACACACCCCACTTATGCTTTGAAACTGTTTTTCCTAATTCTGTCAGTATTATTTTTTTGGTTGCATACATTATTCCTTTTTAAATAGTTTGTAGACTGCATGTTTTAGAGTAGATCGGCTGTTGTCACAGTATTCATCTGTAAGATAAAAAACTATGTTAATAAACCCTGTTATATTTTAAAGAGAAGGTCCCCTGTTTTATTCAATGTGTGAGGAATTATTGTTACTGCGTCGAGTTCACCCTTTAGAAAAGAGACTGATTTTGTCTGGCTTATGTTAACGTTCTCGTGGATTTCTAGGATTGGTGCCTCATTAGGTTTATTGAATAAATTAACTAATTTAATTTCATTAATAGCTGTATTAATATTAAATTATTATTCATGACTACTGCTGTTGATGTCAGCCAGACAAAATGCATGCACATTGTGCAGTTCCAGAAGTATAGAGCAACATTGATACTGCAATGTTAAAATCTTGAAATTTCATGCATTTTAAAACTTTTCAAAAAGATGTCTTTTGAAGACATCATGGTTGTTAATTGTTTAAGTGTTCTATCTTAAATTTGTAATTAATCAGTGAATAACCAGTGTTAGGGAGTAATGGAATACATGTACTGGCCTTACATATTTAGAATACTAATTACAAGTAACTGTATTCTTTTATAGTTACTATTTTTAAACATGGTATTCAGAATACAGTTACTTTTGTAATACCATTAGAATATTTGTTTGTTTTTCCCTTTCCATCTGAAAGGTGAATATATAAATTTTGGGAAATGTGTGTCTCCGCGTTGTGTAGACTATCCCATAATACCCCTAAACAACATGCCGCTGAAACCATAAATATCTTATGGCCGAAACACTACAGAAAAAAACACCAGCATGAACGTGAGTGGCCAGGTTTGGATTCAGATCCGGAGTTGGGGGGGTTGGAGCCACAACCACAGCTAAATAAACCTACTAGCAGTGAAGGAAATTATGCATTCAATGGTAATTCATTTTTTTCAAGTGATGCTAGATTTTATTCGAGCATTCCCGACAAAAGCCCGACTAAAGCCATGGTGTTTAAAAAGTGGGAAAAGATCAAATCTGGCAACATTAGTCATAGAGTCACACCTCTTATGCTTCTGGTGTCAAACTGCAAAGTATGCAGGCGAACTCCGTAAGCTGCTGGAGCAGATGTAATTCGGTATCAATGAATGAAGCGACACATTCATATTACCACCTAAAATATTTTTTCAAAGGCTAGGGATGATCCAGGTAGGAAAATTCTTACATTTTTGTGTAAACTTTGCTGGTGGGTCTCAAGAACCTATATACGCCGCAAATAGACTATGTCAATAGCAAACTGTAAACATAAAGCTTCTGGCTGGCCAGCCTTTCAAGGTATGTGCAAGTCACAAAAAATCAACAGTCACTGCAACGATGTACAAAAACAAAAGGTCCAAGATGGGTGTGTGTACAGTACCTTCTGAGACAATTGCTGTATGTTGTGGCTGTGTAACGCCACTTGAGGGTTTCTCATAGCTTTCTAAAGTGGAAGTAGATGGCTGCTGGAGTTTTTCAGGAAGATGGGGTTTTTGATTAGTGTATGAAGATGGTTCCTAATATTAAGAATCTTCCTCCTCGCTGCATGTAACTTATTTACTTAAATATTTAAGCATTGATCCTGTGAATGTTTTTGAAATGTAAACAAATTTAATAAGCAAAAGCTCAATAAAGGTAACAACACATTCCAAGCAGTTAAAAGTTTCCTATGTAAGGAATCCCAGCAGATTGCGTTGAGTCATCGGCGTGAGATTGTGCCCGGATCATGCAGACTCCAACCATAGCAATTCCTCAGCAAAAAACTCCCCTTTAACAGGAAGAAACCTCCGGCAGAACCTGGCTCAGTACATGCGGTCATCTGCTACAACCGTCTGGGGGTTTGAGAAGACAGAGAAGAGACAACATGGAGGATGTTCGGTCACTTTGAGCAGGGTACCAGACCATGTTTCTATGGGGAGAAAAAACACTGAGAGAAAACTGGGTTAACAATTGCAATAACAGGAGAAAAAATATATCTCGAGAGTAGTAGAAAAGAAAAGTAGAAGAAAGTAGAAAAGTGGTAAGTCTGTCCTCCAACAGACTAAACCTATAGCACCATAACTACAAAAATAGCTCAGCATAACCTAAGCCGTTCTAACTATAAGCTTTATCAAAAATGAAGGTTTTAAGCCTAGTCTTGAAAAAAGACAGAGTATCTGCCTCACAGACTAAAACTGTGAGCTGGTTCCACAGGAGAGGGATTCTGGACTTAACAGGGAGCCTATGGAGAGAGGCCAAAACAGGAGAAATGTAATCTCTCTTAATTCTCTTATTAATACACATGAAACAAAGCAATGATTGCATTTTGTACATGACCAAAAGGGAACATAACGGAATTAGGGTAACCATAGTTCGGATAATAAAAAAAGATGACCCTCGGCCCTGTCTCGAGATACATAAATGATTCTCAGTTTTCTCAAATATGCTTTTAATACATGTAAAGCCTCCTCTGTATCATCAGATTAGACACTATTATTCAGATGTAGAACAAAATAATATATTTTTATAGACTTCTCCAAAGGTAATTCAACGTTTTGTACCTACAATAATCTTTTCAACAAGTCAATAGTACAAAAATGAAAATAAAATAAAAATCTTGAATGAAAAAGTTCCAGAAATGATGCTATTTATGTATTAGAAAGACTATTTACTGACTTATCAACAGGATTCTGATCCAGAATGCTGCTGCATGTGTCCTCACTGGAACCAGGAAAGTAGAGCACATAACCCCAGTTCTTAAATCCTTACACTGGCTCCCAGCTCCAAGGGTTTCATTTTAATTTTTTGATCTTTACGTAGCATTTGATTCTGTTGAACATACATGTATTATAAAAACGTCAGAATATTTTGGATTCTGTACAGAGGTTATTAAAGCGATACATACCCAGATAGCACACGCACGTCTTGGTGACGTCTTGCCGATGCATCAAGCTCTATTGCCGAGACGTTGTATGGAGAGCGTTTGCTCATTGGCAAGATATCGCCAAGACGTCGGCCTTTGATCGAAAATGACCACCACCAGACGTCTCGGCGATCAATGAAAGCAGGGGCGCCCGCAGCCAGGCATTGCATATATTTAGCCTATAAATAATTAATTAATTAATACGACCTTTATTCATTTAGGTCGGGCCTTTTTAACTAGGTAGCATACAATATTCTACAAACCAATATGTTTACATATCAAATCAATAACTCATGGTTGAATGAACCGTCAGGCTTTCTGACGACGGCAGAGGCAGCAGGTGTCAGTGATGACGCCGTTACAAATATGATGATGCTTGGTAAGTGGGCAGTCTTCTCGATGTCTGGATGCTGTCAGAAACTTAGTTGTGAACTTAGATTTAAGTTGGATATAGGCGACGTTCGTTTCATAAAACGGATGCTCCCTCCAACCGAGAACTGCGCTAATAAAGCAGCTGCATCATCGCTCGCTTCTGGAGGCAGTGGATTCGGTTTTCAATAAATCTCCTTACATCCCAGAAAATACATGTGAGATCTACCAACAAAGTAACCCCAAAATATTAATAAATTGTTGCTTGACACCGGAGGAACGTGACATCATATTATGTTACTGTAAAATATATGATCCTCTATCTTCCAGTTCATGTGTCTGCAGGTAACTCCAAATTAATCTTGAAATGTCTTATTACATCCAAAGAACCAGACAACAATTTATTTGACATTTGATTGCATATAGTATTTTATATTAACAATCAGTTATTCATTTTTACAACATTCAGTTGTAAAAATATTTTACCTTATAGATATAAGAACAAGGGGCTGCACGGTGGCGCAGTGGTTAGCACTGTTGCCTTGCAGCAAGAAGGATGTGGGTTCGTATCCCGGCCCAGGGTCTTTCTGCATGAAGTTTGCATGTTCTCCCCGTGCATGCTTGGGTTCCCTCCAGGTACTCTGGCTTCCTCCCACATTCCAAAAACATGACTGTCAGGTTAATTGATCACTGTAAATTGTCCTTAGGTGTGAGTGTGTGCATGGTTGTTTGTCCTGTTTGTCCTGCCCTGTGATGGACTGGCGACCTGTCCAGGGTGTACCCCGCCTCTCACCCGTTGACAGCTGGAGATAGGCACCAGCACCCCCGCGACCCATAAAGGATTAAGCGGTTAAGAAAATGGATGGATGGATGGATATAAGAACATAAGTATGTCATAGAAATACTGTCACAGTTACTTTGCTGAGTAACTAATTACTTTTACAGTGTATTAACTGAGTTACTAACTCAATTACTTTTCTGGAAAATTAATTTGTAACTGTAACTAATTACTTTTTTAATGTAAGATGCCAAACTCTAGTGTGTGTGAGCAACACCAGCTGGTGGTCAATGCTTGGCTACTGGGAAGGATGCATGCTTGACTGGAGAGAGACGCACTGAAAGAAATAGAACATTAGAGTTAAATAATAAAGTGATGTCAGCCAGTCCCACAAAACTATTTTGTTTAAATTGGAAAAATACCAGATGACTAAAATTTCAGCAAACCATCTTATTTAAGCGCAACATCATGTATAATTATGTTGAATTTACTTAATGTTACTATGTTGAATTTAATAAACATTATGTAGAATTTCTGGAACACCACTATGTTCCATTTACTAAAATCCCTTATGTTACATATATTAAATATACATTAGTTGTATTCATGTTAATAATAATGCATCAGTTTTATATAGTGCTTTTCAAGACACCCAGACACGCTTTACATTACTGAATGCACTATTCATTCACTCACATTAATACTGCTACCCTGGGACAGACTGATCACCAACAATCATTCATAGTCAATCATGAACCAGCTATGCTTTTACTTGAGGAAAAGAGCATGAAGTGTCTTGCCCAGGGACACAGGAACAGATTCCCAGGAGTGGGATTTGAACCGTCAATCTTCCAATCATTGTATGACCATCTGAGCTAGCTGAATCCTGTTGTAAGATTTCAATAAATACGACGTTAGTCAATTGAAATTAATATTTCATTTATTTATAACAACAAAATTTGAGGCCAAAACATGGCATCTGCCAAATGTGACGAACATGGGTGTTGTTTTACTTGTTCCTCCAGAAGGTGAGGAAGAGAATGAGTTTAGATGAGGAAGAGATGTCAGCGGGCAGAACAGCAGAGGGACTTGGAGGTGTGTAAATAACAAAAAAAAAAACATACTTAGAAAGTATGTATCTGTGTGTGTAGAAGGTGTTTGTGTGTTTGATGTTATGGAAATTAACAAAAAAAAACAATGACAGCCATCAATAAAATAGTATATGTATTTTTCCATAGCACACAATATTGTCCTGTTTTCAGTGTAAACCAATACAAATGCTTGCCCATCCCAGCAATTAGCAGACGACAGGCAGGGTAAACCCTGGACAGATCGCCAGTCTATCGCAGGGCTAGCTGTTGTAAATTCTAATTCAAAAATAATGTTTTAGTATCAGTCAAAATCATAGCATTAACTTCATCAAAAGACTTACTTATAGCTCTAAAGTCCTTGGCCTCAGCCTTCTCCCTTCCACCCTATCCTTGCTCAGCCGGAGCCAGTTCTGGATTGCTGCTTCCACTTCAGCCTGTGTGGTTTGTGGAAAGGCCCCATTTCTAAGAACCAAGCCTGCAAGAAAAAAATAAACAAGAGTTAGGCTAAATCTAAGCTGGTCAGTGTTAGAGTTAGTCATTAACCCCTAGAAATAAAATTTTGTCAGGATTGAAGCAGTAGTGGACATAAATGCAGGCATTCTCGAAAGGATTTAATATACAGAGACAAGTAGAAAATTGACGATCAAGTCAAGCCTAAACCAAGACACTGAACAAAGTATAAATAGAGGGATCACAGGTGAAACACATACGGGTAATAATTAGGACGCTGTGCAACCCATGATGGCTTGAGCAGAGGAATTGTGGGAGTTCTATGTCAGGACCGGTAATCAGTAGGCTAGTGAGGCTGAAAATGGAAGCAGAGGAGCAGGTATGACAAATGCTCATTCGATTAAAAGTTTTTTTTAAAACCCCTCCGAGCAATAAACAGAAATATGTGCACTACACAATTAAGTACATAGTACTACTGCATGGCAGTGTATCATTCAAACTGAAAAACAGTTGTAGTAATACTTACTTAGTAGAATATCATGTCTGTCTGCCCTTGATGCCAGTCTTCTGTCCCCTCCCACATCAATTCAATTTGGTAGCAAGATCAGGGGAAAACAATTTGTGGCATTCATGCCACACTTTTTAAATCTGATTTCCCCCTTATTATGGCCAGTTCTGCAATCTCAGGAAAATAAGAGAACAAATCAAGTGTTACCAAACAATGTAAATTCATGTCTTTCACATATGCCTGTGTTAATCCGGAACACATTACTTTGACAATCTTAACTGGATTTTTGCTCATTTGCTGCAGTTGAAAATATTTCAACTTATAAAAAACATTTGAGCATCTGATACAGTTTGGTTGTTTGACCAATAGGTTAGGCCTACTTATTAAAAAATGATGATCCAAAAAAGAATATTTTTTACTCTTTATAACTAATTACGGTGGGGGGAATACATCCTGACTGATGTAACAGCGTTTGCCTTGGCAACGCATCACAACGGCAGATAGCCCACTCAGCCGTTTCTTTAGAAAAACTTTAAAACAACATTAACGTAATAATAATTGACTTAATATTTCTTTCTTTCGTAAATGACCATGGTATCAGTGGAATAATACCGAGATGTCCACAATCAGAAATGAATGGAAGACGTGGAGGCATGAACCGTCCAATACGAAGCAAACCGTTTTAGTGGCCGTTCTAGTGTAAAGGAGGTTCAGTTTCAGTCTCCTTTCTATGATGCTAGAAACCACATTGACTTCGTACAACAAGATACATGCCGACAGTAACCTAAACCAATATGCGATAAGAGAACAGGATGTCGAAACAAAGATTTCAGACAGCCGATCGGCAAACTTCTACCTTTTTTCAACCAGATAACGCAATGGAGGAAAAACAATACGACTTAACCTTTCATTGGTGTCGGCTGTAGAAAAACTTGTATATATCACCGGAAACGTTTAACTTTCACAGAGTACAAGAAATTACTTTTTTTTGGCAATTTGTGGCTTACCTGAAACTCTGAAATTCACACCGACGACACCCCTGGACTGCAACTGACAGGATAGGTCCCGCCTTCTGGGGTCTTCCGTGTGTGGGTAGATCTGGGGCCGACTTAAAGCCGACGCAGCAGAGATGTTTGATTAGCAGGGGCTATGTATGAGAAATGTGCCCATCTGCCGATGATTGACAGATGGTAAAAATTATAGGGCCGACGTCCATCCTTGGGCCGACGTCGGCAAGACGTACGTGTGCTATCTGGGTATAATGTATGAGGATATTAACAGCTCGATTTCCCTCCCCCAAGGAACACCTAAAGGATTCAGTATCAATCGTGGAATCTGGCAGGGCTGTCCCTTTTCTCCCTAATTATTTATTTTAGCTGCTGAGTTATTAGCTATATCTAAAAAAAAACAAAAACTGGCCAGATCCCTTTCGTAATAATAACACAATTTGAATATTTTCTAAAGCATTCGGATTCTATTTACATTAAAAAATGTGAGCTTATGTCCATACATGACATAGAGCAAACTGACTTATATGGGATTCCAGTTAAAATGAGGTAAAAATCGTTGGGAATGAGTAGCCTATAACTAAAGATACTAAAACCAGAGAAGACTGAAATACTTTACCTGTAGTAAAAAAGTAAATCTATTCTCAACTCCTGGTTTCAGGCAACTCCTTGCAGGCAGAAGCTCTGATAGAAATCCTCTGCCAGCTACTGTATAAACTACTTTGAGCTGTTTGGGAGGTTTCAGTGCATCTCTTGAAGATGATGGGGAATTGTGTTACTATACGATCCCCTATATTGTCAAATACAGTATGATCCATCTCTGCCAACCACCCTTCACAGAATACTTTCATATTATCTGATCCAGAATGTTTGCAAACTAAATTGAAACATCGCAAAATCCTTTATAGAAATGATCATATCATTATTCACATGATAAATATTCCAAATTTTATTAAAATTCATATAGTTTGAGGAAAAGTCAGGGACCAACAAGGCTTCATTACTTAATTTGACAAAGTTATTTAATATACTTATTTCAAAGGGTTCAAAATGTGTATTTGACTGTTCAGAATGATCAAAACCTCTGAACAAGTTTATAAGTACAGCCAAAAGAACAAAACATCAAACTGACAGCGTGTCAGTTGGTAAACCATCAAACAATTTTCCTGGCACTGTATCGCATCATCATGCCCAAATAACCTTGGAGCAAGCATTTATTACTTACCAATCCAGTAGCAACGTGGCTAGTTCAGCATCCATACATCCTCCTGTATCTCACACCCAGATAGTAAAATTCTTTTGGCCCTAGTTTAGCAAGCCAGTTTTGGTACTCTTTTGGGTGGAATGATGGGCCAAATATGTCCCAAATTAGGCACACCAAAATAGAATTATGGATTGCCAAAAGGTTGCCATAATCCTTTTTGGCACTAGATTGGCATGCCAGTTTTGGTACTCTTTTGGGTGGAATGATGGGCCAAATATGGCCCAAATAAGGCACACCAAAATAGAATTATGGATTGCCAAAAGGTTAGCAGAATCCTTTTTGGCACTAGTTTGGCAAGCCAGTTTTGGTACTCTTTTGGGTGGAATGATGGGCCAATTATGGCCCAAATAAGGCACACCAAAATAGAATTATGGATTGTCAAAAGGTTGCCAGAATTCTTCCAAAATAAATTGTGGAATTCCAAAGATGTATATACGATGTATATACATCTTATACATATATATGTATAAGATATATAGCGCCGTTTCACAACAGATGTCATTCCTTGAGATGACATCTGTTGTGAAACGGCGCTATATAAATAAACTGAATTGAATTGAATTGAAAATTGAATTCAAAGCACAACCATAACTATACCAAAAGAAGCCCAAAACACCACAAAATGGCCAAAGGATATCAAAGTGTAACGAAGTTTGCCAAAAGATCACCCAAATAAAATGTGGCTTTTAAAACATAGCCATAACCATCCCAAAATCCCATAATAAAGCCAAATATGAACCATAACTCATCCATAATTAGCCATACGCTTGCCAAAAGATTGTATTTTAGTCTGAACCTTATGCTAAATTTAATTTAACATTTAATTAGACTATAAAATGTTCTTGTACAGGAGATTGAGATTTTGTGCCACAGTTAAATAGCCTTATGAAATAGCCTAGGTTACTGTGTGTACGTGGTGAAGTAAGCATACAACCAAACAACAGTAAAATTTGAATATTTAATTTTTAAAAAAAAGTCAGACTGAGTCCTGGGCTGGTTGAAGGGTTTGTTGGGCGGTGTAGAATTAAATATTATCAAAAGTAATTCAGTGCATGTTCAAAAAAGAGACGAATGGAGCCAATTTCCAGTTCTCACTTTATTTTCAACAGATTAACAAATATGCGGGTTTACAGAGAAAACATGCCCTATTTTCTCTGGGACAGATTAAAACATCTGACAATTGAATGATTTTCATGTCATAACTTTTATAGACACCAAACTTCGCCAGGATCCTTAGGCGTTTCTTCTCCCTCGAATCTGCTCCAATCAGAAACGTTTTTAAACAGTGTCTTAACAATGATTGGCTGTCAGAGAATTATGCAGTCATAAGATGGACATGTCCTCCTCTTGGGTCCAAAGTTCATTCTGAGTTTTATGGTTTTATGGTCCTGGTCCTCCCAAGCTTTCTAATCTATAGACATCCTGGTTTTACAGCCTGCAATAAAACTCTTTGTCTCAGAGGTCCTCAAAGGTCACACATACTCCCACCATTTATCCAAGGCCTCTGCTGCTGGTAAACAGTGTGTCTTTTTACCTCTGAATAATAGAAAACAGACCTCTACCTCTGACTAAAGATATTTAAAACATATGTAGCCCCAAAAAAATAGGATACAACAGCGGGCATTCTTCTCTTGCGCCCTCCGTCCCTATCCCTAGCCAAGTAGAACCATTTTTTAATGGTGTTTACTATATCTGCCTCTGTAGACACCAAACAGACTGGATTTCGTCTCACTGCAGCTGAAAGTTAAGGCATACACATGGAAGACTTAAAAAATACACCAGTTACTAAAAACACACAATGGATAAAGCCTACATGAATTTGAGTGAATGAATAGTGCATTCAGTAATCTAAAGTGTCTTTGGGCGTCTAGAAAAGCGCTATATAAAACTGATGCATTATTATTATTATTATGAAGACAACATAAAGATGCATTATTATTATTATTATTATTATTATCATAAAGACTAAACATAAAGATGCATTAATAGAATTATGAAGACAAAACATAAGAACTAAACACATCTAAACAATGTAATTTTTCATTTGGCCCACAGTTAAGGCTTAGCGGAAACAAAATGTGATGACCATCATCTAGGCTAAGACAAGGAAATAATTTAGGTAATCATGACCTACAGTTAATAGTTTAGTTTAAGTAACGTTATGCCATTTGGAAATTCTTATGAGTTCATGTGAGGTACTTTCTGGCATTGTTATTAGGACTGCAATTGGTCATTCATTCAGTCAATGTGGTTCAATGTCATAAGTTAACACTAGAACTACCAGAGAGCAGCCATTTGGCTTTTCTACCTATAAAGCCCACAGGTAAGCCGAAAGGCTGGATGGCCCCCTGTGAACCTTCCTTTTGTTATGTAAACGGGGCAATCACTGGGACACCACAGGGGGGGGGATATGCTGAGCCACTTCACTCAAAACACCTTGACATAAAATGGGGGAGGGGGAGAATCAGGTAGGAGCAGGATTGCTAACTGACTGTCTGAGCAGAATATATGAGCTGAATCAAAATGTAATATATGTAGAAGGATGTAGACGTTATCAGAACCCTACAACACTGGGCTTCCAACATCCCCACCAGACACATAAGAAAAGTAATAGAATAGAACCACATCAAATAAAGCACTCAAAATCTGGGGTTATCCCAACTGGGCCTTCATGATATTTACTAATAATAATAATAATAAAAAAGTATTATCAGGATACAGTGTTAGAGAGTGGAAGTGAGTGAGACTTAGAACTTAGGCTTAAAACTTTATTGATCCCTTTGGGGTGACTCCCTCAGGGAAATTTGAGTTTTCAAGCACACAGAGAAAACTAAACAGTATGTAACAATGAGTGAGGTGAGTACATTTCAATAATCACTCACAATCCATGCACTGCCAAGCCGTCTCCTTTCTGCATTTGCCACATGTGTATTTGTAACAGCCTATACATCGCAGAGTGGCATGATTGCTTTTACACTGATTTTTAACCTGACACATTGCTCTTTTCCCAGGGCTAGGTGTTGAAGGTTGTAGCCGAAGCAATTGTTCCCTTTGTGCCTGCTTTGCACCCACATGAGAATGAGCCAACTCTCTTGCAAGCTCCACCAGGAAGTCCACCCGTCTCTCCTGCCTCCCGGTGCATGCTTGATAGAGCACATGTGCATTCAGTGCTGCCATATCAATCATGTTATAGAACACAGCGACTGGCCAGCGCCGTGTTCCTCTGCGGACAGTGTACTCCCGCACCATCTGGTCCATCACATCAACGCCGCACTTTGTGGTGTTGTAAAGGGTGACAGTGTTTGGCTTCCGTTTGGTGGTATTCTCAGTCTGAATGACGCGGTGCATGCTGCTGAGAATGTATACTGTCTTCTTCCGTTTGGGCGCATACACCGTTAGCGTGGCACCAGTGGTTGAAAATACCTGAGTGGTGAATTCATCACGGTCCCTCTGTCTTGTTGATTGTGGAATTTCTCGCCGAATCCTGTTGACTGTGCCGAGGATGGTGGTTTTCCGGCTAAGCAGTCGTTGTGCCAGTGACAGCGATGTAAAGAAATTGTCCGTGGTAACATTTCTGCCCTTGTCCAGGAATGGTTCCATCAGCCTCATCACTACATTTTCGGACAGTCTCTCTCCACTGGAACGACTGGGGTCCTTGCCAAGATATGGGAGGACATTGCAGATGTATTTGGATTTCAAGTCACAAGCCACCCAAAACTTGATCCCAAACTTGTCAGGTTTTGTTGAAATGTATTGCAGGAAACAGCAGCGAGTCTTTGACGGGAAAAGCTGTTCATCAATGGTGATGTGTCGACCAGGGTTGTAGGATGTGATGCAGTTGGTGACAAACGAACCCCACACACCGGAAATTGCAGCAAACTTATCCGTCTTTGCTCGCTCACTGCGGGTGTCCTTGTCGTCAAAGCGTAGGTGTTGCATGATTTCTTGGAAGCGATTTCGGGACATAGTTGCCATGATCTGGGGGTTTCCCAGGTTTGCTGACCAGCAGTCATGCAGTGATGGAACCTTGGTCAGCCCCCGCAAGATAACAATAGCAATAAATGCCATTAGTTCAGGGAGGGCCATGAACCAGTCCACATGCTCCATTTGCCGTGCATGTTCAACAGTACAGTGTCATTTTTTTCAGTTTGAAAAAAATGTTACATAAAATAAATCTTGTACAGATATCAACTTGATGAGCAATTCTGTAAATGACTAGTGGGGCTACCACAGATTTTGAGTGCTTTATTTGATGTGGTTCTGTTCTATTACTTTTCTTATGTGTCTGGTGGGGATGTTGGAAGCCCAGTGTTGTAGGGTTCTGATAACGTCTACATCCTTCTACATATATTACATTTTGATTCAGCTCATATGTTCTGCTCAGACAGTCAGTTAGCAATCCTGCTCCTACCTGATTGTCCCCCTCCCCCATTTTATGTCAAGGTGTTTTGAGTGAAGTGGCTCTGCATATCCCCCCTCCTGTGGTGTCCCAGTGATTGCCCCGTTTACATAACAAAAGGAGGGTTCACAGGGGGCCATCCAGCCTTTCGGCTTACCTGTGGGCTTTATAGGTAGAGCAAAAAATCCTGGGTCTTCTAGTGTTAAGGACAATATTAGCCTCCTATGCAAACTAAAACTTTTATAAGTATCTTACTTTAGAAGTTAGAAATAGCATTGTAGCTTTGCCAGACACATTCCTATTTTTTGACGTTTACATAACTTTATTTTGTATAAAGAAACAAAATAACATTGCGGGCAAAGTGGCAATAGCTGTCCTGAATAATAAAAATAAAAATAAAGTGGTAGATATGCCAAAGGAGTTAAAGGACTACTTGCGCAGCCAACAAGCTCCACCACATTATTTGCGCACCACATGAATGTTTCAGTTCTCTGCCCTTCATCAGGCAACTTTGCCACTTTGCCCGCAATGTGACGCGTTCTTCAGGGTCAACTCCCGCTCGTGAAATTCTTGGTTGGTTTTAGTGTCAGGAAAGAACCGCTGGTGTTTGGTAAAGTTAACAGTGGCAGTGTAAATACTAAGTGACTATGAAGATTTAATGTTGTAACTTTGGCTGTCACTTTCAGCCCCAGATGACGAGATGCATCCATTAACTAATGGTTTTGGTGAAAGTTCTGTTTCGTTATACAAAATAAAGTTTTTATTTTTTTACTTTTTTTTATTTTAACGTGTCCTGTCTAGCAGTTTGCCACTCAGAATTGGTGTCTGAGTACCAAGTACAAGCCCAACATATTTACTTTCCGAAGCAGAGTATTACAGCTTCGCTGTAATACTCCACTTGATGTATATGTATTCAAAAATCTTTATTAGTGATTACTGAGTGTTCAATTTCCTGAAGTCATGGATACGAAACCGAGACAAGAAGGAAGAAAGGAAGAGGGTGAAGAAAAGAAACCGCACCAGCAGAGGCGCGAAATGACGACACAAGACAGGGAGGCAAGCAAAGAACACAAGAAAACATCCCAGTCCTCTGCCTCTGCCTGCTGGCAGAGAAGCGGTAAAACAAAACAAACAAAACAAACAAAACAACGAACTGAACAGAACCACACCAATAGTTCAGATCAAGTAATACAAACTAAGAATTACACATTTAGTACACACAAGCATGGATTAATGAACACAATAATAATGTTTCTGGTAAGTTCCTGGTAAAAGCTAACTAATGACAATAACCTCAGCTCAAGTCCGTCCACACCAATGTCCCCACACCTATGTGTGTGTGCGAGCATGCAGGTCTGAATAAGGTTTCCCCATGCAAGTGATTAATAGCTGGTGTAAGGAACCGTCAATCCGTCCTACATGAATCTATACAGACATGAAGGAGGCAGGAGACGCATGCATCCAGAGTCCCACAGAGCGCAGGAGCCGCAGGCGGACCAGCGCAGGGCCGATCACCCACCAAGAGAGGAACAGATGGAAGCACCAGGGGAACACCCACCAGCCGCAATGCTGGGGCCCGAGAGATCGCAGGGACGAGCCCAGGGGCTCCGCCGGAAACCGGCTACGCCAGGACGGGCCCGGAACAGGACCCGGAGGCCACGGGGATCAGGGGCAACCCGCCCCCCAGCAGGGCCCCGACCAGGGACCCGCCGAGAGGAGGCGCCCGCAGCCGACGGACGGACAATACACGCTGCTGATGAACCGACCAGGCAGTAGAACTCATGGAACTGGCAGGAGCTTGGGCGCCGGCCACGGTCCGCCCTGATCCACCGGCCGGCACCAACCTACTTTACAACCCCTGCACCCCCATAAGAGGTGCCCCAGTCAATCCAAGGAGGATGTCGGTTCGAAACAGCGGCCGCCCGACACACCGGACCACCGAGGACCAGCCAGGCATGCACCAGGACTGAGCCGGGCCGCAACCAGGACCCCCGGCCCCAGGCATCGAGAGCCATCATCGACCAGCGGGCAGGAGCATCCATCACCGACGGGGAGTGACGGAGGGGAAGAAGATGCACCAGGCCAGAGGGCAGCCAAACACCCAACCTGACAAGTAGACATAGACAGACAGAGACACTCATACGTACCCTCCCTCTCATGCGCACACATTCTTACATATACAGGACACACGAAAAAAGGACGCTGTACACTCATTCATACACCCCACACATACTCTATACTCCCAGGCCCAGGGACAGACGCCCCGATAGAGCACCCTGCCCCTGCACCCGGGAGACGGACCCCTTGCCCACCAGGACGGGGACAAGCAGACTGCCAAGGCCCCCACCCCGGCAAGAGTAGCCCACTAGCCTAGGTCCCCGACCAGACGACCTGATAATCTACCCGGGCTCCAACCCCTGATGGTCCAACGAACAGGGGTGTGGAAAGACCCCCAGCCTCTCTCCCCCTGCTCAATTGTGGTGTTGTTGCGTGTTGTTCTAATGTGCACTTAAAACAGAGGGGTGGGACATGGGAATACTGCCAGGTACCCCCATCTCCCTCCCCGGGCCCTCAGTGTCTAGATGCATTTAAACAGTGGGTACCGGCACCACAGGCGAGGCCCCGTATAAGGGGCCCCGCCTCCAGTGCCGAGGCGCACCCACCGCCAGGTCCCTACATGTCTGTGTGTCATGTAAATGTTGCAAGTGTAAGTGTCTAAGTTGCTCAATAAAATTGGGACCCAGGCCGCCACCGGGTAGCGAAGACGGAAACTCCATCCCGCACCCCAGTGACGTGCCCACGTCCCAAGGCCTTGTGAATGGTAGAATGAAGGAGCAGGTGGACAGAGGCAAATGGGGATGGGGAGGAAATAACTGGGGTGACACGATGCCAACCCCAGGGAGCCAGCTCCCCTGCTGACCCCAATAGACACCCCCGTTCAGCTGATCCACCAGGGGCGGGAGGCCCCAGCACGTCAAGTCGGGGCCCACGGCAGCGGCCCCTCCGAGCCCCATGGGGGCCCAGGCCATCCGCCCGCCCCCACCCCAGGGGCAGACCTAAATCCCTCCCAACATTCAAACTACTAACAAAACACAGGACACTAGACACCCAGGCTGAGTTTAGGCCACCCTCCCCCCGTACACCCCCCCGGCCCAAGCGCACCCCGTTCGGGAGAGCACCTGTGCTAGATGGTAAAAGCCTCCCCGTCAACAAGAGAGGCCCCAAGCACCGCCAGCGCCCGAGGGCCCCCGCGCTGAGGCCGGAACCCGGCGCAGCACCAACTCGGATTCCCCGGACATGCCGCGCCGGGCACGTGAGCAGACCAAAGCCCCAGGCGGCCAACCCCCCAGGCCGACACCCTCCAGCCTTGGTACTACCGCCCGATGGCCGGGAGGCAACCGAACCCAGCATCCCCACCCACCAGCCCACACCCCACCACCCGGTCAGTCCACCGCGGAGGCTGACCAGCACCGGTCAAAGGGCCCCCACCCCAGCACCCCGCAGAGTGCTTGGACCAAGACCCAGGAGCCATGTCCAGTGCCAATTTGACTGATCGGGCCCAGAGATGCCGGCCACCCGCTGACACCCCGACGCGCAGGCGTGGCAAGGGGCCATCGGGGAGCCAGCGACAAGAACCAGCCCAGGGAGATGGAAAAGGCAGCAGAACCCAAGCTGAACCTGGGCATATCTACCACTTTAGGATATCGAACAACACATAAATTGGATGTGCATGCCTAAATGCATTGTCCAAAACTTTGTTGTAAAGAACAGAAAAAAGCTCACCAATTCATGGGCCAATGTGGCATTATTTTCAAGCTCCCTCTCCAGGGCCATCCGGGCCTGACAATCTGCCAAGGGGAAGATGCCGTGGTGCCTGGTCTCCACACTTCCCCCTATGGTCAGGCCCTGAAGAGCAGCAACAGCTACAAAAAGGTCCTGCAGCATTTTGATGAGGCCGCGCTGCTGCTGAAGCATGATTTCCTGTTTCACCAGAACTTCATGCAGGAGAGCTGAAAAGCATTTCCGACACAAAAAAACAACAGAATTTAATCATTTTTTGCATTTACATGTTGTGTGTGTGTGTGACATTTTAAGAATTTTCCATTTAGACTATGTGTGTGTGTGTGTGTGTGTGTGTGTGTATTTAGCTTTATAAACCACCTTATATTAGTATGTATGCGTGGATCATGTGTTTTTTTTTATACTGTAACTGGCATAACTGGGTGAGTGAAAACTAAAAAAACCTTACATGTTGTTGTCCCTCTGCTGCCACTGCCCTGGAGAGGAGTTGTAATTTGTAGGCTGCTGGAGAGCCTGTTCCTCCCTCATCATCTGGTGGGATGATGAGGGAGTTGGAACTGGAACCCCCTGGGTTCCCTGGTGATCCTGCAGGTCAAATGCCTGCCGCAATGATGTCACCAGGGTCATTACATGCTGGAAGAGTGTGTAGAAGTGGGAGAGGAAGAAGAACAACAGTTTACTAAATGCAATTATCGACCGCAATGGCTCTGGCTCCAGAAGTGTTTTTCTCCATGTAACTGCCTCATTAACCTTTGTAAAATTCCTTATTTATCACATTTGAAACACCACACATACATGATCAGCTACACTCAAACCCATTTGTTCTCAAACCTAGCGAATCTAGATCGTCGCCCCTTTGATCCGAATTCTCTTTGCGGTCAGATAAGTTTTCTCAAACTGGTGCCAGCACAAACTCTACTTGATATAAATAGAAAATGAAATAATGAAAATGACCGTGTATCTCTAGTTTAGACAAGGCAATTAAATTATTAGTTGCTGCATATGGGAAAATATGATTTTCTTCCTCTTAGCAACGTTTGAGCTTCGAGAAATATTTGACTGTAAATATCATTTACATCAATACTAGTGTATTTCTTGTTACAAAAGTATTTCACAAAGGTACAGTGCCTAAGTTGATCAAATATGTGAATGCAGTTTTGAATTTACATGTTAGCCCTTGTGTAACGTTAGGGAAAGTAAATGTCTTATTTCCTTTCATTACCATTCCTGGCTACATTGATTGATGCAGAGGCTAAAAGTGGCGTATAATGATGCAATGAGGTTGTTGCTATGTGTTCCTATAGATGGCACAGTGCCAGCCAGTTATTTGTATCATCTGATGTGCCAACATGTTCGGCATTGCTGCGTAAGCTGATGTTTAATTTCATGTGTCCGATAACTGCATTATCAAGGCCTTAACCTGCCCCATGATGGGATATCGGTTCACATCAAGGCTTAGAAAGCACTGGCACAATAGTTTGCACTGTTTTTTTAAACTAACAGTAACATTACTGTATTTTATATTATGTGTCTGGTTGTTTGTCTGCCGGTTCTGTCTTTCGTTTTTGTTCCTTGTTTGAGAGTGGACCACTCTTTTGAGTCCATAATAAAGATTATTATTATTGATGCTTATTCCAGGATGCATTTTCCATGTGACCAAGCTATACATCTGTTACTGTGGCATTTTTTGCGATTTCCATTACCTGGTAATTGGTCAGTTCGGGCAGAGGTACAGGTGGTACCTCCACTGGCAGCCGGTTATTGGGGAGGATGAACCTCCTCCTCATCGGGGGGATGGCTGGGGGTGGGGGAAGCCCTCTTCCAGTGGTCTGGGCTTCATCCTCTGATGAGGCCCGGTCCTGGACATTTCTACTTGGCCTTTGGAGATGAACACACAATACAAAATATGTCGGAATGAAACATTTGTTTTAAGTTAATGAGTGCAAATTCAACACAGGCCCAAGAAGTGGATGAATGGAAAGGTCACAAAATTCTTACTTAATTCTTCTTCTTTGAGGCCTTTCAATGGCCTCCGCCTCAGACTGGAGGTCTGTCTACCTCTCAGCAAAAGGGAGCTTCCTCCTCGCCTCATTAAAGTCAGCTGTGTTCATAACAGGGTAAATTTTCATATTGTGTCACTTTATTAACTATCTGTGTAGTACAGAAGGGTTTTACACATACTTGCTGAGTACAGCACCGTAGCGGTGTAGGCTTTCCAGGAGCTGCCCGGTTCCTCCCTGTTCCGGACTGCCCGCTGGATTGCCTCAGTGTTATAGGGTGACCACAGGCAGATGCCTTCCCTGACCCATAGGGCAGGGACCACCTCCACCTCTGCCGTCTCCTCAAAACAAACGATTTGATACATTTTCTGCAATTTAGAAACAAATAATTTTGTTATTGAATTGTGTTAACAGGTTATCAGATACAGTTTCAGTTGTGCTCATAAGTTTACATATGCCTACCTATAAAATCAATGACAGTTGTTTGATAATGAATGGCCTCACCCAACCTACTACGATTAAAATAAACATTTTTGTGTTATCATTCATACTTACCGAATAATGGCCAAGAAACCAAATATTTTGCCAGGGTATGTAAACTGATCAAAACTGTAGGCTAAGTGAATATGAACTGAACTGATTCACAACTGATTAGAAACTGATTAATAACTGATTAACAAATGTAGGCTAAGTGAATATGAACTGAACTGATTTACAACTGATTAGAAACTGATTAATAACTGATTAACAAATGTAGGCTAAGTGAATATGAACTGAACGGATTCACAACTGATTAGAAATGGATTAATAACTGATTAACAACTGTAGGCTAAGTGAATATGAACTGAACTGATTTACAACTGATTAGAAACTGATTAACAACTACTTCACAACTGATTGACAACATAACTGATTTATGAAGACATCAATGAAAGGCCACAGCTTCAACTAATTTTGGAAATTTGGAAGTTAAATCATTCCAATGCTTTCTTATCCATTAGACTTCACAAGGTGACATTTACAAACCATTAAGGGGCAATAGAGGAAAAACAACTGTCCCTATTCTGAAGTGGAAGTCTGACACACTTTTTTACATCCCCATCAAGTCTTGTACTTTTAACAACAGGTGACAGACCTGAAACAACAAGTATATCTACTTCAGATGTCTCCACTGGATAACAAAAGAAATTCTCTTTTTCATGTAGTAATTATAGATTGCATAATATAACCCTTCACACAGAATTATGTCTTGCACCAAAACAACTTCACCATTAATTCTAAGGCAGTTATCACCATATGAGGTTTTGATAACCATACCATCAATAACCAACTGTTTAAACTGTTTAACAGTGCTGTCAATTAGGTGACAAATAGGTCCCTCTCTGTGCTGCTCTTTGGCGTAGGTCCCTGACTTTTCACAAATGCTTTCGTCTATGCTAAATTCAGAAACCCGTCTGATTACTTGGGCCAAAAGATTGTGCGGTTTTCTAACCATTTTCTTCAGCATTTGTAAAAAGTTTTCAAAAGGGAATCCAGAAAATAAATCTAAGCTCCCATGAACCATGACATCTTCACTTAGGTGAATTAAACCATGTATGTTATACACCACAATCTGAGGTGAACTGAAATGCTCCACAAATGAAACCAGTAATGTATGAGAAAAATAATTTAAGACAAGACATGAGGTGGGACTAGCTAAAACATGAATGGCAACTGAAAGCAACATAAAGTTGTTATAAACCTCATCTAACAGCACACCCCTCAGAACAACTGGACCTGTATACAACAGAAACTGCCTCAGTTCAGTAGCCTTCCACCTCAATCTCTCTGTCAGCGCTCTTGGTTTTCTGACAAACTCAGTAGGGATGAAGGCTCTCAAACTAACCAATTTGTCAGATATGAGTCCGCACTGAACAGAAGAAAGGGGACACCTAAGTGGCCCTACAATACCCATCCACAAATCTAAAAGTTTTCGCACAACGCCAAGACACACCAAATGCATATAGTCGGATGGAAAACCACTCACCATGCTGACATTTATTTCGGTTAAGGGCGAGTGCCCATGGTGGTGATCTTCATCACTACAAGCCCTAAAAGACTCATCAGTTCTGAGAACAGCATGCATTTCAGGGAAAGTCATTCTGTGGTCAATGTAAACACCTGACTGAATGCATTTATCACATCCAGAGTAACCTGTGTGAGACTTAATGCATTTAATGAAAGCTCTAGCTGGGGCATCGCAAATAACTGAAGTCACCTTCACAAAAAAAGTCTTTCCACCTATCTGAAATCCATCACTCATCTTCTTAAGTTCATCAACAAGAGGCCCTAGATACTCTGGCAAAGACTTAGGCAAAACAGAACAACGAAATCAGTTCTGGACTTTTCATGTAGTCTTTCAAAATGCCCAAGATTGGCCAGAACTGCAAGGCTGAGCTTTTAAAAAGCGGCAAACCATCCATGTTTAACTGCAACTTAAACAAGTGTTTATTTCTAACTGTCCCTGAGAATTTCTCAAAAACGTTCTTCAGCGAATTCAAGACTCCAAAATGATAGAATGAGCCACCTGCTAAGTTTTCTATCACATAATGTGTCTTAGTTTTCAACAAAGACCGGCCATCTTTTGGTAGACAGGGATGGTAAACTCTGAGGATACACAGAAGAGTAGAAAGGGCAACTAAAGACACATGAAATTGCACAGCCCAGTCTGATAACTTTGATTCCAAGTTGAAATGGGAAATAGTTTCCTCATCAGAATTTTCATCACTCTCAGTAATGCCCTGCTCAACCATACCAACATCAGATATAGGCCTAGACCTTTCCTCAACCCCACCAACATCAGACATAGGCCTAGAGCTTTCCTCAACCACACCAACATCAGACATACTGTGACTACAGTTTGCCAGACCTTCTTGAACTAGCTCAGGGTTATGCATTTTAGGCTCAAAAGAGTCAAGCATGGTATTGACTCTTTTGACCGCTCTCTTACGCACATTATTCCAATCGCTATATGCCATTGTGCTGGAAACAAGACAAAAAGGAAAATGAGAAAATATGGGTCTACACAGAGTTTGAGACAAACGTTCATGCTATCAAACATTGATCACTTAGAATAGTCTACATAACACCCACATGTAGGCCTAAATGCAACCCTACGTTTCCTTGTTTATTAATTTAAAGGAGCCATATGTAAGATTGTGGCCAAAGCTGGCTAAATTATTCATCCATATTCTGAATATTTTAGAACCTTCCCCCTCCCCATTATTGGGAGATTTAATGAAATATCAACACAAAACTACTGTTGTCAGCGATATTTTGAAATGAACATCATTTGGTAATGTCTTGTAACACATCAAGACCAACTTAAAATATGGCTCCTTTAATTACAATTACCTAAAGAGTTCATTTGAGATCTAATGTTTTCTAATGTCATTGTTAAACAGAGAGTATCCTAAAATGTATCCTATTTGTCCTGTTTGTAAATAAAGGAGGACTTCCAAATAGCCTATTAATTATGGTTGAAAATTAAGTAAAATTGTATTGATTTTCAACTTTGTTTCAATATTAATGATTGAAATAACGTTGATGTTTAATAAGGATTTCGACGTTGAATCAACATTAATTGAGGGTGCAAAACTGATCAAATCAACGTCGGATGTCAACGATTTTAAACGACATAACTTTGACAACGGAACATCATTTCAACGTCTGTAAGACTTGGTGCCCGTTAGCAGACCTCATGTCATTCTGAGCAGGCTAGCTAAAGTTAGCTTTTAATTTTCTGGGAACCTCATATTAAAAGCGGTCAATTATGAAATATCAACAAGCTCATCAGGAGATAAAATATCTTCAAAACCGATCTTCTAAATTAGGCCTTATATTCATATAGCATACACATACTGTATAAGCCCGCTTGGGTATGGCTGTTAAAGTTTATATATAGTCACCAAAATATTACATAATCTACAGTAATGTCGTAATATCCGCAACAATGTATGCGGTATACACATTTTGCCAAAACAAACAATACAGACCTAAAACGAAACTATAGCAAACAAAAAGGTAGGATACAAGAAGAAAAAATGGTAATCACCTCTGTTGCGATGCTGGAGAAAATGAACGAATTGGTCCTGATTCCCGGTCTTTGATCACTATTTTTCCCGGCATTTTATCAGTTTTATGGCTTACCAAAATAACCCAATAGCACACCTGCTGAAGTCACAGAAGCTGTCCCGCTCTCGTCTGGCTATCCAGAATATGCCATAATCGCCAGCCGCGTAATTTTCTATTATGACAAACCATAATTATGCCACTGTTAAACAGAAACACTCGCTGACGCACAATTGTCTGTAATGGGAACCCACAATTATGCCACATTTAAACCAAAACACTTTCTAGAACATTTTTATGCCACAAGGATGCCAAAATGCCCAATTTATGCCAAAATAAAACCAAAATAAAGCCCAAATGTTTGCTATCTGGGCAGCGGCTGACACACAAGACTGAAAAGTTGTAACACTGGGTTTTAGAAGCTAATCCTACTTTGACCTAAACTGAGCAACAGTTTGACAGAAAAGATCTTCCACAGCAGTGAAGGGAAGGAATTGTTCACGTAGGCAAACCGTGCTGTACACATTTCGTATGTGCCGCTGCCAGTGTCAGACGATACCATTCAGTAAGGGAGAGGGGTGAAATGATAATATCATACATAATTCGAGGATTTTTTTTATATCGAATCCCAAACATACATAATTTTCTTATTTGAACAGATCAAATGAAATATTTCATTAAAAAAACTTACACAAGACATACAAAGGGCCCTCTGTCTGTGCCGGGCCCTCAGAATCGTCCTAACCTTCCCCCCTCGACGGTGGGAATGGTGTTAGGGACATGGATATTTAGAAAAAAGAAAAGAAAAAACTAACATCACAACAAGGTTAGATAATAAAAATGCACTCATATTGAAGGTTATATTTAACTGAATAGGTTAAATTAGTGAATAAAATGTACAAGCGACGCTATACAAATACAGGCCATTTTACCATCTTTTATTCTCACCCAGTGTAGCAGACAACTACATGGTAGCCGGAATGGTGGCAAGCATATGGTCTCAGCTGGTCTTATGTTTAGCCACAGACGGTCAGGAAGGAATCAGTGTTTCCGTAGTCAATGTCCGGTAGTGGCCAAATTTACATAATGTTCAGCTTCGAACAGCCTTTTAATTCAGCGTTTGATTCCCACTCATTTCTGTATTTCTTAGAGTCCAGTTTAAACTCAGAAGTGATCACACAGACCAGATGAGGGGGGAACGGACGGGGGTTGAGTGAAATCTGTGATTTTAGTGTGTAGTCATTTATTTTTGAAAGGAAACAGGTGGCACAACAACTCAGAAGGGTTAATATGTGCTCCGTCTGAGCAGGACCTGGGCGGGTGGATTCGGCTGCAGCTCTGTTGCTGCTGTAACAAACATAAGTTCTCCATGTTTAGAGTCCAAGTATCCAAAAACACCATAAAAAGTCACTGTATTTTTCGCTAACCGCATTTTTCTGAAAAATAGCTGGCAGACAAGTCTAAACGCTAAATATAGTTACACAGCTGTGTTACCAGCACTTCCCCCTCTGTCACTGTGTTACTGTGCTTAGTCATGTGACTAAAGGCGACACTCATTTCTTAAAGGGACCGGAGCATTGCCAAAATAAAAAATCTTTTCTTTTTTTTTTACATACGGAATTTACCGGCACGGGCAAAATGACGTCGATAACGGTCATACTTTTCGGTATCTGTAAATTTTCGGTATACCACCCAGCCCTAGGTAGTACTAAAATGTTTTTAGACTAAAAAGTGCAGAATTTAACAAGTTTACATGAAAATGTCAAAAATTGATTGCATTGGTAAAGCCTTATTAATACAATTTATAAGCAAAAAAAGTTATTCTGGGGTTTAGCTACTGTTTAAGATTTAGAAAACGTAGTGACAGCCATCTCCTGAGAGGCTATCTACAGAAAAACATAAAGCTGAAATGTAGGATAAGACTGAACTGAACCAAAAAGAACAAGTTCCTTTAGATGATCACTCTATTAACACCCAAAAATATTTTTTTCAGATGAAATTCAGCAAGAAAACAATTAATGAGTCTTTGAACATTTATACACCATTTTACCTCTATTTTATCTCTTTCCTATTCATACATACCCCTCCTTTGCCGGCTAAGTAGAAGTTGATCAAATGGGAAATAGGCTGCTTAACATTCCACCTTTTCTCACATCCTAGGAGGAGTCTGGGCCTGGTGGCAGTGGACAGAACAATTGCAGGAAACTCAGAGAGGAGCAAGGGAGTTCCTGTTGGCAGGACCATGTAAAGGAAAAGGGCCACGACATGCATCGTACAAGTGGATTCAGGCCCACCACCTTGTTCAGAATGAATTATCTCCAAAACTGCAAAAAACAGTTAATTGTTTAGGGTTATTCAAGTAGGATTATTCCAAGAGTCCAGGGGTAGGTCCAGACTATTTTCTAGCAGGGGGCACAAGGGGTAATCACAATGAAGCCAGGGGGCGCCCACAATTGGGATGAAATAAAACCTCCACCAATCTCTCTTCCATATTTAAAATACTGTAGAAACAAGACCTATTTTAGATTGTACAGTTACTTACTGTAAATATGTATTTGCCTTGATTTTATGAACCACTTTACTTTATTTGTAAAGCAAAAAAGATTTTTTTTTATTTAGCAACACCAAATTCACATAACATTGTTTACAATATTCTCACCAGCATCTGGCTCTTATGTCCAGTTAGTAAGCTCAACACCAGTAGTCAAAGGCAAATTAATTGGGTGTGATGTGTTAAGAAATACAACAGCATTTACAGAACAGGTATCGATTCAAATTTCAAGAAATAATCAATTCCGATTCTCAAGAGTTAGAATTGATTATTACGATCTGATTATCCAAAATATGTTTAGTGCTATTTAACAGTTTACAGAAATAAACTGTATTGTAGTGTTCTGGGCAAACACAGCCGCAAAGGCTCATGGGAATTAACCTTTTGACAGCAAAAGTCCTTTGAATGTTGTTTGCAGATAAGGTCAAGGTATGTTATTGAATTACTTTTGTTCACTGTTAAGTTGTAAAGTTAATGTGAAGTTTAGTCACAGTTCTGATTTCATGTTGGCACCATGACTCTCTCTTTAAAAGAAATACTAGATGACGTATGACTTCAACTACTTGTCTGAACTGATCAATACTGTGTGACCAGAGCAAATGTGATAGGAGCTACTACAGCTTCAGGTTTACATGTAAAATAAATGGAGGAGTGTGATGAAGCATTGCGAAAAAGCTTTTCTGCCTGACTTGTGTGAACAATTCCCGCTGCAGATGTGATGGAAAATTCGTGCTTCATTTTATGTGGTGCATTCGCGCTCATGCCGTCTATCGCTCAAGTTGGAAAAATCTGAATTCCATCGTCAAATCGTGCCGCGACAACCAATCAGGGGACAGAGTTTCTGTGATTCTGTGACTATCATGGAGTCACAGCCTCAGCAGGACATGGAAGAAATACTGATAAACATCGTGCCTAATCACCCCGAGCTACACGACACAAGCAATTCTCTATACAGAGACAACTATTTAGACAGGAATGCTCTTAAGAGGTTTGTGGGTGGCTCTTAAAAGAGCCGTTGTTGCTGTAAAAGCACCTCTCGGCCTAGAAGTCAGCCTTGAAACAGCCTCCTCACCTGGTTTCCTGGTAGCAGCTCCTGCACCATGTCCCACGTTGCTCAATATTGTAAACTTTTACGAACCGCAGACAGATGGACAGCTGGTCAGAAATGTAGTTGGTGTTTCGGCAGGCGAAGCTTGGACCTTCACGGCACAAACTGGGCGAGCAGGTCACGTTCTCCAGGCGGCGAGGAGCCGGTGTTTATGAGAGGCTCGCTGCTATTCCCTCCGCCGTAGCTAGACTGTATCTGTAACTCACCAAACCTCCAGTGCAGCGGTCCCCGGTCTACCGGAGGCCAGGCCGAACACGTAATCCACTCTGTCCTCCGTCAGCTCGGTCCATAATCCACCGCCAGCTGCACTGTGGCCCCAGCTCAGCTGAAGCCCGGGCCAAACACGCAGTCCTCTGTCAGCTCGGTCCATAATCCACCGCCAGCTGCACTGTAGCCCCAGCTCAGCTGAAGCCTGGGCCGAACATGCAATCCTCCGTCAGCTCGGTCCATAATCCACCGCAGATGCACTCTGGCCCCAGCTCCGATGAAGGCCATTTCGCCTGTGAAAATACCATATTTTAAGCGGGACCAGTTCGCGTTGTACATGCTTCAAGGTGCAAATGTGCACGCGAACAGCCAGGCTTGTGTCGCGCTTAATAGTTGCTCCTATCGCGCTCAGTGTGGACACAGCATTACACTGGTGTCAGAAGTGGGATGGTTATTGCTAAAGAAGTACACAACCTGATTACATCCATGGAGAAAGCTCTCAAACGAAATCAGAAGATGCTTAAGAAGAAAGGATGGCGAGAAAAGACCTTTGTGCAACCTGATTGTGCGAGTGTGGAAAGGGCTGAATCACACCAACATCGATTGGAAGAGTGGGTAGTCCGACCGCGATGGGCAGAGGATGTTGAGGCAGATGTCCGCCGGCACCATTTGGAGCAGCATGGGATCCTGCAACAACAGACTGCGGTGGGTGGAGCCAACGGTCATCAAGGATTCACCAGGCCCACTCATGCTGCAGAAAGATGCCTGGTTGACACTGCTACGTTCTCAACAGCAGCTTGCAGAGCCATAGCCACGGGCCCATCGAGTGATGCCCAGCGAACATCAATAAAGTTGCCACGTTACACAGGGGAAGCTTCAGCTGACACTTACCTTGTACAGGTTCAGCTTGCTGCACAACTAAACTCCTGGACGTCACAGGAAACAGCAGTTCATGTTGCACTCTCTCTGGAGTGGAGAGCTTTGCAAATACTCACTGATCTTCAGCCAGACGAGCTCCAGGATTGGGTGGTGCTGAAGGCCGCCCTCCAGCAATGTTTAGGCAACGCGGCGGTCCCAGGAAGAGATTCAACGGGGGCTGCTACAGGTGTGGATTACATGGCCACATCGCTCACTACTGCCCAGCTCCAGCCCAGCTCCAGCCCAGCTCCAGCCCCTAAAAACCAGCAGCATTCAGAGCAGTTAAACTAAAGTTGGATTGCACTGAGGGGGAACTGCCATCCACTGTAGCTGAGACTACCCCCAGCCTCAAAACACAAAGACTTGGACGCCTTGGCCAGTTACATGGACTGTATTTGGATTGTGTAGACACTTACACTTGTAACATTTACATGACACACGCACATGTAGGGACCTGGCGGTGAGTGCCAGTACCCACTGTTTAAATGCATCTAGACACTGAGGGCCCGGGGAGGGAGATGGGGATACCCGGCAGTATTCCCATGTCCCACCCCTCTGTTTTAAGTGCACATTAGAACAACACCAACACCACAATTGAGCAGGGGGAGAGAGGCTGGGGGTCTTTCCACACCCCTGTTTGTTGGTCCATCAGGGGTTGGAGCCCGGGTGGAATATCGGGCCGTCGGGTCGGGGACCTCTGCTGGTGGGCTACTCTTGCCGGGGTGGGGTCCTTGGTGGTCTGCTTGTCCCCGTCCTGGTGGGCAAGGGGTCCGTCTCCCGGGTGCAGGGGCAGGGCGGTCTATTGGGGCGTCTGTCCCTGGGCCTGGGAGTATAGAGTATGTATGGGGTGTATGAATGAGTGTACTGCATCTTTTTTTCGTGTGGCCTGTATTTGTAAGAATGTGTGCGCATGAGAGGCCTCCTGCCGGTTCCATGAGTTCTGCTACCTGGTCGGTTCATCTGGGGGGGCTGTCCGGCATTTTCTGGACCCCTGATCTTGGCGCTCTGCATGGGGCGGGATTTGGACCCGGGAGCTGGTAGATCTGCATGTCCAGGTGCTGGCTGGGGAGGCCGTACATCCGCTGTGGCTTGTACTGTGGCTCCTTGGCGTGTGGGTGTGTAGGGGGGTCAGGTTGTTAGCGGTGGGTATTGGTCCGGTGATCGGCCCTGCGCTGGTCCGCCTGCGGCTCCTGCGCTCTGTGGGACCCTGGACGCATACGTCTCCTGCCTCCTTCATGTCTGTGTCGATTCCTGTAGGACGGATTGACGGTTCCTTACACCAGCTATTAATCACTTGCATGGGGAAACCTTATTCAGACCTGCATGCTCGCACACACACATTGGTGTGGGGACATTGGTGTGGACGGACACAGCTGAGGTTATCGTCATTAGTTAGTTGTTACCAGGAGCTTACCAGAAACATTAGTATTGTGTTCATTAATCCATGCTTGTGTGTAGTGAATGTGTTATTCTTAGTTTATATGACTGGATCTGAACTATTGTTGTGGTTCTGTTCAGCTCATTGTTTTTGTTTGCTTTGTTTTACTGCTTCTCTGCCGTCCGGCAGAGGTGGAGGACTGGGATGTTTTCTTGTGTTCTTTGTTTGCCTCCCTGTCTTGTGTCGTCGGTTCGCGCCTCTGCTGGTCCTGTTTCTTTTCTTCACCTTCTTCCTTTCTTCCTTCTTGCCTCATTGAAGTCACATGTAAGGACTCATACCCCCTTCCACAAATTGATGATGCACTGGACTACTTTGCTGGCTCCTCCTGGTTTAGCTCCCTTGACCTGCGCAGTGGCTACTGGCAGGTAGAGCTGTCACCAGAGTCCCAGCCCAAAGACTGCATTCTCCATTGGGGAGGGGCTGTGGCAGTTCAAAGTCATGCCGTTTGGGCTTTGTAATGCCCCTGCCACATTTGAATGATTGATGGAGAGGGTCCTTGGACAAATCCCCCGTAATCGATGTGTGGTCTGTCTGGATGACCTCCTGGCCCATGCTGCAGATTTTCAGGGCGCACTGCAGAATTTGCAGGATGTCTTTGAAACCTTTGGCCATGCAGGCCTTCCCCTCAACCCAAAAAAGTGCCAACTGCTGCGGAAAGAAGTCTCCTTCCTTGGTCACATTGTCAGCAGGGAGGGGGTGTCCACTGATCCAGCCAAAGTGACTGCAGTCCAAGAATAGCCAACCCCAAGTGATGTGTCAGAGCTCCGCAGCTTCCTTGGCCTGGCTTCCTATTATCGGCGGTTCATAAAGGACTTTACTATCATTGCCAGCACTTTGCACAAGTTAACTCAGAAAGGCCAAATGTTCCAGTGGACTGATGACTGTGTTTCATCTTTCTCAAGGCTTCGCTCTGTCTTGGTGGCGGCACCAGTGTTGGCCTATCCTGAATCAACAAAGACCTTCATTATTGACACAGATGCAAGCAATGTGGGTTTGGGCGCGGTGCTCTCCCAGGAAGGGCTGCATGGTGAACAGGTTGTTGCCTATTACAGTCATTCTCTCGGCAAACCAGAGAAGAACTATTGTGTTACCCGGAGGGAACTGTGGGCAGTGGTTATGGGCCTTCGTCACTTCTGCCCGTATCAGTTCTGCGAACTGATCATGCATCACACACCTGGCTGTTGAATTTCAAAGAGCCTGAGGGCCAGTTTGCCAGGTGGATCGAGACCCTCCAAGATTATCACTTTGAGATTCAACATCGGGCAGGCCGACTCCATAACAACGCTGATGCTCGGCCTTGTGAGGGAGAAAGATGCTGGTTCTGCAAACGGGTTGAGGATCACCTCATACAAGGTCCCAAGGTGTCTGTATTGCAGTGTGTGGAGACGCCCAGAAATGAGGACTGTGAAACCATTGATCCCCAGCAGCTCCAGCAGGACCAAAATCAGGACTCCGTACTTGCATGTGTTAAAGCTTGGGTTGAGACAGGCACCGACCGGAGTGGGAAGCCGTGTCAGCCCTCAGCCATTGGTTCCATCTGGGGAGCAGGCAGAGGATGACACCCAGCCAGAAACACCTGGATTTCCCCCAGCCCTCCATGTCCAGGTCGGCGGCAGCGGTGTCTCCCACGGCACCTTTCAGACTTTGTAGTGGGTTCTTTGATTGCTGGGGACAGCTAATCCAGCTAGGTGGGGGCTGTGTAGTGTTCTGGGCAAACACAGCCACAAAGGCTCATGGGAATTAACCTTTTGGTAGGAAAAGTCCTTTGAATGTTGTTTGCAGTTAAGGTCAAGTTATGTTATTGAATTACTTTTGTTCACTGTTAAGTTCTTAAGTTAGTGTGAAGTTTAGTCACAGTTCTGACTTCATGTTGGCACCATGACTCTGGGGGATAGTACCGAGAACGACTTACCCCTCTCTGTTGTACGGCAGGTGGTGCAGAAAAATAAATGACAGCTGAACTGTGACTCTAACTACTTGTCTGGGCTGGTCATTACAGTATTAACCCTGGTGGAATTAAGCCATAAATAGCTGTCATGACTTTTACAACGTATTTTAGCTGTAAAAAATGGGCAAATATGTTAAACAATTTAACTGATTTGTTTCTTTGTATTTTTATAAGGATCAATTCAGAATAGTTTTTACATTTTTTTCCAACACAGCTCTAATGACACTATATGCAAACAAGTTTTTGTTCTACAACTCTTCAAACAAATTTTTACCATTAACCTGGTTTAGCACTAGAAAATAAACAGTGTTCTTTGTAAAAATCAGTCTTAAAGATAAAGTTTAAGCATGTTAAAATAAGTGTTGAACGGCCTATATCATGCAAAATCAAGCTTTTTTAGAGTTGTCAACCATCTGGTAGTGCAATTTTCTCACAAGAAAACCGAAAGAGTGGTTTTGTCTTAATTCACGCATGTCTGAGTAAACTTCCTGAATCCTGCTGCACTGCACTCTCCTGAAAAATGACTGAGTGGTAACATAGTGATGTATTTTACGTCATCATGTTACCGGTAGGAAGTGCTAGCGGTGTCCACACACACCCCTACAGAGAGAGCGGTTTGGCACCCTTCTCATAGCTGCTCCAGTTTTAGGAGCCCGAACCACTTTTTTGTGTGTGAAATTTTACTTTCTAAAACGTTGCTTTAAAAACGCCAGTTTAGCTGCATGGATTGAATTACTTTATTCTACATTCCTACAGAACAGCAGCTGGATCACTTCCAACAGTGAAGATGCCTGATGGATTGAACAGAGAAGTAAGTAGCTACATGTCAATGTGTGTTAGCCATTTATCAAGCTGCTTATGTGATCTTATAACATCATTGTGTGGTTAATTAATTTATCTGTAGCATCTCAGAATGTTCAGTAAAATAGTTCAAACAACACCTACAGCCTTTTCTGGGCTGGGAAGACCTGCCTACTGGACTAAGCTGTGGTGGTTTGGGCTCTGTCTAAAGTCTGCATGGGCTCTGTCTAAAGTCTGAATGGGTCCTGTGTAAACCTGGTAGATCTAGCAGCTGAAATAAGCTTTATTGACTCTTGTTTTTACAACAAAAATAATAACAACAAATAACATCTGAGTCTTTAATGTAACAAAGTTTCATTGAGGTACTTGGCGCACTTCAAATTAACTGTTGGTCGAGGTAAGGCTAAGCCTGTTTTTCTCAAACAGGAAGAGCGGTTCTGCGCTCACGATGGGGGAAAAAACTCCAGGATACAAGTTAAATTTCAGGACAAATTAATTTGTTTATAACACCAACAGTAACATTTTATCATATAGACATCTATCTCAGAAGTTGAAAGCTGTAAAATACCATGTTATAGGCCCTTTAAACCATAAACATTCAAACAAATGTTAGAAAGTTTTCTTTGTTACATGACTCCTCTGACTTCTAGCTCCACTTTGCACAACTTCGACTGAACAGAAAAATAAATCAATTAAATGTGGTTTACTAAAGATAAGATCTCTCCCCTCAAAAACACTCTTAGTAAATGACTTAATTTGTGATAATAATATTGATCTGTTTTGTCTTGCAGAGACATGGTTACAGGAAGAGGACCATGTCACAATGAATGAGACAACTCCCGCTAGCTACTTAAACTTTAGTGTCCCTCGAAGTATTCAGATTTAGTAATTAATCCCCAAAAAAATAATAGTTACAGTTCCTTTGAGCATTTAATCTTTAGCCTTCCTCATACACATAACAAAGTAGTAAAGCCACTTTTATTCGTGGTCTTATATCGTCCACCAGGCCCTTATTCTCAATGTTTAGATTAGATCTCAGATTTTCTATCTGACTTAGTTTTAAACACTGATAAAGTCATTATAGTCGGAGACGTCAATATTCATGTTGATAGTGAAAGTGATGGTCTAAATACAGCTTTAAACATTATCTTAGACTCAATAGGCTTTGCTCAAAATGTGCAGGGACTTCTTGTCACCACACTTAGCCATAGGAGATTAGCTCCCTGGTTTAATTCAGAGCTACGTACCCTGAAGAAGAACGTTAGAAAACTAGAGAGAAAATGGCGCTCCATGCATTTACAGGATTCCTATTTAGTGTGGAAAAATAGTCTATTGCTATATAAAAAAGAGCCTTCGAACAGCTAGAACACCATATTATTCATCTTTAATCAAGGAGAATAAAAATAATCTTAGGTTTCTTTTTAATACAGTTGCCAAACTCCCGCAGGATCATAGCTATATCGAGCCAACCATCCCCCAAGCTCTTAGTAGTGAAGACTTCATGCAATTTTTTATAAATAAAATAGACTCTATAAAAATTAAGATATTTGGGAACCTTCCCAATAAACTTGCTTCCTCTTTAGTTAATGAGGCCGTATCAAAAATGGTTGAACCTAATATATGCTTAAACTGCTTTAATGCAGCCAAACTTTCTGATGTACTAAAATTATTGGCTTCATCTAAACCTTCAACTTGCGTTTAGACCCATTCCCAACTAAACACTTAAAATAAGTTTTCCCTCTGATCGCTGCTCCAATTTTAGATATAATGAATTTATCCTTAGTCAATGGATATGTACCACAGGAGTTTAAGATTGCTGTAATTACACCTCTACTTAAGAAACCATCTCTTGATCAAAACGACTTAATTAACTATAGACCGATATATAATCTTCCCTTCTTATCTAAAATTCTTGAGAAAATAGTGGAACACCAGATATGTGAGCATTTAAACAATAATGAGCTATTTGGGAAGTTTCAGTCAGGCTTTAGAGCTCATCATAGCACTGAAACAGCTCTGGTGAAGGTTACTACTGATATTCTCATAGCTTCAGACAATGGACTGGTGACCATTCTGGTCCTGTTAGATCTCAGTGCTGCCTTTGACACTGTTGATCACAATATTCTCATAGAAAGGCTTCAAAGTGTGGGTATAATAGGAACAGCACTAGGCTGGTTTAAATCTTATTTGTCCAAGAGATTTCAGTTTTTTCAGGTAAATGATAAATCTTCCTCAACCTCAATAGTTACTTGCGGAGTACCACAGGGTTCAGTGTTTGGGCCGATTCTTTTTAATATATATATGCTTCCTATTGGTAAAATAATTAGGCAGCATGGGATAAATTTCCATAGTTACGCAGATGATACACTGCTATATCTATCCATAAATCCTGATGAATCCAATCAGTTAGGTAGACTACAGGCATGTCTGGAAGACATAAAAACTTGGATGACTCTAAACTTCTTGCTTCTGAATTCTGATGAAACAGAAGTTGTCGTCTTTGGACCAGAAGCTCTGATAAAGAAACTACTTAGTCAACCCCTTCAACCAGACGGCATTAAATTAGCCTCCAGTAATAAAGCGAAGAACCTCTGTGTTATTTTTGACCAAGATATGTCATTTAGATCTCACATTAAAGCAGTCTCTAGGATTTCCTTTTTTCACCTTAGGAATATTGCAAAAATTAGAACCATCCTGTCCAGGAGTGATGCTGAAAAACTAGTCCATGCCTTTATTACTTCAAGGCTGGATTAATGTAACTCTTTATTATCAGGTAGTCCACAGAATACAATTAAAAGTCTTCAGTTAGTCCAAAATGCTGCTGCTAGGATTCTGATGAATATTAAAAGAAGAGATCACATTTCCCCTTTTTTAGCTTCTCTTCACTGGCTCCCAGTGAGATCTAGAATATAATTCAAGATCCTCCTTCTGACATATAAAGCTCTTAATAATCTAGCTCCATCTTACATAAGAGACCTGATTGTTCCATATGTTCCTAAGAGAGCCCTTCACTCTCAGACTGCAGGTTTACTGGTAGTTCCTGGGATTTCTAAAATCAGAATCAGAATCAGAATGAGCTTTAATGGCCAAGTATGACACATACAAGGAATTTGACTCCGGCAACTTTTCTCTCCAGTACAGAACTTAAATAAGTGAAATAAAAAAGGAAATAAAAATAAATACAAATAAATAATAAAGGATAATATATACACCAAACCAGGGTTATCTTACAGTGAGTATATACAGCAGTGCAGAGTTATAGTTTATTGTTCATGTGAATGGACTCACACTCTGTGACTATTCAGAGTTCATCAGAGCGACAGCCTGGGGAAAAAACTGTTCTTATGTCGGGTGGTTTTGGCATACAGCGCTCTGTAACGCCGGCCTGAGGGGAGGAGCCTAAACAGGTTGTGGCCAGGGTGTGAGGGGTCAGTGGTGATTTTTCTGGCCCGCTTCCTGACCCTGGCCCGGAATAGGTCTTGAATGGAGGGAAGATCAGTACCTATGATCCTCTCTGAGGACGTGACTGTTCTCTGCAGTCTGTCCCTGTCCTTCCTGGTGGCGGATCCGAACCAGACAGAGATGGATGAGGTCAGGACAGACTGAACTATTGCTGTGTAAAAGATGGTCAGCAGCTCCTGAGGCAGGTTGAACTTTCTGAGCTGACGCAGAAAGTACAGCCTTTGCTGGGCCTTCTTCCTTATAGAATCTATGTGGGAGGTCCACTTCAGGTCCCGTGTTATGGTGGATCCTAGGAACCTGAAAGACTCCACTGTGGGGACGGACCTGTTGGTGATTATGAGAGGAGATGTTGATGAGGGTCTCTTCCTGAAGTCCACTGTCATCTCCACAGTTTTGAGCGGGTTTAGCTCCAGGTGGTTCTGACTGCAGCAGAGGACCAGCTGTTCCACTTCCCTTCTGTACGCAGACTCGTCGCCGTCACGGATGAGTCCAGTGACGGTGGTGTCATCTGCAAACTTCAGGAGTTTCACAGAAGGGTCTCTTGACGTGCAATCAGTGGTGTAAAGGGAGAAAAGCAGTGGGGAGAGAACGCATCCCTGGGGGGCGCCGATGCTGAGGGACCGGTTGCTGGATATGAAGTTACCCAGTTTCACCTGCTGCCTCCTGTCAGTCAGGAAACTGGTAATCCACTGACAGGTGGAGGTCTGGGACGATGGTGTTGAATGCAGAGCTGAAGTCCACAAACAGGACCCGAGCGTAGGTACCTGCAGAGTCTAGGTGGTGCAGGATGTAGTGGAGAGCCATGTTGACTGCGTCATCAACTGACCTGTTTGTTCTCTAGGCGAACTGCAGGGGGTCTAGGAGGGGATCCGTGATGTCCTTCAGGTGGGACAGCACCAGTCGCTCAAAGGATTTCATGACCACAGATGTCAGGGCGACTGGTCTGTAGTCATTTAATCCTGTGACAGGGGACTTCTTGGGAACCGGAATGATGGTGGAGCGTTTGAGGCAGGAGGGGATCTCACACAGCTCCAGGGAGTTATTGAAGATCTGAGTGAAGATGGGAGCCAGCTGGTCAGCACAGACTTTCAGACAGGACGGAGACACTCCATCAGGACCTGATGCCTTCATAGGCCGTTTTCACATGTGTGGCCGTACCAGAAAACGGCCAGAGAAAATGCTAATTTTTTCTGTTCACATGTCACGGATCTCTGCCCGTATTTGAATCCAGCGTTTTACTACAAATAAACAGCAGGTGGCGGTATACAAATAAGTCTGTAGTTCTCCAACAAACAAGGGAGTGAGAAGTACCGACGTCATAAAACGAGCGACAGGCTAGAATGTAAACAAACTGGTCTACTGGTCAGCTGCTACCTGAAGCCATCTACAGGGTGAGTGTTGTAGTAAACCCGCCGTTTTGTAATCTGCTGTGTTGCTGTGGGATGCTTGAATCGCGTTGTTTTGGTATTTGTATGGTCGCGAGGTGATTCTGTAATTTCGGCCGGCGGTGTCGTCATTTCCGCGTGGAGCGCGTCTATTGTCTTGAGTACGGCCAGAGTACGGGTTGTGTTCACATGATACGTGGCCGCCCGTACCTGGACTCGGATACTACCTCCAAGGCAGGTCTCTCTGGCCGTATCCTGGCACGGTACAGTCTGTGTTCACATGGTACGAAATAAGTGGATTTTGACCAAATACCGTACCCGAGTACGGACTCCCGTACCATGTGAAAGCGCCCTTAATCCTCTGTCTCTGAAATAGTTGGCGCACATCCTGTTCACAGATCCTCAGCACAGGCAGGGGGTCAGGTACGGGGGTGGTTTTGGGTGATGCTAGGCCTTTTGTGATGGAGATGGTGGGGGAGGTGGAAGGTGTGAAAGTCGTTTCAAACCTGGAGAAAAAGTCATTGAGGTCTTCAGCCAGGCGGGGGCTCCCCACAGGGTGGGGGGATGGTCTCCTGTAGTTGGTAATGGTCTGCAGGCCCTTCCAAACTGCAGAAGAGTCGTTGGCAGAAAAACAATCCTTCAGCTTTGCACTGTAGTTCCTTTTTGCTGCCTTGATCTCCTTTGTCAGCTTGTTCCTGGCCTGCTTGTACAGGTGCCAATCCCCACTCCTGTAGGCCTCCTCTTTGTCCTGGTGTAGCCATCTCAGTTCTGCAGTGAACCATGGTTTGTTGTTGTTGAACGTGCAGAAGGTTTTGGTCTGCACACACATGTCCTCACAAAAGCTGATGTAAGATGTCACAGTTTCAGTCAGTTCGTCCAGGTCTGAGGCTGCTGCTTCAAAGACGCTCCAATCAGTGCAGTCAAAGCAGGCCTGTAACTGCATCTTTGACTCATCTGTCCTTCTCTTCACAGTTCTTACTACAGGCTTAGCAGATTTCAGCTTCTGCTTGTAAGATGGGATGAGGTGGACCAGGCAGTGGTCAGAAAGTCCCAAAGCAGCACGGGGGACAGAGCGATATGCATTCCTTATTGTGGTGTAGCAGTGGTCTAAAGTGTTCATGTCCCTGGTGGGACACGTCACGTGTTGTCTATATTTAGGCAGTTCACAGCTGCCTAAATATAGCTGGAAGCGCGGCAGCTGTAGTGCGCTGTCCGGGATTTGTTCACTGGACCAGGTTTCAGTGAAGCAAAAGGCGGCAGAACGATGAAAGTCTGAGTTCTTGGATAGGAGAAGGAGCAATTCATCCATTTTGTTAGGCAGAGAGCGGACGTTCCCCAGGTGTATGGATGGGAGAGCGGTGCGTAATCCCCGCTGCCGCCACTTAACTAGCACACCAGCTCGTTTCCCTCGTCGGCGTCTCCGTCTAAATCAACAGAGCGCTGCTGCTCCTCCGGTCAGAATCTCCATAAAGCAGTCTGGTTGATTAAAAACCGGTGAAAAAAGTCCCGCACTGGATTGTGCTGAGCCTGGTTCTGCCGGAGGTTTCTTCCTGTTAAAAGGGAGTTTTTCCTTTCCACTGTCGCTTCATGCTTGCTAAGTGTGAGGGATTGCTGAGAATTATACGACGCAATCTTCTGTGGTTCTCTAATATCTACATTAAACATTGTATTGTAATAACTCTTCTTGTAAAGTGCCTTGATATCAAATTTGTTGTGAAACGGCACTATATAAATAAACTGAATTGAATTGAATTGTGCACTACAGCACATCAGAAAATGTTCAGGCATACTTTGTGTTCCTCTACCTTTTTTGGTGTTACCTATCCATTGCCTGAAGTAAAAATGTATTGTTCTCAACACCTCTCTCACTGTGATCATGCTACCATTTCATTACCATGGTGCCCTTCCTAGAAATACATCTGGAATCCTCCATCTGTATGGGGAGCCTAAGTAATTCCCTTCTACTTCTGGTCCATAGCTCCCCTACTAAAGAAAAAATAATTAAAGTCAACGTAACAATAAAAGTTATTTTCTGATCTCTGTGATTCAGGGTGTAAGACAAAGCGGACCAAAAAATAACTTTTATCGCTCTTTGGACTTCCATTCGATTTTTTCCCATCAGGAGACCTATGTTGTTTTTAGATTCTGAAATTTTTAAATGAGGAAGTAGTATGTCCTTTTTTTATAAGCAGGGTATTTTGTCTATAATCTTAAACATGTCTGAAAGTATCCTTAAACAGTAATAAGAAATAGAAAATTATGATGGCTTTTTTCATTTGTAAGACAACTTTAGTGCAGCAATAATGTTACATAAAAAAATAATTCCACATGCCATCAAGGGTAGACAAATTGAGCAGACATGACAAATAACAGACTTCCTAAGGCACTTTTTTACTGCATAAAGGACGTTTTTGATAGTTAATTACAAGTAGGTTTTGGTATAATCACAGAGCAACTGTAGAATCTTCAAGACCATATTATACAGAATTTTAAAACAATTTCTTATAATTTACATTTTCACCAGGAGGTTTATGTGTAGCTACTGATCTTTGCAGCTGCATGGGATCCATGGCTGCTGCAGTGAGGCTTACTGTCTTCAGCACTCTCAACCTGCACTCCTGCTGCTCAGAAAACTTTTATTTTTATTAAAGAAATCTTTGATGTCTCCACCCTGTCTCCGTTTCAGAGTTACGTTATACTGAAAATACGTCCATATACACAATCAAAAGCAACACAGTATTTGTACTGTTCATTCATGGTGCAAAACATAGTGGTTGCATCCATCCATCCATCTTCTTCCGCTTCTTCCCGAGGCGTTCCCAGGCCAGCCGGGAGACATAATCCCTCCAGCGAGTCCTGGGTCTTCCCCTGGTCCTCCTCCTGGTAGGACATGCCCGTAACACCTCACAGTGACAGTGCAGTGATAGTGAAAAAAATGCCTGTGTAGTATTAGCTAATTCAGACAAAATTCATTGCAGACACGTCAGTGGTAAAGTGTAGGAACATTTTCTTGTTTAAAATCAATAGACCAAAATAAATCGAACATCTAACAGTTCTCAAGGTTTTCAATAGAGTGCTTATCTAAAATTCGGTGCAGATTGCTGTGCTGTAGTGGGCAAAGAGTCGAGTTCAAGTCAGTTTAAGTCTTTCAAAATAAAAGCACTGGTGCCGACTTCAATTCCATTCAATTGTATTATAGTGGCTGACATGGAACTTTACACATTGATGGACACGTACAAGAATACTGCCATTGAGTACAGAGAGTTACGACACACTTTGAACTAGCCGACAAGCGGTCACATGGTTCATGAACTAATGAGTTCCAAACATCCCAACGCCATCATTGAGTTCTGGCAAAAAACCTAATTACTTTTTTTCACTTCCTCCACTATTTTCTCTAAATTACTATCATGTGAAGTGATTACTTTAATATATGTTTCATAAATGTTCTACAGTGTTTTATATTGTTATGCAGTTAAAACCAAACTTTAGTGTAAATTCCCAATTTAAAGCTCTCTCTGATTTCATTTACATGCTATATCTTGTCCTATTTACTTAAAGATGCCAATAGTTACGAACTGTATTCCAGCTTTCCTTTAGACAAACAACCTTGAAAAAACATGCTATATTACTTTTTCCAGGATAAACTCGTAGTCCCAAGCAACCCATGTATAGACGTGAGTCTGTCTCCTCTCTGCCTGATGTCAAATGGAAAGTTAGCTGAATGGGAGAGATAATCTAAACTACTTATTTTAAAGAAGTTTTAAATAACAAGAAGGAAAAAATGTGTAGATGTTTGATGATATGGGATTCATACTGTTCTGTGGTTAATCTAAAGATTCAGCATTTCAGTTTTATTTTTCTCCAGATCTGAGCAAATATCTGTAACCTAGTGGATTGTGCTTCTAGACAGAAACTTTAAAAGTAGTTATTTGATTTAAAACAATATTTAAATCAAACTGTTTCAATTAAATACATATCAGGGGGTAAAGAATTGTATACTGACTGTGCAAACCAAGATATTACCAAACATTGTATTGTATTTTTTTAAATACAATATTATGTAAAATGTAAAAAAGGCTTCAGTGAAGAAGTTTCACTACAATTCTGTATCACAACTAAATTTGGACAATGTTGAAATAAGCAGTTTATCCTTGGTAACAGTGAAAGCAGCTCCCTTTTATTGTAATCCTCAATCCTGTTGTTAGATGCTTGAATCTTTCCCGGGCTTCTTTGCACAGCCTGCACCCGGGATACTGCCTGGTCTGGTGAATCTTTGTAAAGCGCTAGCTATGGCAATAAAAAACAGGATTATTTGGTTGGTTAATCTTAATGACAGGTCCAGAGGCAGCACAGACTGAGTCCAGGAGACAACGCATGGCTAGACCTTGGAAAAGAGAACAAGGAAGTCTCAAGGAAAAGGTATCTGGAAAAAACCTCCATGACAGTCAAACATTTTCGATCAGGGCTCAGCATGCCATACTGTTCCCCCAATGAAATTGTAAAATAAACAAAAAATATCTACAGGTACAATTTCAGAGATGACAGTTTACAAAGACAAAGATTAATATTATTAAAGAATTTAGCTTTTACCGTGTGGTTATATTTTCCGAGATTAAGAAAGGAAGAAACAGAACATGGTTGTGTATTTTTAATAATTCTTAATTTCTTGTATTCTCTGCTCAATCACATGATTGCAAAGGAACATTTTATAAAAAAAAAGTGTATGGGATAGGATTTGTGCCAATAAAATCAACTAAAAAGTACAGTCTCACACAAAACATAACACAATAAAGCAACCAAATAGAGCATTTCAGAAGCAAAAATGGGAATTACTGAAACAAAAAACAAAACAAAATCAGTCAAGCACAAAACACATCAAAAATGTTCTGCTCTAATGGTGCTTACACACCAAAATGTGATAGACGCGACCAGAGAGTCCGGTTTACATGTAAAATCAATGGAGGAGCTCAATGAAGCACAACTCGGGATCCCGCGACATGTCAGAAGCAGATTTGCGTCGCGGAAAAGCTTTTCTGCCTGATTTGTACGACCAAGTAGTGTGGCTGGTGTGTTTCAGGTACGACCAAAAATATGCGCTGGATTTTATGTCTAGCTGAGAAGTTGGAGAAATCTCAACTACAGCTTCAAGTCTTGCCGCCACAACCAATCAGCTGAGGGGTGTCAGTGATGCTGTGACTGAGTGAATGGAGTCTCAGCAGAACCTGTAAACTGATAAACACCGTGGCTAATCACCCTGAGCTACATGACACCAGCCGTTTTCTATACTGAGACAGGAATAAAAAAATAAACATTATAAGGAGGCTAAACTATTTAGACAGGAATGCTCTTAAGAGTTTTGTGGGTGGCTCTTAAAAGAGCAGTTGTGACCACAAAACAGCTTCCTCAGCCGTACACCCAGGCCTTGTAATGTCTCCACCAAAACCCGTCCGGCGCAGCTCACATATAAGCTTTTGCTAACAGCAGACAGATGGACAGCTGCTCAGGTTGGTAGTTGGTTTCACGGTGGGGCAAAGCTTGGACCTTCGCGGCACAAACTGGGTGAGGAGCCGGGGTGTCTATTGATCCTTCCGCTGCTGCTCCACTGGCAGCGGTCCCGACATTTAATGTGGTCAGCTCATAGACCAGAGTCCACGGGGAGCTCCCGGATGGTCGGGAGAAGAAGGGAGGGAGGAGGAGGAGGGCAGTGGAGCAGTCCCGGTAAGGATACTACCACATTTCCACTTCATGCGAATGAAAATGGCATATTTTAAAGCACGACCAGTTCAATTTGGACACGCTTCAAGGTGTGAATGTGCAAGCGGCAAGCTAGGGGGGTGTCACGCCTTTGGTTGCGTCTATCGCGTTCGGTGTGTAAGCGTGGTAAGTTTTTGCTTTTGCGTCTGATACAAAGTCTCAGTAGGCAAGGCTTAGCAGCGCATCAATCTCATTGGTTATGATGGTTTGGAATGGGTGGGTCAAGCTGTGTGCCAAACGGCATTTAAAATAAGAAGAAACGTTATGTTCATTCAACCTGAGGGTTTTAAGTAAAGTGAGTGGGACTCAGGCAAGACAGAAAAAACTATCTCTACATTGACGAACAATTGCAAAGGTAGGCAATGTTATTAATTATCTATAAATTGTATGCTGTGTTATGTTTGACTTTAAATCAGAAGTATATTTAGGATTTTAAATGTCGAGTTTACAATGTTAAATTGCCAAGGTGTTGATTGTAAGCTTAGCATGCAGCCGCCGGCTTGAGGCAGTCTGCGTTCGTGTGGTATTATAATCTTTAAATGCCCAGCTTCTTAAAAATATTCTAAGAAAAAAAAACTACTACAATTCTTAAAACAATAAAGTAATATAGCTTACCGTTTCCCTAATAATAGAAGTGTTACTGTTTGTGTTGTTGCTAAAATAACATTATTACTGCATTTTTCATTAAGTACCCTTTATGGTAGTACTTTCATTTATTTGTTTTACATATTTAGCTTATTTTTAAATTAGACTTTCAGAGCAAGTCGCTCATTTTTGATAAAGAAGAGCAATGCTATGAAAATAACTGTCTGATTATATTCAGTTCTCTTCTTGATTAACCAACTAATTGTTCCCCCTTTTCTATCCATTGCTTTTTAACTGTCCTTTTAGATTCATTACCACAGCTGGGAATTGTACCACCCCATCATGGAGTCATAGGCAAATTTGATGACATTCATACTCAAGGTTCCACACTTACAGTGAAGTTCTAATTTATAAAGAGATGTGTCTCTTTTGAGGGATGAACTGAATGTTGATGACAATTAAGTAATTACTATTGTCTTTTGGTATGACTCAGGCCCTGTCCACACGTAGCCGGGTAACTCACAAAACAGAGATATTTTTCTATGGTTTGGCCTGTTATCCACACGTAGCCGGAGGTTTTCGGCACCAAAAACGAAGCTTTTTAAACACTCCGGCCAAAGTGGAGATTTGCGTTTTCTCCGTTTTCAATATCTACGTTTGGACGGTTGAAAACGGAGTTTTAAGAGCCGTAACGCAACTTTCCGCGACAAAAAATGCTCCAACACAACATGTGCGACCTGTGTTTACTCTTGAAAACAGCATTTATTTCCTCAGCGCTGTGTTGGTATCATCCATTGTTAAAGCGCGTCTTGTTTGTTTGCTTTTAAAAGCTGTGTAACTGCTGCGTGCTGAAGAGAGGATATAAAGTTTCTCTTGGCGGATAGGACTGGGGAGAACTACTGCGCCCTACAGGTTTGCCACGTCTATGAATGTGCTGAAAAATGCATTTATCCGGTTACGTGTGGATGCAGATTTTTTTTTCAAGGAGCAGAGGAAAATCTTCGTTTAAAAAAAAAACCCGGCTACGTGTGGACATGGCCTCAGGCTACGTCCACACTAAGCCGATAAGGTTATACGGGGAGTTAGACGCCTAATGTTATCCCCTCAACACGAGCATTTACGCCCCGTTTAAGGCCCGTTTAAGTTCCCATGATTGCGCAATCCCATACTGACCTGTGCAAATACTGGGCATGCGCGAAAAGACGCACTGAACACTCGTATAATCTACGTGACGCCACTTCCTTTCATTATCCGGGGAAGCTGTCCACACTAGGTTGTTTAGCCGTTGAATTAAGATTTACACGTTGAATTAAGACAAGTCTTACCCGGCTAATAGTTATCCGGCCACAGACCTTAAACGACGCCAGGTTAGTGTGGACGATAGGGGGGTGTAGACTAAATAATTATACGTTTAAGGCATTACCCGGCTTAGTGTGGACGTGGCCTCAGAGTTTTGACTGATGTTATCTTATGTAACAGCATTATTTGTTAGATGTATCTTTTTTTCTGAACACCTATCTTATTTTCTCACAACTAAATCGTTGCTCAATCAACAGCTAAAATGTCAGTAATGTGTTCTGTCTAATAAAGTACAGCTAAACTCTTTCATCTTTAATATGCAACAAGATTCTTCCTATGCTGCTGGAGTTGCCAGAGAAGCTGTACAGAGCTTACTAACAGTCTTAAATCAGTCACTGGGCTATTCAAGCACAAGTAGATCCCAGGGACAGAGCACAAGAGAATTACCAAGCATGGATCAAGAAATGGCCATGTCTAGCATTTGACTCATGTTTTCACAACAGTGGCATAGTACCTGTTAAGATTTTGGAACACGGGTTTTAAGTGATTATTGGTTATAGTTTATGTTTTCTCTATTTTTAAAGACTATTGTTCTTTTAGTTTTGTTCTGTTTTTTTCAGGTCTTTTCCAGGATAATTTTGGTGAGTTCAAAAGCAAATCTCATTGAGAGTCAATAGATCAGTCAAAATAGCCAAACAATGGATCCCATTCAATTTTACAGTTTCTCTCCTATGGAAAAATTGTGACATGACTCCCTCCGCAACTCAAGAAATCCAGCACCTACAGGCAAGTCTGGGTAGAAGAACTGCGTCAGTGCCTGAAGACTTCACTCATGCTGAGGTTATTGTCTGATAATCACCTACACACTGTTGACTGACACCTTTAAATAACCATTCACTATTTATTTCAAAAATGTTACTTCATAGAAACCATTGGAGTAAGGGAAGCTGAACGGACATCCCTTGGCGAGATGGGAGATGGGTGGACGGCCCTGCGGTCTTCTCTTGCGGACAAGGCAGCGGCGGGGAAGCCTGGCCGGTCGTCGGCAGAGAGAGAGGGACCTGGTTGGTTCCCACTGACGGGAAAAAAGGAACCTGGCTAGTGAAGCTGGGCGCCCCTTGGCCCGCGGACCTGAGAGTGGAGGCATGCAGGCTGGCATCAGGTCCCTCCTGGTCGTCACAGGAATCTCTGGCTGCCCACAAGGAGACGGCAGGTGCCGAAGGGCTGCTGCAGTTATGGTCAGGAAGATTGCCGCAACAATGATGTCCGGCAAATCCAGCAACTCTGGTGGCGGCGGCGGCAAAGCTAGCAACTCTGACGGCGGCCGTGGCAAATCCAGGAACTCTGGCGGCCGCGGCAAATCCAGCAACTCTGGCGGCTCTGGGAGCAGAGACTGAAAGAGCTCTGCTGGCTCTGGGAGCAGAGTCTGGAGGGGCTCTGCTGGATCTGGGAGCAGAGACTGGAGGGGCTCTGCTGGATCTGGGAGCAGAGACTGGAGGGGCTCTGCTGGATCTCGGAGCAGAGACTGGAGGGGCTCTGCTGGATCTCGGAGCAGAGACTGAAGGAGCTCTGCTGTCTCTGGAAACAGAGACTGAAGGGATTCTGATGGCTCTGTGAGCAGAGACTGAAGGAGAGAGAAGGTGGAACAGGCTGAAGCAAATGCCAACTTCGGGGCCAAACAGGCTGATGCAGACGCCAACTTCGGGACCAGAAATGCTGAAGCAGACGGCAACTTCGGGGCCGAACAGGCTGAAGCAGACGCCAATTTCGGCTACCCGGAAGCCGCTCCTTCTCGTCGGCGCTGCAGTCTGCGGCGAGATGGTGGAGGAGCCTCTTGCCTCGGCTGCGTGGCTGAGATGGTCGCTCATGCCTGCGTGGACTGGTTCCGGGAGCACAGTATGCGAGGCGAGAGCCGACGAGCGACGACTGCTGCTCCACATACTGCTCCTCATTGTCCTCCCAGTCAGAGGGAGGACATACAGGCGTAGCTTTGTGGCGACCGTGTCGCCGATTGCAGCGAGGAGCTGGATCCCCTCTGGCGCAAAGATAGTCGAACTTCTCCCCATGAAAAAACTCGAACAGTTCGTCCTTGCTGATGTAGAGGGGACCCCGTCTTGGGCTGGCAGAAGAAGCCTGCTGGACGTCTGGCTGAAACAGGCGGAACCCTCGACGAAGCGGTCGGGAAAGGAGCGAAAACAGCCGGAGAGAGGATTGGTGGCGCGTGGAGCATGGAGACTGATCCGACGTTGGTGGATGCGGATCTCCTCCCCAAAAAGGACAACTCCTCCTCGGCTGTCTGCATAAGGACGTCCGCTGCGTCCTCCAGGTCCAGCTGAAGCTGGGGAAGAACAGAGGAAGAGTCTCTGTTATAAAATCCTCAGCTGTGGTCTGGCGTGCTGAGGCTTCCAAGCCGCAGATGTCATCCAGGCTAGCCCGGAGGTCTTGTAGGAGATCAGGGTCCGAGGTTTCTGCTGGGTCCATCTTTTTTTGCTGAAGGGACGAAGGACGCAGAAGCTGAGTTCCAGATAAGATGATCCTTTATTGATGTGCAGCAACACAAGGCGAGACAACATCCACTAGGTGCACAACAATGATCCAGCGAGGACTGAAGCACTCGCTGGATCTTAAGTAAGGGGAGACAAGGAGGAACAGGTGAAGACACTCAGGGAACACAGGTGCAAACAATAGGAGGAGGATCAGACAGGACGACACAGGTGCCGATGATGATGAGGAGAGTGGGTGATTAGGGCAGCATGACAGCCTGTGTGTGAATGACTGAATGTAGTGTAAAGCACTTTGGGGTCCGTAGGGACTAAGTAAAATGCTATACATATACAGACCATTTACTGCTACAGGAAATCCTTCCTGTCCACAGCCATCATGAAAAATGAACAAAAACAACCTTTAATATTCTCAATACTTTGTGTATGGATTATACACATTCTCAAATTGATAAAAATATTTTCGCTATTTTTTTGTGTAGGAGGAAATGGAAAACATCAACTAAGTCTCATCCCTCCAGAATCTGAGAGTTACACTGGAATCACAATCAAAACTGCCTCAGGATCGGGAAAACAATTCTTTATATAGTTCCTTTACAGGAGCACAAGATTTATCTCTTATGCCTAAAGATGAATGCAAAAATTGTTTCGAAATTATGGCTCTGCAACTTCTTGCCCTGCATATTAAAGAGTGCAGGACTAAGGAATATGACACACCTTCCGAATCAGAAATTGAAGTAAAGAATTAAGCTTTTTTTCTATTCAAAAAATATTTTTTTAGACTATTCTTTATTTGTGTTTTCAAATGTAATTTGTGTTTCAGACAACAAGGACATGTCCCATATGTCAGGCAGAATTTCCAAAGGATGACCTGCAAATGCATTGAACAGTCTGTGGGGAAAGACGGAGTGGCCCTGGGTCAGTTCCTTGGCTGCTACTGTTGATCTGATGCTGATGATGCATATGGCTCCCATGCTGGTATTTCCTGGCTCATCTGTACTGAGCCCCTTGTTGCTTTTGTTTACTGTTGCTTTTATGTGTGTATGCATGGGTTGGATTGGGGGGCGGGGGATCGGGGGCTATAGTTGTGAAGGTGATTTTATATTGGGTTTGGGAAGGGTGGGGTTTGTGGGGTAATTTTAACCTGTAAAGCACTTTGAGAAGCTATGTAGTTGGAAAAGCGCTTTATAAAAAAAGTTTGATTCGATTTGATTACCAATTGCATGGTGACGCATTTGGTAGCAATGTTGCCTTGCAGCAAGGAGGATGCCCTGGACAGGTCACCTTTCCATTACAGAACTTCTAAATAAATTATTTTAAAGTAGTTCTCATATAAAATATTAATAAATGCTACAGCCATAAATAGGGAAGCAATGAGTTTGAATCAGGTGAGATAAGCAATCCATACTTGTGAGTGTGTGTGTGTGTGTGCGCACACACAATTTAAATTTACAGTCAAGAGGATGTCCTGCAATGGCTCAGAGGTCAAGTTGATGCCAGCAAAGAAATCTGCATCTGTGTAGTGAGGTTGAACCTTCTGGAAAGAGGAACACTCCTGTGGCAATGTCAGAAGAACAGTTCACCAGTTAACCTGTTAAAAGTATCCTTCATGGGGGAGGCTGGAGTCGTCACTGGTGCTTTGCCCAGAGAGTTTCTGACAGGTCAAGCTCATTAAACTTAATACTGACAAACACTGTCTTTTGCAGGTTTAAAAAGATGCTGCCTAAAAAGCTTTTCTTTCCCTAGAAATTATATTAATTAGGACCTGAAAATAAATCCATCTCCTAGGTAATTTATCTCTCCCCATCTAGACATCAGAATCACTCCCTCTCTGTAAGCTCACAGAACTTATGAGAGTAAGCTACTCTCATAAGTCCTTCATATGAGTCAGAGTAGGTAAAGTGTCAATAAGTCTCTTCAAACTTCATGCTCTTATGTCCCAACTATGCCATTTTACCACCTTTACTTAACCCCTCCTTTCCACTGGATGCGTCAGCAGCATGTTACAGCAGCACGTCATACTGTTAGCAACCGCTGTAATCAATATAATCCTTTCCACCGAAGGCAAAAGCAGCACGAGTTTGCCCTGTCACAGGAGCATCATGTTGCAGCACTTTTCTAAATATACACAGCAGTCATATTTTCTACGCGCTACGCCTGTGAAACGAGTAAATTTTGACATTTTTGGTAGCTTTACTTTACTACCTGTGCGGCACCATCAGGTAGAAGTCAGTAGGTCGGGGGAGGGTCATTAAATGACTACACTACCTTGGATCGGCACTAACATTATTCTTTTGCACTTCGAGGGATTTTGTATATACCCTGACATAACATAAACTTATTGTCGGATATAAAACGGACAGAACATAAAACACAGACCTTTTGGAGCCATGTTGTCGTCTTTTTCCTGCCTGTTGTTGCATTTACTGATGAAACCATGCGTGATTTTGCTGATCTCACAAGATTTCGGGCTCCCTCGGTGACAGATGCTTCCCTGCTGCTACGTGCTGCTCCTGTAACGTGCTGCTGACACGCCCAGTGGAAAGCCCGGGTAAGAAACCCTCCCTCGATCAAGATGACTTAGCTAACTGCAGACCTATGTCTAACCTTCCTTTCCTATCCAACATTTTTGAGAAAATAGTTGCTAATCAAGTATGTGATCATCTAAGCAACAACAACCTGCTTGAAGAAATTCAGTTAGGTTCAGTTAGGTAGCTCATCATACCACTGAAACAGCACCGGTGAAAGTTACTCATGATATTCTAATGGCCCCAGATAATGGATTTGTGACTGTTCTGGTCTTGTTAGATCTCAGTGCTGCTTTTGACACAGTCGATCATAATATTCCCTTAGAAAGGCTTGAACATGTTGTAGGGCTCAATGGAACAGCAATAGGCTGGCTTAAATCATATCTGTACAACAGATTCCAGTTTGTTCATGTCATTAATAAATTTTCTTCACGTTCAAGGATTACTTGTGGAGGGCCACAGGGTTCTGTGATTGGACTGATTCTCTTTACTATATATATATATATATATATATATATATATATATGCTTCCAATTGGTAAAATAATTAGACATGGAATGAATTTCCACAGTTATGTTGATGATACACAATTATATTTATCCAAAAAACCTGATGAAACCTATCAGGTAGATTATAAGCATGTCTCGAAGACATAAAAACCTAGATGATTCTGGGTTTTCTGCTTTTAAATTCAGACAAGACAAAAGTGGTTGTCTTTGGACCAGTACCTTTAAAAAGGAAAGTGCTGAGTCAATCACTTCATCTGGATGGTATTAATTTGGCCTCTGGTAATAATGTAAAGAATCTCGGTGTAATTTTTTACCAAGACATGACATTTAAATCCCATATAAAACAGGTTTCTAAGATTTCTTTCTTTCGACTCCGGAATATTGCTGAAACTAGAAACATCCTGTCCAGGAGTGATGCAGAGAAACTAGTCCATGCATTTGTTACTTAAAGGCTAGACTACTGTGTGACAGAAAATGTTATTAGTGCTGGGAAATTTATAAAAGTTTAATTCTCTTACTCAGCTCTTAGATAGCTGTTCTGATTCTAAGGTACAAACAAGAACCTATTGTATGTAAACATCTCATCTTGACTTATGACAACTCAAGTTATTCTCTGGTGTTGACTTATGACAGATCCTGTGACTTTCTTTCTCAGCATTATAACAAATTATCCCTTATTGTTATCTATATTCTTATTGTCCAGTTATACATCCGTTGTTGCCTCATGACAGATCCTGTGTTTAACTATTCCATGTTGTTCTGTGATTGGTCTTGTGACGCCTGGGTGTTTTTCTGCACCCATCTCCGGGCCTCGTTTAAGCATTCAAGAGAAGGGAGACTCAGTCCAGTGTTCTGATCGACTGCAACGAGGACCGTATCTAAAATTGTCTGAGGGTCAAAGCCTGGTGAGCTAAATTAATTTCATTCTTTCGATAAAAATATTGGACTTTATTGAACTCATGACTATAACTTAGGACCAAAACTAAATTCTAACCTGTAATTAAAAATAGGAATTTATATTTTCCTATTTGTGGTCAGCTGTTTTCATTATAATTGGGAGAGCCTTTTTTTCTGTGTCTGTGCCAGCTGACACACTTACCTTAGACAAGATTAAGGTTTGAGTCATTTGAGTCACACTGTGAGGTTCATGGTTTGAACTCTGAGTGTTCTAGAAGCAAGATGAGCAAAAATTGAGAGCTTTTAAGCAATATGATTAATGAATAATTATAAGCCTTTAGGCAAGATCAATTAATTAAGTAATAATTGTGAGCTTTTCTTAACGAAGACCAATTAATGAATAATTGTGAGCTTTATGCAAGATCAATTAATGAAGTCATATCGTGAGCTTCTGAGCGAGAACAATTTGTGCATTAATAATTGTGAGTTTTTTTATAAAAAGCAAGGACAATTAGAACTGTCAGCTTTTCAGCTACAGTCAGGGAAAGGAAGAACTACTGTTGAAGTTCTATCCAGATTTCCTTAGCACATAATATTAATTAATATGGGCAATGTTAAAGGAAAGCAAGGTTCTCCCAATTTCCCAAAATCTGCTATTTGTCAAATGAAAAAGAAATATGGTGATGATGTATGTATGTATGTAAGTTCAGTCCATTATGTATGTGAAAATTTAAAATATTGGAGTGAATGTGGTTTTCTCCCAAGGGGCCCTGAATTTGTTGTATTAATCATGTAAAAACTTAATGTAAAATAATTAATAATGGTAAATTTGTAATTATCTATGCTGTGAATGTGAAACATGTATTTCCTGAAGATGGGTCTCGTAGTCAGACTCAATTGAAGAAACAGTCTAAAGAAGAAAAATCAAGTTTTATTGAAAGAAAACTTGCTGTATATTAGAAATAATGCAGCAATTGATGTTGAAAGAAAAAAGATTTAAGTGCAAAGATATTCTAAATGGATAAGATGGATAGATGTTTGAAATTGTGGGAAGCAGAAAGTGAGAAAGGCACTTACTGCTCAGAAAACAAAAGATGGAAAAGAAGAAAAAAACTGTTAAAGGACACACAGACTGATAAGCCTCCTGATAAAATAAAAAAGATACTGCCTCTACTTTGTCTTCCTCTTTTGCACAGTGCTTGGAGGGCTGTTGCTGACCTGACCCCTGAACTCCGCCTCTCCTGCATATCAACCACTCCATGGGCAACCTACAGCACCAGCGCCCCTACACCCGCCCCTACACCCGCCCCTCCAGCTGGGATGCCTCCTACTCTATAAGATCAACGACAGCAGAAACCAGAGACTTAACCCCCCCAAAGAGGAAAATGACTTGTTCCCCACCTCAGCCAGCACTGCTCAGTCTCCACCCCTGCAGTTGCACCCCCCCTCAGCAGCCCTGGATGGTGTGCTGCCACACCTTGCTGAGGCAACCAAGACTCCTACACAGTATGGACTGTCGCTAATGTCACACTCTGCTCAGGAGAGCAGAAACTGCACCCAAGAAGGGAAGAGACAAAAGACACCACAGCTGATTCCCCTGCAACACGCAGCAGTTGCAGTCCCACCCAGTGAATCCTCCGAATCAGAAGTCCTCTGGCTCCAGCTCCTAAATGCAGTGGGACCGGACATTGTGTCCACTCCTGTCCAAGAACAGACTTTAAAGCTCCAGGAGACAGGCAAAAGTAGAGAAGGGCGTGACACAGACAATTTCCACCGTGGACTCATCCGGATTGAATGGGACGTGAGGTGGAGTGTGGGTGGGAAAGGGATGCAGTTGACCCTACCAGCACCTGTAAATAAGGTCACGCGCACACACACACTACACACACAGACTTTTTTTAATTTCCACATTAAGGAGAAAACTTCAGAGACTGCTACTCATTGAATTTTAAAGATAAAAATTCCTGTTTATTGTGCAACTGAAAGCCCAGCTGATACTTCCAACACTATGTTTTATGTAATCTGATTATGTGTATTATGTTACCTGTGTTATACCTGTAAATGAAATTTAAATGACCTGCAGCCCTTTTTCAGGCCTGCTCTATTTTTATTTATTTTTATTTTTTCTCTATCTGAAAATCAGTGCACATACTGCCCTATGTTTTTCTTTTAAACGTTTTCCTCATTATGTAGAATTTACACATGGATGTGTCAAAGGAGGGAATAGATCACTACATTAGCTATTAAGCTCATTAAGGGCTCAAAATTAGAGCTCAAAAATTTGTTTTTTGCCAAACCTTTGTCAGACATTCATTTTCAGGTTAAGAGGAGCCCTTCCCTGCCAGGCAGAGGATCCTGCTGACTACCCAAACAGAGGTGAAGGTTGCTAAACGCGCCACCTGGGTCTATGCCTTGCACTGCAAAAAGGTTCCAGCCCCCTCTGATGGCATCCAACACACTCAAGCAAGATCAGTAGATGGGAATCCGTAGCCCTACTGCTACAGGTAGCTGCCACGCTACCAGATCATCTGCCATGGTACCAATCCATCTCTCGCTTTGTCTGAACTTCATCACATTACCAATCCTCTTATGTCCAGCTGTCCAGCGGAAAGCTGCCCTGATCTCCACTCCTGCCCCTGACGTCACAACTCCACCTCTACCATATATACCATTTAATCTTCCCTTGCTGAAAAAAAAAATACTTTCTGGCCTACAATCTGCTACAAGGAACTGATGTTATATGTCTCCGAGAAGGATCACCTTCGACCCCTGCTACAAATGACAAATACAAAAACATCCTTAATACTTAAAGAATTGCAGTAGACATGTTATTAGCTGAAAAATGTGCTATTTGTTTTATTTTTGATGATTGTCGGGGTTGAAAACTTTACTCTTTACTACTTTTGCTGGAAAAACTCCTTTAATCAGGAACTGTTATCTGTATGTTTTAGAGGACCCGACGCTCCTCAGCGGAACCTTTTCAGAATAAGACTCAGGGACAGAGAGAAACAACACAATCATACAACAGAATTCTGTTTTCAATGCGCATCTGAATTCAGCTGGAGCCAAACCAAAGTCTGACTGAATTCTTGACAGGGGAGCACTCTTTTATTGAAGTACAAACACCCAGAATCATAGTTGAACCCACCCCGTATTTTTTCACAATTTAGACTCAGTGACCTGTCTTTCCACATACACATGAATGGTCAGTAGAAGAATCACAGTTTCCCATAGCTTTTTGCTTCCCCGAGACCTGGAACAGTTCATTTGTGAGTTATGCTTCACTCCCTATTCCAGCTTCCAAAGTATGTTTAATAGACTCAGCTTTTTTCTCCTAGATAACCACCTGCCAGGCCAACTTACAGACACTGAGCTTTCCCACGATCACAGATTCACAAAATTCTAAATGAGTATATGACCCTTACATATGGATATGTTTTAAAACTTCACTACATATAAAAATGTTTACCCAAATATATGTAAAGCATATTAATATTCTTCATGCTGTTCATTTATTCCAAACAACAAAGATGTGTTTTCATCTATTCTTATTCTGTTATTCTGATGTCTCCATTTCTTCTGTTTCTGATCATGATGATGACAATTATGTCTGTTAAACGTTTTGTTTTTTATTTTTGCCTGATTAGAATGTAACACTTTATGAAAAACTGTCTTAAACCAAAATATTGTGTGTCATCTCTGAAATTGTTGTGTTGCAAATGTACGTGCATGTTACTCTTATAAATTTTCTTGTTTATTTTTTGTGGTCATACTATGCCCAAAAGAATGGAATGTGACAAAAAATGTTATTATAAATGGTGGGACATTTATAAAAGTTTAATTGTCTTACTCAGCTCTTAGAGCTGTTCGGAATGTAAGGTACAAACTTATTGTCCCGTTACACATCCATTGTTGCCTCATGACAGATCCTGTGTTGACCTATTCCATGTTGTTCTGTGATTGGTCTTGTGATTCTTCTCTGATGCATAGAACAGAGTGTTAGTTATCTTACCATAAGTGTATGATGTAATGATCAGTCAGAAGCTGATTAAATAGGGTGGGGCTGATTACTATAAATACCCGTGCATGTGTGCTGAAGCTTCAGGGTTTTAAGCAGGAGGCCCTCCGTGCACGTAAAATAAACTATGTACGATTATAGCTGACACATTTTGTTTTATTCTCTCATCCGAGGACTCCCGGACACCCAGATTTCTACCAAAACTGTAATTCCCTATTATTATCAGGAAGTCAACAAAATTCAATTAAAAGCCTTCAGTTGATCCAAAATGCTGAGCTCTGATGAATTTAAAAAAGAGAGATCCCATTTCTCCTGTTTTGGCTTCTCTCCATTGGCTCCCTGTTAAATCCAGAATAGAGTTTAAAATCCTCCTCCTTAATAATCAGGCTCCATCGTACATCAGAGATCTGCTCTTTACATATGTTTCTAACATAGCACTTCGTTCTCTGACTGCAGGTTAACTGGTAAGATTTCTAAAAGTAGAATGGGAAGCAGATATTTTAGTTATCAGGCTCCTCTCCTGTGGAACGGGCTCCCAGTTTTAGTCTGTGAGGCAGACACTCTGTCTACTTTTAAGACTAGGCTTAAAACATTCCTTTTTGATAAAGCTTATAGTTAGAATGGCTTAGGTTATCCTGAGTTATCTCTGTAGTAGCTATAGGCTTAGACTGTTGGAGGACAGACTGACCATTTTTCTTCACTCTTGTTGCTTCTACTACTCTCTGGATAAATTTTTGTCTGCAGTTATTGCAATTGTTAACCTTGTTTTCTCTCACGGTTTTTCTCTCCATAGAAGCTTCACCTGGTCTGGTATCCTGCTCAACTAGATGGATGGGGATCATTGGTCTAGATGACGCTCTAAGAGTCTCTTCTCTTGGTTCTCAGACCCCCAGACGGTTGTGGCAAATGAACGCTTGTACTGAGCCAAGTTCTGGAGGTTTTTTTCCTGTTAAAGGGGATTTTTCCTCTCCACTGTCGCTTCATGATTGCTCAGTATGAGGGATTGCTAAATGGATTGCTGTGGTTGCACGTCTGCATTAATGGGGTTCAACCCCATGTCAATGACTTCATGCAATCTGGAAATGAGGGCCAGCCATAAGATTTTAAAAAAGGTCAGAAATAGAAAATATTCATTTTATGTGAGCGGGAAATTGATAAACACTTGCAATTTAAAATAATCTGGAACATCAACACCCAAAATGGTTTCTCTGTATAGTCAAATTATATATAGTCAAATAGTATTTATTGCGGATACTATAAGTTAAGAGTAACTTCTCAGAAATCTAGAAATCTTGCATCGACAGTCTCTGCACAGCATTAAGTGTGTGAATATAAAGTTCTCTTTCATACAGATCTGATGTCTCTGGGTTTATGAGTCCCCGAAGACTCTCAAGAGAGTAGTCTGACAAAGGAGATGTGATGTCTGACACAACCACTACATCATTTGGATTAGCATTGGTTTGCTGACCCAATAACAGGTCCCCTGGCTAAAAGGAACGGACAAAAACATGAAAACATGACATCTGAAGTTCGCATGCAACAAAGTTACTTTTCAAACTGACACGGATAGATGGATCTGAGTACTTGCCAATACCGAATATCACTGCCGATACTTTACCACAAAAAAAATTATATGAATCGGAAGATAGGTTTTATTTTCTTTGCTGCTTGTTACAACGAATGATGGTTAATTAGGTAAAACATTTTTTTATAAAACTAAAATTTCAAATGAAAAACAAAAAATTTCTGGGAAATTATTCCAGATGTTCATGATTTAAATGTTGTATATGGAATATGGGCACCAAAGCAACAGTTAGTGTGTTGAAGTTGTAGTTGCAACAACAAAACTTTAAGCCGTCTGGATGCCAGTTTTTGTAGCCAGCCAGCATCATGTCCAACAATGAATCTTACAGGGTAAGGACTATTTTGCACGAATAAGTCTAAAATAATTTTATAAAATTCTTAAATAAAATTAATATAATATATATAAAATTAAATAATTATAATGAAATATGGGTCAAAGCCAACAATTTGTTTTTGTACCTGTCCTCTAGGCATCTTAATTCGGAGGCTGATAGGGTGTCTCCTCCACTCTCCCCAGGTGATGTTCTCTATAAAAGAGTCATCATTTATACTTCAGAATTTACATAAACATCCGACAGATTTCAAAGCATATAAGCTTTGCATAAAAGCAATATAACTTTTAAAGGAAATGTTGTACTTTCATTCTGCATACCCTTAAACTCCCGTTGGACGTATTACTTTTTTAAAGGATAGCTTTTAAGAAAAATGATCCATATACAGCCTTTAAAGTCTTAATATATGGTACTGGTTAACTAACCGATACGAGTACTTTAGAACGGTACCAGCCCTGATACCTGTATCTGTGCATCCCTATCTGAGGTATTTGTCACCATATGATGCTAGTAACATAAAAAAAATGTGTGTATGTGTTGATAAATCTTTCTTAAACATTCCTGACATATAAGATCTACTGACATATAAGAGGGTAAAAGTTTAAAGAAACCAGAAATTCCTAAGTAATGTTTACCTCCACATCTGGCTCAGCCACAGGTGTCTGTAGCATTCCTATATACCAGGGGTTGGCAACCCAAAATGTTCAAAGAGCCATATTGGCCCAAAAAAACAGAAACCATACCTGTCTGTAGCCGCAAAAAATTAAAAGCCTTATATAAGCCTAATATGAAGGCAACATAGGCTCTCAGTTGTTGGAACTAACCGCCTTGCTTAAAACCCAGTTCTATAGTTCAGTGCGTGTTACTTTATCAGAGATCCGTTTTTTAATTTTCTTAATGCAGATCAAATATTCATGTGGGTGACTGTGGCTCAGTGGTAGAGTAGTTGGCTTGCAATCAGAGGGTCGTACGTTCGATACCAGCTTCCTCCAGTCACATGCCCCAAAAATTCTACATTGTCCTATTGAGCCATGTTGGCTTCAATGTAAAGTGCTTTAAGTGGACAGTATGACTACAAAATTACCATGTTACAGGGTGTCTGAGTAGGTCACTCAGATGGGTCAGGGCACAGACTGACGAAGCCCTCCTTTAAAACATCGCTACGCACATGATTCGTTTTCCTCATTGTTACTATGGCATTATGGGCCATTCCTCTAATGCATATTCAACATGGAAGTCTACTGAGTAGTGGAAAAACTACAACATGTAACTTTACTTGTCAAACCAATTGAAAAACTCCAACAGCACTGCAGGCTTTTATCAAACTAGTTCTATAATTTATAAAGTTCTCATCAGCATTGTAAAAGAATTTCTCCTGAGGGAAATTCTTAAACCATGCTGGAAAATCCCACTACTATAACAAACAAGTCCCATCTCTTAATACAATAATTAAACTCTAATTAAACTGTATGAACCTTAAAAATAAAATACATGGATCCTCGTTCTGTTGTTGGTGGAGGTGGAGACTGCGTTGGTAAGACGTATCGCGTCATTTCCTGTTTGTTGACTCACTCGGTTGTAGCAAGTCGGGGTTTCTCTCTCTCTCTTGAATTAATCTAATTTTCTCTGTCCAGAAGTTTTTCTGAGTTGCTTTTACACACAAACACATTAAAACATTTATTTTCTGTTAGTGTTCTTTGCATTCTGGGACTCTTAAGCGTTACACTGGTTTTCTGGTCTCGGTAAGGTACCACTAGGTTAGCTTAGCTTCATGGCTAGCATGGCTTCGGCAGCTTTGTCTCCTGTTCCTCCGTCTCTCTCTGAACCTCCTACTCTCTCCTGCTCTCTCTGTCAGATGTTTAGTTACTCCTCCGCCTCATTTAGTGAAGTTGGTAGGTGTATTAAGTGCAGCATTTTTGTAGCCTTGGAGGCGAGGGTTTCTGAGCTAGAGGCCCGGCTCCGCGCTGTTGGACAGCCAGGCCCAGCACTAGCTAGCGCGGAGTCAATTAGGACAGAACCCCTTAGCCGTCCTCCAACAGCTCCCTTGCAGCCGGGATCTGAGGCGAGCTGGGTGACGGTTCGTAGGAAGCCTAGCGCCAGACCCCAGCCCACGGCCAACCTCCGCCCCTTTCTCTGAACAATAGGTTCGCCCCGCTCAGCGACGCACCCGCCGAGCAGGAGAGGCCGATTCTTGTAATTGGCAGCTCCATAGTTAGGAACGTGGCTCCAGAGACACGAAAGACCACCGTCATATGCCTTCCAGGGGCCAGAGCTGCGGACATTAGGTCCCATCTGAAGCTTTTGGCCAAGGACAAACAGCGGTACAGCAGGATCGTTATCCATGCTGGTGGCAATGACACCCGGCGACGGCAATCGGAGGTCACTAAAATTAGCGTAGTTTCGGTGTGTAGGGCTGCCAAAAAGATGTCTGACTCTGTAATTTTTTCTGGTCCCCTGCCTGATCTAGCGATGACATGTACAGCCGTGTGCTGTCGTTTCACTTTTGGTTGTCAAGGTGGTGTCCAGAAAACGATGTGGGCTACATTGATAACTGGGGGGCCTTCTGGGGAAAACCTGGACTGTTACATAGAGACGAAATCCATCCCACCGCGGACGGAGCTTCGCTTCTTTCCAGGAACATTGATAGGGTAATCTGTAGTTCCCCAAAGCCGTGACAACCCAGAGTCCAGCTCAGGGATCAGGGACTGCCACCCACCCACTACCCTATAGAGACAGTTTCCCGTCCACTGCCCAAAACTAATGAATTAAAAGTTAATGCTACTAGAGCAAAGTATAAAAATCTCATAAAGATAAATACAACTCTGACTGAACAGAAAAATAAATCAATTAAATGTGGTTTACTGAACATAAGATCTCTCCCCTCAAAAACACTCTTAGTAAATGACTTAATTTGTGAAAATAATATTGATTTGTTTTGTCTTGCAGATACATGGTTGAAGGAAGAGGACCATGTCACAATAAATGAGTCAACTCCCCCTAGCTACTTAAACTTTAGTGTCCCTTGAAGTACTGGTCGAGGAGGTGGTGTAGCCACCATCTTTCATTCAGATTTACTAATTAATCTCCAAAAAAATAATAATTGCAGTTCCTTTGAGCATTTAATCTTTAGCCTTCCTCATACACATAACAAACCAGTAAAGCCAATTTTATTTGTGATCTTATATCGTCCACCAGGCCCTTATTCTCAATTTTTAGATCAGATAGCAGATTTTCTATCTGACTTAGTTTTAAACACTGATAAAGTCATTATAGTCGGAGACTTCAATATTCATGTTGATAATGAAAGTGATAGTCTAAATACAGCTTTTAACACTATCCTAGACTCAATAGGCTTTACTCAAAATGTGCAGGGACCAACCCATTCTTGTCACCACACCTTAGATCTTGTGCTGACTTATGGCATTGACTGTGAAGAAATAACAGTCTTTCCACATAACCCTATCCTGTCTGATCATTTCCTCATCACTTTTAAACTTACTCTAACAGATCATATCAAACCTGAAAGAAAACTTCATTATACCAGAATGTTATCAGACAATGCTGTAGCAAGTTTTAAAGAAGCTCTTCCAACTTTAATTTCCTCAGTACATAAAAGTACAATAGAAAACAGTGATTTAACTCGTAACCCCTCACAACTTGACGTTCTAGTTCATAGCGTTAATTCCTCCCTGCGTCTGGCAACAGACAAAGTTGCCCCACTGAAAAAGAAAGTGGCCAGCCTTAGAAGATTAGCTCCCTGGTTTAATTCAGAGCTACATACTGTGGTAATTCTGAATAAGGTTTAAACTTTTATTATTTAGAAGGTAAAAGACTGTTTATAAAGTTTGCATGGTTAAGGGTCTGACACTATGGTTTATGCAGGAAAGCTTTTAAGTCATAAAAGTCTGGGGTGAGTTTAAATTGCAAAGCTGTAAAAGCAGGATGTTTAGATAAGAAACTGGGAGAAAAGTTTTTAGAGAAGCAGATAGCCATTTAACCATAAATTTTTATAATGAACCTTTGACCCAGAACAGAGACGATTCCTTTTCTGACTCCAGGATTCTCTGACAGCAAATCATTGCTCAGACATTGTTTGGAAATGATCGGATTGGAGTAAGATTGGAGAGAATAAACCCCAGAGGCCCGCTTGTCTATAAAGCTGTGAAATAAAGATCAGTTAATTGTTCAGATTTCTTTAAGTCTGGACCACAGAGAAACTAGGGCAACTTTCTCTGTAAACTGCAATTTGTTAATCTGTTCAAAATAAATGTTAAGCTGGAAATTGGCTCCATTTTGTCTCTGCTTGAACATGCATTGAATTACTTATGATAATTATTTAATTCAACAACAATACCCTGAAGAAGAACGTTAGAAAACTAGAGAGAAAATGGCACTCCACGCATTTACAGGATTCCTATTTAGTGTGGAAAAATAGTCTATTGCTATATAAAAAGAGCCTTCGAACAGCTAGAACAGCATATTATTCATCTTTAATCGAGGAGAATAAAAATAATCCTAGGTTTCTTTTTAATACAGTTGCTAAACTCACACAGGATCATAGCTCTATCGAGCCAACCATTCCCCAAGCTCTTAGTAGTGATGACTTCATGCAATTCTTTATAAATAAAATAGACTCTATAAAAAATAAGATAATTGGGAACCTTCCCAATATGCTTGCTTCCTCCTTAGTTAATGAGGCAGCATCAAAAATGGTTGAACCTAATATATGCTTAAACTGCTTTAATGCAGCCGAACCTTCTGATGTACTAAAATTATTAGCTTCATCTAAACCTTCAACTTGCGTTTTAGACCCAATCCCAACTAAACTCTTAAAAGAAGTTTTCCCTCTGATCGCTGCTCCAATTTTAGATATAATGAATCTATCCTTAGTCAATGGATATGTACCACAGGAGTTTAAGATAGCTGTAATTAAACCTCTACTTAAGAAACCATCTCTTGATCAAAACGACTTAATTAACTATAGACCGATATCTAATCTTCCCTTCTTATCTAAAATTCTTGAGAAAATAGTTGCACACCAGATATGTGAGCATTTAAACAATAATGAGCTGTTTGAGAAGTTTCAGTCAGGCTTTAGAGCTCATCATAGCACTGAAACAGCTCTGGTGAAGGTTACTAATGATATTCTCATAGCCTCAGACAATGGACTGGTGACCATTCTGGTCCTGTTAGATCTCAGTGCTGCCTTTGACACTGTTGACCACAATATTCTCATAGAAAGGCTTCAAAGTGTCGGTATAATAGGAACAGCACTAGGTTGGTTTAAATCTTATTTGTCTAACAGATTTCAGTTTGTTCAGGTAAACAATAGATCTTCCTCAACCTCAATAGTTACTTGCGGAGTACCACAGGGTTCAGTGCTTGGGCCGATTCTTTTTACTATATATATGCTTCCTATTGGTAAAATAATTAGGCAGCATGGGATAAAATTCCATAGTTACGCTGATGATACACAGCTATATCTATCCATTAATCCTGATGAATCCAATCAGTTAGGTAGACTACAGGCATGTCTGGAAGACATAAAAACTTGGATGACTCTAAACTTCTTGCTTCTGAATTCTGATAAAACAGAAGTTGTCGTCTTTGGACCAGAAGCTGTGAAAAATAAACTACTTAGTCAACGCCTTCACCTGGACGGCATTAAATTAGCCTCCAGTAATAAAGCAAAGAACCTCGGTGTTATTTTTGACCAAGATATGTCATTTAGATCTCACATTAAAGAAGTCTCTAGGATTTCCTTTTTTTACCTTAGGAATATTGCAAAAATTAGAACCATCCTGTCCAGGAATGATGCTGAAAAACTAGTCCATGCCTTTATTACTTCAAGACTGGATTACTGTAACTCTTTATTATCAGGTAGTCCACAGAAAACAATTAAAAGTCTTCAGTTAGTCCAAAATGCTGCTGCTAGGATTCTGATGAATATTAAAAGAAGAGATCACATTTCCCCTGTTTTAGCTTCTCTTCACTGGCTCCCAGTAAAATCTAGAATAGAATTCAAGATCCTCCTTCTGACATATAAAGCTCTTAATAATCTAGCTCCATCATACATAAGAGACCTGATTGTTCCATATGTTCCTAACAGGGCCCTATGGAACAGGCTCCCAGGGTTGGTTCGTGAAGCAGAAAATTTGTATATCTTTAAAACTAGGCTTAAAACTTTCCTCTTTGACAAAGCTTACAGTTAGAGATATGTTAATAGGTAGTTAGAGACAGGTTAGACAGGTAGCTAGGAAGAGATAGGTTAATGTTAGTAGCTAGGTAGAGTGTCAAAAGCTAGGAAGGGATATGAAGAGGTAGAGTAGCTACGTAGAGATTAATGTAAGCCAAGTAGAGAGTGTTAGTAGCTAGGTCTCCTAGTAGCTAGGAGACAGGTTAATGTTAGGAGTCAGGTAGAGTATCAAAAGCTAGGAAGAGATAGGAAGAGGTAGAGTAGCTAGGTAGAGATAGGTTAATGTAAGAAAGGTAGAAAGTGTTAGTAGCTAGGTCTCCTAGTAACTAGGAGACAGGTTAATGCTAGTAGCTATGCTGCTTTAGGCTAGGCTGTTGGAGGACATTAGGGTCTGTTCCTACTTTCTCTCCTACTTCTCCCCAACTACATGATGTGCTGTCAATTCAAGCGCTAACCAGTTTTCTCTTAGTCTCCTCCTACAGTAGTTGCTCCTGACCCGCCCTGCTTGACGACCCTGACTAAGATGGCATTGCAGTGACGGAAAGTTCTCCACGTCCTGCAACAAACTTCTGCATCAGTTTCTGTTCTGTTCTGTGTCTCTGTTCTGTATTCTCCAAACCACAGACGGTCTCGGCAGATGACCGCTTGTGCTTAGCCTGGTTCTGCCGGAGGTTTCTTCCTGTTAAAAGGGAGTTTTTCCTTTCCACTGTCGCTTCGTGCTTGCTCAGTGTGAGGGATTGCTGAGAATTACACGACGCAATCTTCTGTGGTTCTCTAATTTCTAAATTAAACATTGTATTGTAATAACTCTTCTTGTAAAGTGCCTTGAGATGACATCTGTTGTGAAACGGCGCTATATAAATAAACTGAATTTAATTTAATTTCGAATAAAACAAAAAATATAAACCTCTTAAAAAATGAGAGACTTCATCATGGGAGTATCCACTTTGACCAGTAAAGTTTCGGCCAGAGGGATAAACAATATTCCTTTTCTGTCACCACCCTGATCAGACATGTAAGCAGGACAATTATAAAAAAAAAAAAAACACAGCACAAACATATTAACCTCTTTTTTAAGGCAGAAAAACTCTTCACAGTATATTAGCTATATGAGCCTACTATTAAAATGACTAAGTAGCGTACAAATACAAAGTGAGCATTAATGATTAAGTGTTTATTTTCCCTGCAGCGCATCCTGGAGAGAATGATGCACCTTGTGACTACGCTGCTGTACGATATTTGGTCCTTCAAGTTTAACTTCCATTACAATAGTGATGTTTTATTGCATTGATTAAATTATAGAAATACAAGAAATAGAAATGCAGATTTTTGGTGTCATTTTTTTATTTTGAGGATTCAAGAAAAAAAAAAAATCCACAATGGGATGTGCATAATAGGCCTCCTGTAATTTCAGACCTTAGTATGGAAATGAAATGCAGAACCTCAATAACAATACAGCTCTTCTCTTCCCTCCCTCTTCTTTTCCACTGACAAGAATCAGAAATCCATTCATAAAAACAGCCACTTTGTTACTAAATGTGCGCCTATGACGGGATTGTGTTCTAACCAGTTCAATGTGACTTCTGTTTTCAGACATCAAATCAATTCAGTTTATTTATATAGCGCCGTTTCACAACAGATGTCATCTCAAGGCACTTTACAAGAAGAGTTATTACTATACAATGTTTAATTTAGAAATTAGAGAACCACAGAAGATTGCGTCGTGTAATTCTCAGCAATCCCTCACACTGAGCAAGCACAAAGCGACAGTGGAAAGGAAAAACTCCCTTTTTAACAGGAAGAAACCTCCGGCAGAACCAGGCTCAGCACAAGCGGTCATCTGCCGAGACAGTCTGTGGTTTGGAGAATACAGAACAGAGACACAGAAAGAACAACACAGCTGATGCAGAAGTTTGTTGCAGGACGTGGAGAACTTTCCGTCACTGCAATCCCATCCTAGTCAGGGTCGTCAAGCAGGGCGGGTCAGGAGCACCTACTGTAGGAAGAGATAGAGAAAACAGGTTAGCACTGGACAGCTTCTCAAGATCGGGTATGTAACTTTAATCTTCACACAGGACTGCAGGCTCTCATCTGTGAGGCGGGTGCGGTATTTGGATAGGATGTAGGCTAGTTCATGTTTGAGAATATTTGCTCGCACAGGTACGTTGATCCAAAGATGGATAATACTCCAAATGCGTATTTCTTCATGTTCTTATAAGTGTCATGAAGGGCCTTCCATTTTTCAAACACAAGTTTACACATTTTTGAAAAAGCTCCAGGGAAAAGCTAGGGGCATGCTAAAAAGCCGCATGCAGCTCTGGAGCCACTGGTTGCTGACCCCTGCTATATACCATAGCTGCTCTGGAGACAAGTTGCCCTCGGATCTGATTGGATGAAAGTTCCAGCTACTCAGGAAGCACTTCAGATCAGACTTTAGTCTTAGGAGGAACACATAATGGACACAAAAGAGGTGCATCTCATTTGAAAGGTCAATCAAATGCTCCTCTTCCAATGTATGCACTATCTCATAATACTTGCATGTCACAGCAGACCAAACATCACACCACAGTCTCTATTCTAAGAAAATTTAAAAGAAACAGAATTGGAGAAATACACATCACAAGACAAATGACCACTTTGCTTTCTACCATTCCAAGTAAAATCTCTTGTGTGATTCATATATGAGTAGAAGTGACCATTACCTTTGGTTCTTGACCCTTGTTCCGGCTGTGAAGCTACCATGCCCTTTCCCTCGAACAGCTAACATGCATCTAGCAATGTCTACATTTTCACTCCTTGGTCACCATGAACTCTAAAAGAATGAAGGAATATTTATACACTTCTATGTATGATGGTCCAGATCACTTACCAAATGCAAAGTACTCGCTTCAATGAATTTGTTACGTTTACATCATAGCTGGAAAGCCATCCATGTTTATGAACACCTAAAAAGAAGTCAAATGCAGTTGGAAGCTTTGTTGTTGGTGGCGGCATCAAGATACAAGATCTGTCAGAAACATTTAAAGGCAAGGTTTGAAATAGTTGATCAAATCCGTTTTGACTATTGGTTAATTTCATTCAATTTAAAATGTAATGTCTGTCTTCCATCAATGCCACCAAATAACACAATGTTTAATCTGGCAGGAGACAAAAATTTGAATAAAAAGGATAAAACAAAGTTGCCTTCTTGACTTTCTTTCGCTAAACACAAAAGATGATATTTTGAAGAAAGTTGGTAACCAAACGACTGATGCATCCCATTGACTTCCATAGTAGGAAAAAAATACTATGGATGTCAATGGGGACCAGGAACTGTTTAATTACTAACCTTCTTTAAAATATCTTCTTTTGTGTTTAGCAGAAAAAAGAAAATCATACAAGTTTGGAACAACTTGAGGGAGAGTAAATGATGACAGAATTTGCATTTTTGGGTGAAATATCCCTTTAAACACTTATTTCCAACATGGTCCTCAATTTTAGACATGAAATAATGACATTACACCATAAAAATACACATTTAATTCATTTAAATGAAAAACACTTCCTAAGCAACTTATCTTGGAGCAGGCTCCACATGTACTGTAAGTCTTTACTTGTTTCTTAAACTGTACTCTATAAAAGGTAATCCAAGCCTACACCAGCTGTGCAGGTGACCTTCAAACAAAGCTACCTCTTGACAGTCCAACCCTAAGGACTCTGTCATGCTTGGACCCCGATGCGCGGGGCAGCCATCACATTCTTCCTCATCTCCAGAAGTTCCCAAACATGTTTCCAGCTGTGAAGCTTAATGACTTGGAGAGAGCTGGATTTCAACATGAAATACACAGGTGTTTGCATATAATTGTGGGAATGCCATTTGCACAGATTTTTAATAAGTCAAATGTTTGATATTTTTCTAGTAATTGTATAATTTAGCCTGTTTTTTTGTAAGGAATTATTTTGTCAAATAATGAGCTTATACTGTTGTTTCCCCATCCTAGATATGCAAGTGACATGACACTACCTCAGATGACAGAGGGGGCAAGAGTTGATTTATGGTGGAATGTTGTGAGAAAGACTCCGAGGTACCCAGCACTCTGCAAGCTTGCACTATGCCCATTTCATGGTCCACAGGTGGAATCAGCATTCAGTGTAATGTCCAACATCCTGCAAGCCAAAGCTGCCAACCTAAGTGTTGAGACATATGAGTCCTATCAAGTGGTCAAATACAACCTGAAGGCCATGCAGGTGTCAGCCATTCAGCACTACTCCCGGAAGACAAAGGAGAGTCCTGTTAATGTACAGCTGTGCAGAAATGTAAAACCATCAAGCCAAAGGTACAGAGCTCTGCTCAGAAATAAAGAACTGAACAAAAGGCCTTATCACTCTGAGAAGCCCACGGCCAGCAAGAAAATGTCAAAAGATGCCGTTGTGGCAGCAGCTGCGAGTGCCAGACGCAAATTCCAAAAGAAACGTGTAGAGGCTCTAAAAAAGCTTGCTACAAAGGCTAAAGAGTCATACAAAAATTGAGGCCTTCTTCTGACATGAAAGTTTGCATGTTGCACATTTAACTGTTAAAGTTGGGTAAAAATGTAAAACAAAAATACGTTAAAATATATATATTTTTTTTTTGTCAAGGTTGTTATAGAGAGAGGTGGTGATGGAGCCGTATTAATAATTTAAATGTTGCTGTAAAATAAAAATTTATTTATTTTTCTTCAATTAAGTTATGAGTCCTGCTTTTTATCCATATAGATCCGCCACCAGTTTGATCGGCGCGCGCGTGGGGGGTGTCTCGGTATATTTTCCTGCTTTTTTGTCCTTAGGCAATAACATGCTTGTTTACTTTCTCTGTGAAAATGCCTGTTTGGATGCATGGATTACAGGATTTTATTCTACATTCCTAAAGAACAGCAGCTGGATCAAAGAACAAAGACGCCTGATGGACAGAAAAGTAAGTGGCTACATGCAAATGTGGATTAAAAAGCATTGTGTGATTTATTAATTTATCTGTATCATCTCAGAATGTAAAGTAAACGGGTGCAAACACCACCCACGGCTTTTTTATATACTGGGCTGGAAAGATTTGCTTCGTGGACTCAGTTGGGTTGGGCTCTGTCTAAAGTTTGGAGATTTACCAAATGAAATAGGCTTTGTTGACTCCGTTTTTTTACAAAAAATAAAATAAACCAAACGTCTGAGCTCTTGATATAACAGAGTTTCATTGTGGTACTCTGCTTTTCAAATTATTTGTGAGAATACCGTTTGTGATGAAGCTTAGCACTGTTTGTTTCAGTTTGATCTCTGCAACTTAGCGGAGTTGAGTGTAGCTGGGGTGCAGGAGGCAGGTGTATAGAGAAACGAGCCATTTCACTTCGTGGTCTAACATTAACTACAGGATACAAGTTACATTTCAGGACAAATTAATACTTTATAAAACCAACTGTAACATTTTATCATATACATTTCAATCCCAGAAGTTGAAAGCTGTACAATAGCATGATATAGTCCCTTTAAAAACTACCTGCAAAACGCTTATCAAAACCTATGTTCAAGAGAGCAGTATCAGACCAAATATCTTCTATCAAACTTGAAAATTGACCCACAGCTTTTCGAGATTCTCTTTTTGTGAGGGTGAGTTATCTGCTGGTGGAGAACTGGGAGGGACTTAGTCGAGGTGGAATTGATAGGATGGGATTTTAATAACAGCCATAGGCTAAACCTTTGAGGACTCAAGTCTGTCCTAAAAATTAACAAATATTGCTGTGTGACTGAGGCCATGTCCACACGTAGCCGTTTTTTTTTTTCTAGAAGATTTTTCTCTGCTCCTTGAAAAAAAAAAAAATCTCCATCCACACGTAACCGGATAAATGCGTTTTTCAGCACATTCATAGACGTGGCAAACCTGTAGGGCGCAGTAGTTCTCCCCAGTCCTGTCCGCCAAGAGAAACTTTATATCCTCTCTTCAGCACGCAGCAGTCATACAGCTTATAAAAGCAAACAAGACGCGCTTTAACAATGGATGATACCAACACAGCGCTGAGGAAATAAATGCTGTTTTCGAGAGTAAACACAGGTCGCACATGTGGTGTTGGAGCATTTTTTGTCGCGGAAAGTGGCGTTATGGCTCTTAAAACTCCGTTTTCAACCGTCCACACGTAGATACTGAAAACGGAGAAAATGCAAATCTCCACTTTGGCCGGAGTTTTTAAAAAGCTTTGTTTTTGGTGCCGAAAACCTCCGGCTACGTGTGGATAACAGGCCAAACCGTAGAAAAATATCTCCGTTTTGTGAGATACGTGTGGACAGGGCCTGAGCTAACCAATCTCCTCCTTATGTAAATATTCAACATATGACTCAGTTTGATTAAATAGAGATTTGACCTGAGCTCCCTCCCTTTGTTTGCATTATGCAAACAGATTTTACTCTGCTATATTTACATTCAGGAATCTGTATTTTATGTTTCAACCTCAATGAAAAAGATTACTGGCACTTCTTGTCATCTACTTAAAGCACTGTGCAAATCTTATTGTCTTTTCATATATCTTATATACTTTCCTCTCCAAAAGTATTAGAGCAGTAAGGCCAATTTATTTTTGATATAGACTACAAACATTTGGGTTTGACAAAATGTGTTTGTGTAAAGTTTTATTTTGTATTTTTCCCTATACTGAAATTAAGGATATCCTCAAAGTAAAGACATGAAAGCCATCTACCAACTCCTCAGGTGGTAAAGGCAGACCACTCCAGGAAATATGAACTGACCGACAAACAGGAAAAGGTGGTAAATGGGCAACTATACAGATTTTAAAAATACTATTCTAAAACTGTCTTTGTTTTAATTTTCACAGGCACTTAACTACAATGGACTTATAAAAGTTAGCCAGGTCATGACACAAGGGGTGCTGCAAATTCTTTTAATTTTTTCTTTCTCATCGGTCGTCTAGAATTGGATCTGGGAAGGGGGATTATCTGTCAGAGCCTCCAGGGCTCTGCCGCCTGATTATTCAACACATCCTCACTCCCAACTTGTCACATATGGACACAAGATCAGACTCCTGACCATGCGTCCATATATGACAAGTTCGGTACCACCCCTCGCGTCATTTTTTGACGTTCTGGGTGCTCCCGTTGAATGTTATACAGATCTCTAGACGTCAGTAATTGACGACATGGAGAAGACAAGAAATCCGTTTACTTGCTTGTTTAAAAGAATGTGTTTTTGTCTTTCTGTGACCTTAAGGTTAGAACATCAAACTTGTGGGTTGGTTAGAATTGGTTAGATAACTCAGCGTAAGGTATGTTATTCTGCTAGATCGAACGGCTCTGAAAGAAAATAAACTTCACATGTTTACAATAAAGGATAACAAACATACAACCTGTTCTGAGCACATCAAAAAATGACGCGAGGGGGTACCCAACTCGTCACATATGGACATATGGTCAGGATTCTGATCTTATGTCCATATGTGACGAGTTAGGAGCGAGGATGCGTTGGATTATTAGTTATTTCCTGAGTGATCTGCCTCACCTGTTTTTCCATCTTCCTTCTAGTGTTTAAGATTCGACGTGTGCTCCATTCCTCCATCGACCATTAAAACTGAGGTGAGAATGGAGATGGGATGAGAAACTCAGGGAAAACAATAACAGAAGGGAGGAGTTTACCAGGAGCTGGAGAGCCCCAAAGATCTGGTCTCTGCAGGGTTGGAAGAGCTGAGAGTGTAGTCCCAGAGGTTTCAAATAGCTCACCAAAAGCAGAATAAGGCACCCACAATCCTGAATACTTTGGTCCAGAGATAGTCCAGAGTCCTGCAGAGGAGGTTTTTGGCAGAGCAGTATCTGAGGTCCAATAAACTTGAGACAGGGTCAGTCGAGGTTCAGCAACAGGGTGTCAAAAAACTCAAATCAGAAGCCACTAAGGGCAAGGCAAAACAGTGGTCAGGGAGTGGTAGAGTCAAAAGCAGATTAACAGTAGCAGCTTGAACAGGGCTTGAATGCTGTAACAAAGGCAGACGATCTAGCACTGAGAAAGCCTAGAGCAGGTGTTTAAATAGGGAGCTTCCCAGGTGAGGACAATGAGCAATTAGCAGGGGAGGGAAAGTGCAGCAAACTCAAGGACAGGGATGAAATCATGACATCGTCATCTGTCCAATAAAGCATCCAACGCATTTAACAAAAGTTTATCATAAAAAATCCCACCAGAGTGCTTTTTGGCTTAACCCTTAATAGTCCCAGGGGCATTTTTTTGCGCAGGCGGGTGTGTTTCTTAGAATAACTGTTGCTGTGCCAATGCAATTCTTACAATTTTTTCCGAAGATGTGCATTTTTGGAGAAGTTTAACAAAAATCTATATATTTTTTCTCTTACTTAATTTAAAACATTGCATATTGAACACAGTAACATATAGGTCCCTTGACATTTTTTTGTGCTATTGACTCCCATACAAATTATATTTTTCTAACAAGCCTAAATAATGCCATATTTTTTCTTTTTCTTTATTCTTCCTGTTTTTCTGCGACCATCAGAGACTGAATTTTTTTTTTTTACTGTTTTTCATCAGACTAAGTGATTTCTCATTAAATGTTGGGGCATTGATTAAAGATGAATTTAAAATATGTAAATTTTTGGGATCTTGTGGCCCTTGGATTCAAAACGCAAAACATTTTTTGAACAAATATAGTTTGAGGGATTTTTAAAGATGTCATACATTAGTGTGCATGCATATTTTAATAATTTTTGAGAATTCTGTTTCTACAATTTTCATGAAAAAATCAGTGTTTGTCCATAGAAGAATATCAGTGCATTGTCCTAATATGACAGTTTTATATCTGTCTTGTGTATGTGACTGTGCGCACATGCATGCATTTTTGACTCAAAACACTTCATAAATATTCAGAGGAAAGATATGTGTGTACTTTTTGGGTGGTATGAGGGTGGTGGCGTGATGTGGGGTGGTGGCCACAAGGTGGGTTCTATATGCTTCTGTAGAAAGCAATTATTTTCATGAAAGCCTCAATGCAGCTGAATAAATATTGAAAATGTAGCATTTTTTAAGATTTGATGACAAATTTACTGTTGGATATTGTGATTGGAACAATTATAAAGGATACACATTGAGGAAAGTTCATGAACACACAATTATCAAGGCTACAGCTCTGCAGGGACAAACGCCTATAAAGAGCTCTCAACAGCTGGGTGGATTGATTGTAGGAACTAAGCCCCACCCACACCCACTCCTGCATGAACTGAGCTGATTGAGTTCACAAATCTTCAGGGGAAAGATATGTCTGTGGTTTATGGCTGGGGTAGGGGTGGTTGGATGGGGTTTGGTCATGCCTAGGTGGTGGTCATTATAGATACCTGTAGGAATATATAATTTTCCATCAAGGCCTCGCTATAGCTGAATAAATCTTGATTGTGTAGCACATTTATTAAATTTACTGACCAATTCATTGTGTCATATAGTAAAGGCAACTACCATGAAGCATATTCAGCTATCACAGCTCATTAACACACAATTATCAAGCTACAGCAAGCTACAGCATCGGTCAAACAAATGCTACTATAAAGCATATTCAGCTATCAAAGCTCATTAACACATAATGATCATGCTACAGCATTGAGAAAAAAATAAAACTTCCTAATCAGCCTGATTCCAGCAACTAAGCCCCACCCTGTGAACAACCACACACACAGACATACACTCACCCCACACACAAGCGCACGTGCATGCAAAAACACACGTGATCGTAGTAAGTCCTGTTCTCCTCCTCCGCTACCTTCACTCTGTGTCCAGTGCTCCTTGGTCTAGCAGTACCCCAGTCTGTCATACCCGGGTTAGGAAGATATACAAAATATATATTTTTATTCCCATAAGTGACACTCCAAAACCCTAACAATTCAACCTCAAAACAAGTCTTCTGGATGTAACTCACCAAAAAAAAATTCATTTTTCCTGTTTCTTTGTTTTTTTAGATTGTAGATTTTTTTTTAAATAAAACCTGGCATTAAAGTGCTTAAATCTTAAAAAGAGCCAAATATTTTATCATGTTTTGTAAGAAGTGAAGCCAAGGATGAGATTCATGTAAAAATATAAACACTTTTGTAATATTATAATAATATTTCTAGATTAGGTTTTGTTTGAAATTTTTTTTGTGCAGAGGGTACTAGATGTGTTTTTTAAAATAAAATCTAATGCTACACAAAAAGTAGGAAGATATCAAAAAAAGATTTTATGCACATAAGTGACACTCCAAAGCCATAACAATTCAATCTCAAAACAAGTCTTCTGGATGTAACTCACAAAAAATTATTTCATTTTTTCTGTTTCTTTGTTTTTTAGATTGCAGATTTTGTTAATAAAACCTGGTATTAAAGTGCTTAAATCTCAAAAACAGCCAAATATATGTTTTGTGAGGACTGAAGCCAAGGATGAGATCCATATAAAAATATAAACACTTTTGTAACAATATAATAATATTTCTATATGAAGTTTTGTTTTAGCATATTTTTGTGCTGAGGGTCCTAGATGAGTCTTTTTTTAATCAAATCTAATGCTACACAAAAAGTTGGAAGATATTAAAAAAATATTTTTATGCTCATAAAGGATGGGATTTGTGGAAAAAAAAACTAAGAATAATGAAATATTATATTATTTTACTTACATCATTTTGTTCATGGACATTTTTTTGTGCAGAGGATCCCAAGTGTAGCATTTATTTGAGGGACAATTAAGGGTCATGCATGTGTCTGAGTAATTCTCCTGAATCCCGCTCTCTCAGCAGCTACACCGGCCTCTCCTATAAAACGACTGAGTGTTCAAACTATGACGTATTTTATGTCACTAATGTCCCGTTTCCACAGCCATTTTTGGCCTTCCCACCGTCAAAGTGGCCCATAGAGCAAGACTGTACCGGGGTGGAGGTGGTCTGCTTTCAGCTTCTAGACCAGGGCACGGTGGTCTGGTTACGGTTGGGACGGTGACACTGGCGTCACACAGCTTAGTCCTGTCATTATCTGTAGATAACGTCACCTCTGCGACAACAACTACAAACACAATTAGTTCTCTGTTCTACCAATTAATTTGAGTTAGTAGGTACTAGGGCTGCACGATTATGCCAAAAATAATATTCACGATTATCATTATTTATCAATATTGTAATCACGATTATTAATCACAGTCATTCATCCTGTGTGATAAAATATTTTTTTTTAATGCACCAATTATAAACAATGTTGCAATGTGCAATTTTGTGAAAAATAAAACTTTGGAATAGGTGATAATGAAAAAAACAACAAACTCAAATATGTTTATATTTAAAAGTAATAACTAAATATTTCATTTCAGAGTGCCATTTCAAAGTGCAACTTAAAGACAGAAATTATAGCTTATACAGAAAAGGCCTAGGACATTAGGCCTACAGGTTCTTGGCAGAAAAACAAGCCTGTCAACATTTTCTGGCTTAAAAGATGAGCAAAGGCAGGTCACTACATTTCCCCAGTGCTAAAAATTCTCTCTGATGGGGAACTTGTTGCAGGTATGCATAAGTACTTTTGAACCAGCTTTGAAAGACGTGGGAGTCTTTGATGTTCCTTCCACCAGTCCAGTGGGTCCCCTTCATTGTCAAGGTTGGCACACTTTAGGTAAGACTGGAGTTCAAAGGCAACAGCTTGTTGTTCCTGGTAAGGAGAGGGGCTTGGTGTTGTTGTCCCAGTGACCTTAAAGAAGCTCCTGTAGGTCTTTTTCTTAGGTGTACTTGGTGCATCCTCTGCAGGCCCTCCACTCGGATCCGCAGGGCCCTTTTCCTTGAAAAGTACATCATAAATTTAATAAAAACAAAAATCTTTCTAATAAAACATATTTAAAGTCCATATTTAGATTAAGGCCCAATGTCTTCTCAGCACATTAAAATCCACTTAATATATTACATTTATTTTAAAATCTGTAATGTATTCTCCGTTACTCCTCACCATGCTTGCAAAGCCAGCCATCTCAGACAGAATTCTTTCCCGGATTGATGCAGTCCTGTCCTCACTAACATATCTCAGCTAGAAGTGTGGATCAAGTACAGAGGCCATGTCAAGCAGTCCTTGTGTCACTGGATGCTTGTATTTTTCCTCCAGGTAAGTGAGGATTTTGGGTTTGATAGTGTTGGTCAGGTCTGGAATATCATCACTTATGTTGAGAATAGAGGAGCTGAACAGATGGAGGACTGGTTTCACAAAAGAAATACTGACGTACTTCTCACTGGTTAGCGCATCAGTAAACTCAATCAGAGGTTGGAGGGCTTTGTTGATGGCTTCCAGGACATTAGTGTCCTGGCATGCTGGGATGAGCTGCCTTAATTTTCTGTCGGAAATTGAAATTGCCCTCTGCTATTCCAGGATTCTTGCGATCATTGCCTGCCTGGAACCCCACCTTGTTGGGCATTCTGTCTTCAGCCGATGCTCTGGAAGCTTCAGCTCATTTTAAGCCCTTGCTAGCTCTCTTTTACACCTCCAGCTGTGGGAGAAACTGCTGACAAACTTTTTGAACATCCCTACTGCGTGGTCAATCCGTGGATCTTTCATTGCCGTCTCTATATAAAGAGCATAAATCATGTTAAGTAAAATAAAACAGAATAGACAGTAATGTATGCATATTCATCATTATTCATATTATCATTATTTACAGTATGTTTCAAACATTTATCTATTTGTTATTAAGCTATTGACATCTATATTATATTAGCAAATGTTATATATTTGTTTAACATTTTTTTGTGTTATTTTTCTTTTATTTTTATTTAAAAATAAATACTTTTCTTATTGCACATATTTTTTGTTTTGTCTGCTCGAAATAAAACACATCAATTTTCAACATTCATTATTATTATTGTTATTATTATTATTATTATTATTATTAGTAGTAGTAGTAGAAGTAGTTGTTGTAGCTTACAACTCACCAATTGCTAGATGGAGCCTATGGCCAAAGCACTGAAGTCTTGTCCATTTATTAAGAGAGGCCGCCTTGATGACATTAGACCCAATGTCTGTTGTGATGCAGACAAGTCTCTCGTCTTGCAGGCTCCAAGATGCCAGTGTCTCTCGAAGTCCCTCCAATATCGCTTCTCTTGTGTAGTCTTCTGTGAAAAATGAAGTTTGCAAGCATCAACTTCTCATTTGGACATCTCTGTCTATGTAGTGAATTGTCAAAGACATGTATGGTTACATTGTTCTGCTTTACCATAGGTCAGTCGTGGCTGCAAAGTACTCAAGAGTTGAGATCTCTCTCTCTATTCCCTGCCGACATGTTTTGTACAGCGCAGGCAACGCCACTTTGGAGAAATAATTACGTGATGGGATCCCATGCGTTCGCCCCCTGGTGGTTGGCAGAGTATCGGTTGAGATGGTGTGTGATAAAGAGGCAAGCAGAAGAGCTCCCATTTTGAAGGTAAATATTGTTGCCGATCGGGTTCATTTAATTGTGGCCACCAAAATCGCTATCACGGTCAAAATCCGATTAATTGTGCAGCCCTTTTAGGTACAGGTAAAGATGGCAGCAAGCAACAACCAAGTGTGGTCAACGGAGGAGCGATTGTTACATTTCCTCATCCCTACCGTATGACGCCACAACAGCGCCCCTGTATGCTTTGCTAGAGTCCTGTCTGCGGTGGGAACGCAGACATGAAAAGTGAACATTGGGCATTAGCGATCCGGTCTGCACTGTGCCGCTCCGGACCGCTCTGTGGAAGCAAGGTATAAGTGAAAACAAGGAAGTGCTAGAGGTGTCTGCATCACACCTGCACAGAGAGCAGCCTATCTCTGGAAGGGTTGCAAAAACACCCTCCTCCCTTTCAAAGCTTATAGCTGCTCTGGTTTTTAGCAGCTTAAACCCCATTTTTGTTGGAATTTTATTTTTTCTGTGCCGTTTGGCTGCATGGATTACTTTATTGTACAGTCCTAAAGAACAGCAGCTGGTTTAAAGAACAAAGACGCCTGATAGACAGAGAAGTAAGCAGCTAAATGCTAATGCTATCAAGCTGCTTATTTGATCTTATAACAGCATTGTGTGGTAAATTAATTGATCTGTAGTAGGGCTGCAGCTATCGATTCCTTTTGTGATTGATTAATCTAGCACTTTATCGATTAAATTAATCAATTAAACCAGATTAAAACTGAGTGTGATAGCAGGACAGATGGTGTGGGAGAACAGAACAGGTGTCTGACAGAAAAAGGAAATGTATTTGTGGTGTGATGTGAACCAAGATGATTCCCATGCTTAGATCCATGCAGTCTTTTTATGCCTATCTGACGTGCGACAGCAGCAGACTAACTATCGTGTGTGTGTGTGAACCTGTTTCCTAAATAAAAAGCTTTGGTCCACTCTGGTTGGTATGCATTCTGAAGGGTTGCATCCATCTGCAGATGAGGGATTTTTGGTCAAATCAATATATCGGTGTGCTGGTGGACTCTTTTGCTCTCCAACAGAAATAACAAACACACTGGACAAAGTGGACTTCAAACAGTAACAGTAGATGCCATATTGGGATTCCTGTTCCCTTAAGGAGCAGGATTCAACTAGAAGTTACCGAAATCAGCAATTTTACAAAACCTGCTCCTGTAGTTGGCGCAATCAATTTATCTGTTGGCACGACAAGGTAGTGCGAGCTCATTTCCTGTTTGCAGGGTAGAACAAGCGTTGCGTGCACACGAAGGGGGGGAGGTGCTGGAACACGGAAGCTTTACTTACAAGCCTCATATCCTGGACGGTCCAGGGAAGTTGATTGGATTAGATTTACCCAGGGTTTCTTGCTGCAGAAAGAATGAAAATTACTCGGTCAAGTTGAGAACTCCAACTTATAGGTTGCTACCGGTATATGAAGAACATTTTTTGGAGTTAAAAAAAAAAAGTGTTTTAAAATGAAATCGTATACACTGCCTATATATTATCTTGTTTCAGCGACGCTTGGTGAAAAATCATGCTGATGTTTTCTGAGGCTCGATCACTGAGCTCGTACTGCTGTGGTTCGCCAGGTCTACTTTGCAGTATATACACTGTACTTTGTTCTCTTCTTTTTTTAGAATGTAACAATCCCAAACTTTGAAAAATTTTCTGCGTGTATAGTGCGCATAATAGGAATTTAATGAGGCTTTGAGGCAGAGTTTTTGACCCAAGCAATTTTTGGAATTGAATAAATCGAGTTACTGCAGCCGTAATCTGTAGCATCTCAGAATGTTCAGTAGACAGATGCAAATAACACCCATGACTCTTTTATATACTGGGCTTGAAAGATTTGCTTACTGTACTCAGCTGTGTTGGTTTGGGCTCTGTCTATAGCCTCATAGATTTAGCAGCTAAAATAACCTTTATTGACTCAGTTCTTTATATAAAAAAAAGAAACTAAAAACAAAACGACAACATACAAATGTCCTAGCCCTTAATATAACAGAGTTTCATTGTGGTACTTGGTGCACTTCAAATTCACTGTCGGACTCCGGGTCGAGATAAGGCTCAGCCTGTTTTTCTCAGTCAGAGGGTGGAGGCAGGAGGTGGGATTATACAGAAACGAGCCGTTTTACTTCGTGGTCCAACATTTACTACAGGATACAAGTTAAATTTTAGGACAAATCAATACATATATATAAAACCAGCGGTAATATTTTATTATACATATATGTCTATCCTAGAAATTGAAAAATGTAATATAGCATGATATGGTCCCTTTAAATAGAGAATATATAGTAATTTAGCATTTTAGTGGTATTTTTTTTAACAGTATGTTTTTTTATGTCCTTTTCTCTTTGTCCTTGTCTGTCTGCTTCCTGCTCTTTCTCCATGTTTCTGAAGAGTTCATTTTGAGGTCCTGACAGAGTTTAAGACCTGTCAGTCAAGCCGAGGGCACAGTCTGCCTGCTGCTACAAAAGAGGTGCGGCTTATTGATCTCATTGCCAGCTGAGGATATAAGGAGCTGGCTGTCAGATATTTGGTGCCTGGGTGTACAGACCTTTTTATTCCACCGTATTTCTTTCTAGTTGTTCTCTGTTGAAAAAATCCCGTGATCCGTTTTCCAGCTTTACTAGACTCTGGTCATCCTTCCATGTCTGACAACCTTCCAAGCTCCTAGTTTTTCAATGAACCATGCTCTATCTCTGTGCACTGCCTGCCAGCCGTCGCTCAAGGATTCCACCATCTCCACGATTCCAGAAACCCAGTAGCAAGTTCATGTAGACAACCTGGACTCCTAGCTCTTCCTCCCTGAAGTTCAATCCACCAAGTGAGCCTAACCTGAGCTTATTTAAGCCATTATTCTCCATACCAGATTCAAACTCACCTGTGAACTACTCCATCTGCAATTCCTCTCAGCTCTGATCCCCTTTTTGCAGTGTTATCGACTCCCAGACTCATTTTTCATCATTACCATTATCATTGTTAAAAAAATCTTTAAACTTTTAAAACTGGCCTCTGTGGGTCAGAAGGCTTAATATCAACACGACAATGTTCACAGAAGGACACAAAAAAGTAATCAAAACTCTTTGTTTATTACTTAGAGGTCCTGTGAAAATGTTATATTAAATATCAGTTATTACTGCTTTATGGCAATTAGTAATTTTCAACCAGCATTTGCTAAAGGAAGTGAGTGCTGCCCCTCAACAGACCTCTAGAAAGTGGGCTTTTTGGGTTGATGTTAACAACAAAATCACTAGGGACTTGTAAATTTCATAAACAGCCAACTTATATATCATATCATAAAATATCCTTTTTTTAGCTTCATTAAAGAGTGCAAAAAATCAAAAGGGAACAACCATCATGTCCAAGTTCTTGAAACAGCCTCAGAGTGAAGGTATAGGCCTACCTGTGGAATTACATGCTACTTTAGTCTAAGACACTGACTTGAGTCCCTTAGTCCTGAATTTGGGATTCAAGTCTAATTTAAACTTGCCTAAATTCGATATGGCTGCCGTACTTATTAACATTCTGTAATTTGCTTGAATTTACTGTTTATTAGCAGTTCTGATTGTACATTACTAAGCCATTAGCAGCAGCGCTGTCCCATTTGTGAACATGATTGATAAGTCTTTAAATAAAAGTCCAGTTTTAGAATTCCCAGTTTCAACTATAGAGGCCACATTTCTCTGTTTGCCATCCATCTCCCACTCTTAGATATGTAATATAAAAATATGAAGATGAAGGAAGAACTGTAAACATGTGAAATGTTGTGCCTCAAAGTATTTCCTTAAAATAGTTTAATTAATACCCAAATACCAAGAAAATGTATCTGTATATCTTCCAGAAAGACAGAATAATGTTTTAATGGAAAGTATGAAAAAAAACCTACATTTTTTTTATATGAATAAGTTTTTATTTACATATAAATGACATAATATTTTAACAGAAGATATCATATTTATTTATTCTTGAAACTTGACTTATGTCATTTAACTGTTTAAAAACAAACTGCATGCCTTAATATATGATATATTCATAAACAATCAAACATAAAATAAGTAAATATATACCCCCATATACCCTTACTCCCCTTTACTTTCTCCAGCATTTTGAATTTTGTAGACAAGTGAAAACGAAATAGAAACAAATCAACTACATAAAGTACAAGCAGAGAGCCTAACCAAATGCTTTTGTTTGTACACAAATAATAATAATAAGTAGCTCAGCTCAGCTTTGTACATGCAACAAAACCCCCAAATATTCAAATAGGAATGCCACACACACCCAGTCCCACTCATTATCTTTTCCTTTCCATCCCCTGAAAGTTTTCATTGCATCAGGCGAGAGGTACACCATGAGCAGGTCGCCAGTCCATCACGGGGCTACACAGGACAGGACAAACAACCATGCACATACACTCTGATACCAAAGGGCAGTTTATCAATGCAAATTAACCTAACAGTCATGTTTGGACAGTGGTAGGAACCAGCAGCACCAAGCCTGGACAGGGAGAATATGGAAACACCATGAAGAAAGGCCCCAGACTGCAATCAAACCAGCGTCCTCTTGCAACAAGACAACAGTCTGACTAAATGTGCCACAGAGCATTAGAAATGCCACGAGGAGAATATCCATTTGTTTCATTTTATCGATATTTTTGGCCTTGATTTGACTAATTTTATCTTAGCAACACTCTAAGAGCTAATACTCCTGGGCCCTCATTTATCAACCGTACTTACACACAGATCCGTGCGTAGGAACAATACGCAGTGTGGTATTTATCAATTTGAACTTGTGCATAGAAATGTTCCTAAATATAAGTACAGTTCTAATTGTTTGTACGCACAGCAGTTACTGTTATAACGGGGGAACTGCAACATTGAAGCAGTTTTACTTTGACAGAATATTTCTCAGCAGTTTATCTCCTCCACCACAGAGCTCATTCTGGCATCTGTCTGTCTTTTAGCAAAAATAACTCAAAAAGTTATGCACGGATTAGCAATGAACTTTGAGGAATTTTTTGACATTTGCCAAGAAATATATAATTTAATGTTGTAGGTGATCATGCATGGAGATCCTGTAACTCCCAATATGCACTCTCCATGCCCAACCCCCCCGTTAATTTATTTGTTACACCAACCGCTTTATCTTAACGGGATACTGTCACACTATTGATTAAATGGTTTGCAAACTGCACCGTGACAACTAAATGGCCCTGCTGATCAGTGAAGCAGATTTTCCTTTTTTCCTTGTGTTCTGATGACAGCACAAGCGATGTCTCCATTTAGGCACCACCACACAAGCCCCCTTTGTATTGGATCTGGTCTAGCTGTGTGCTGAGGAACGTTTTATTGTATTCAGTTTTATATCAAACCATCTTTTTTCCTTTATTTCTAACAGGAAGATCTCCACTGTCCAGACCACATTTACTGTCTCAGTCACTTTCTTTTGTTATTTTATTTTTATGTTATTTTTTTATTTGTTTCCCCAGAGCTGATAGAACCAAACAGCAATGTTAAGAATTAATTTAACTTATTTAATCTGTTCAAATAAGTTAAGGATTTCCACAGAAGTTAATATCAGCAAACAAAATTATTCGCCACAATTTTATATCTGCTCTGCAGCAGAAATACAGCTGTGCGCTGGGTAGTATTACGCAGAGGAACTTCTGATGGCAAAAACTGACGAATTTGTATTAAATTACGTTTTTTAACGTCTGTACATCATGAATACTTCTCTTATTGCTCCACCTATGTTTCACCTCTATCTCTGTGTCACTGAAATTCCTTTTTGTTTTCCTCTCTTGGCCATTATTTTAGGAAGGAACGCAAGGACTTGATGCATGTGACAGATGATGTCGTGTTACCAAATATTAACCATATTTGAGGATGTTTATGCATGCAAGTGACTGTGAATGGGAACAAGGACCTTGGTATGCACAAGTGGGATTTATCAACACATGATTGCGGAGGAGCGTGCGTACGATTGGCCACTGCACATTTCATAAATCAGACTTTTGACTGTTCATACAGATATTCAAAATTTCATTCGTAGGATAGAATATGGATCTACGTTCCTACCCTCATCTATGGTCACGAACGCCGGGTGGTGACCGGAAGAACGAGATCGCGGATACAGGCGGCTGAAATGAGTTTCTTCCGTAGGGTGGCTGGGCTCTCCCTTAGAGATAGGGTGAGAAGCTCGGTCATCCGGAGGGGGCTCAGAGTAGAGCCGCTGCTCCTCCACATCGAGAGGAGCCAGTTGAGGTGGCTCGGGCATCTGGTCAGGATGCCTCCTGGACGCCTCCCTGGTGAGGTGTTCTGGGCACGTCCCACCGGGAGGAGACCCAGGGGAAGACCCAGGACCCGCTGGAGGGATTATGTCTCCCAGCTGGCCTGGGAACGCCTCGGGATTCCTCCCGAGGAGCTGGCCCAAGTAGCCGGGGAGAGGGAAGTCTGGGCCTCTTTGCTTAGGCTACTGCCCCCGCGACCCGACCCCGGATAAGCGGAAGATGATGAATGGATGGATGGAGGATAGAATATAGGACAGGTTCTACAAATTTTTGATAAATGAGGGCTCTGGTTTGGTCAGGTCTGTCTGAGTATGCAAAGTAAAACCAAGAACGGATTTTAATTTTTGGCATAATTGTTTATCATTATTTCCTGAAAATTTTAAATTAAAATCACTTCCGTTACAATGCACAAATATAAATATTTTTTCACCACAAAAAGACAGCTTCATATAAACCCAGAACCCAGAAAAGAGGACTTTGCAGATCACTGTGTTTCAAATAGATTGTTAAAGTCTGCCATATAGCTTAGATGTCTTTGAAGATGATGTTTCTTATAGCTTTCACAAGTTGAAAAACATGCAGATTCCTTTTGTTGAAGCTATTTCTTGAGTTCCTTATGTCTGATAGTTCTGTTTTTCAAGAAATCTAGTTGCCTTGATGAGTCCAAAATTCAATTAATGTTCCCTTCTTTGAAAAGTTTAAAAGTTGAATATTGACTGTTGTTTTTACACGTGAGGGCTTTCTGATCTGAATATGTCTGAGTAGCTCTTGCCATTCATGTGATCAGTGTGGCTTTCGATGCTGTAGCAGCGGTGGACTTCAGTGAGTGATGACGCCACGTAATAGGCTGAGCGGAAGAACTCAGGGTTGGCAAATGTGCCAGCTGACTGCATCCGTAGCAGATTCCACTGTCTCCTGAGAACAGTCTGAACCTAGAAAGGAGAAAAAACACATACTGTTCAGTTTTTTAAAACTTTTTCTCTAACATCTTGAATTAATTTAATTTAACCTTTTTCATATTTAGGCCCGAGCATCAAAGCGCTGCGAAGGCCTATTACATCTTCTCCGTTTATTATTTTTACAAGTTTTTAATTGCCTTTTAGGCAGCCTAAACTTCTATGTAGTCTCACCATATTTGGGACACTTGTCAAGCGTGCAAAAAATTGGCATATTCTATGGGATTTAAAAGGGGCGTGGCCATATAGCTCAACAGTGCCCGCTAAAATCAAATAGTTTGACATAGAAATTTGAAACTTGTTAACTGTTATAACTCTTACAGATGAACAAAAAAACTTTCATAATGTCATAGTCCCAGATGCACAGGAAGTCTGCCCTTTTGGGTCAAATATCAGGTGTCAAAGTTAGTCTCAACACCAATAATCTTAAAACAACTACAACTCCTCTTCACAGTCACAGATGGGTGAAACCTTCTGTGGGGGATGTTCATAAGGTTGCTGAGGATCCTAGATGGTCAAATGCTGACATCGCTTAAGCCATGCCCCCTGAAAACAGGAAGTGTAATGTTTTGGCGTGAAAGGCCCAGAATTTACACAGTTGAGCAAATTAGCATAATAATGCTGCACAGCAGATGGAAACAAGTTTGGGTAAATCTGTGTCCAGTACTGAGGCTTTTCAAAAAAGGTGTGACTCTGGCGGCGTAGCGAAGTGCAGCACCACGCAATGGCGATACGTTTATCTTTAATTTCCTGAAAACTCATTTAATCTGGACCAGATTCAGCAAGATGGATATTAGTCCATCTCTGGACAATTGAGTATTGTTCTATCTGGTGGCTGTGGCACACCCTAGAAGCCTTAAAAACACCAGCCCCAAGCCATACTTTATCTGAGCACAATGTCATTCAACACACATGTAGTGCCTAAGAACCTATAAAAAAAGTATCTTGGAGCCCCACTCCAAACCCAACAGGAAGTCAGCCATTTTAAATAAAACACACCATTGTGTGCCATTTCTATTAATACAATGTTTATACATTATATTTGATCAAACTCCTTCTAGAGCTCTTGACTTACAGACTTCAAAACAAGCGGAGACAAACTTAAGGCATTAGGCATCAAAAGTTATCAAAAGAATCTTGCTGCACCATACCAGGTGTGTGGCTAGGCCTCAAATAGGCTTCTCGCCATTAATGTACAGCATGTAATAACCTAAACATTAAAGGTGACATCTGTGTCAAATTTCATGCCTGTAATCACATACCAAATCTGAGATAAGAGATGTCAGATAAGAGATGTCATAATAAGAGATGTCAGTATCTGACCATCTAGGATTGCCAGGGACCTGATAAACATCCATCACAGAAGGTTTTCCCAGTCTGTGTTTTTCTGAAGAGGAGTTGTAACTGTTTTAAAATTTAGAAGCCTAAGTTTGTGACCTAGCAACCCCCACCAAGGTCGATGCAGAAAAATTCCTGTGATAACCTTTGATCGCCACTGCCTAAAGTCTCTCCTCCGCGGTTTAGAAGTGTGTAGGTCAAAAACTCTTGGAGCAGTTTGATCAAATACGACGTCATTAAACGGCAGAAGATGGTGTGTTTGATTCAAAATGGTCGACTTCCTGCTGTGTTTGGACTATGACTCTTAGACTGTTTTATAGGTACTGAGGCACTACATGTGTGTTTAATGAAATTGTGCTCGGATGAATTCTGGCTTGGGACTGATGTTTTTAAGGGTTGTAGGGGGCGCTGTGGAGTAATATGGCCACACCCATCAAATATTAGTCCATGTCCAGAGAGTTGTGTACGCTAATATCCATCATGTTGAATCTGGTTAGGCTTGGATGAGTTTTGTGGAAATTAGAGCCAAACGTATGCGCATGGCGTAACGAAGCAGTTCGTCAAGCTGCCAAAGCCACACCCTTTTGTGAAGATCCTCTGCATTGGACACAGAGTTACCCCAACTGGTTTCCAGCTGCTATGCTGCACTTTTATGCTAATTTGCTCAACTGTCTATATTCTGGAACTTTCAAGGCAAAACATTACACTTCCTGTTCTAAGGGGGCAAAGCTTAAGTGATGTCAAGATTTAACTTTCTAGGATCGTCAGGGACGCGAGGAACATCCTCCAGAGAAGGTTTTAGCCAACTGTGACTTTCTGAAGAGGAGTTGTAACTGTTTCAATATTTATGGCGAGAAGCTTAAGTTTGAGACATAGCCATGCCCACCAGGTTCAATGCAGAAAATTCCTTTGATAACTTTTGATCTGGATTGGATGTTTATCAGGTCCCTGGCATTCCTAGATGTTCAAATGCTGACATTTCTTAAGCACTGCACCCTAAGAACAGGAAGTGCAATGTTTTACAGTGAAAGGTCCTTATTTGCCTCCCTTTATTTAATCAATATTTTTGCTGTGGTCAGTGACTGAAAATAAATTGTATTATGTTCTTACACAATGCTGACAGATTTGGAAAGAGGGTGTGGATGCTGTGGCATGGTTAAGCTGGGCTGCATACCATTCAAATATGATTGTTTAGAATTTCCATATGCATTGTATGATCTGAACCAAAAACAAGAATATAGATATTGGTCCAACCCATAAGGGATATACATGCATTTATTTCCTGGGTGGGGTCTAATTCCTGCACAGCACCCCCTAGGGGTATTAAAATTATCACCATAATGTTTTGCTTTTATATAGGAAATTGAAATTAAGCAGAAATATGTAGGTTGTGATTGCCTTGAACAAAAATTATTTTGAACCAGCTTCAAAACATCACAGAAAGTCAGCCATTTTGTATCAAAGCTGCCATTTTCTTCTCTTTATACATCACATGAGAAAAACCTCATCTTTCAATTCATGACTTACACATTTACAAATGATTGAGTATCTTCACAATCTTGGGGACAAGATTTTTGGCTCTATCATAGTATGTGGGCGTGGCCATGTCCACAGTCGTACCTTTTCACCGCATAATTACAAACTCTAGTATCTTGCACATTAAACGTCACAGGTCTACCATACTTCAGGGCTGTCATTACATACCACCAATGAACACTGTATTTAAGTTATTTACTCATCACCCTGCCAACAGGAAGTGCAATGTTTCAGTAAAGAAGGTGGTTATTTGGCTTCATTTACCTAATCCCTGTGGACAGTGACTGGAGAGGCTGCTTTAATGTTTTTGTCCACAGCTAATATGTTTGAAAGGAGAGAGTGGCTTTAGCAGCATGGCGAATCCTCATATCACGCCTTGAAAATACGTTTGGCTCTAATTTCCACACACATCATCTGCTCCAAATTCAACAATATGCATTCTACACCTGTCCTAAACATATATGTATGGAAATATTTGGTGGTACTGGCCTAATACCTGCACAGCACCACCTAGAATCATAACAAAACCACTGTCAAGCACTGTTTTCAGGTTGGATTATTCAAGTCAGATTATATTTAGTTTCTGTATGCTCCTGAAAACATTTTGGAAAGAAGGCTCCTATTCTCTCATGAAGTCAGCCATTTTGGTTTAAAGCTGCTTTTCTAAGCTTTTAAACACTTTCTCAAACAGATTTTATACTGAGGCTCACTGCAAGTGTTGAGATGGCGTTCAGGCAGTGATGCGTGAGTGTGGCGGTAGCAACACAGGCCAGAGCGGCACTAAGCTGCGAGGGCCGCTAGAGGCTGCTTGCAGCTTTAATTTCTAATTCTAAGTCATTTATATTCTAATCATCAAACTGATTTATGCTGTGAACCAGTCAGGTTAATTGGTCACTCTAAATTGTCCTTAGGTGTGGGTGTGTGCATGTATGGTTGTTTGTCCTGTCTGTCTCTATGTGGCCCTGTGATGGACTGGCGACCTGTCCAGGGTGTCGCCTGTTGACAGCTGGAGATAGGCACCAGCCAGTGACTCCTGGAGGACTAAGCGGTTCAGAAAATGGATGGAGAGAAAATGGCACTCTACACACCAAGAGGATTCCTTCTTAACCTAAAAGTGTATAAAAACACCCTTTGATAATCTAGAACAGCATATTTTTAATAATTAAAAGAGTTAAATTCAATTAAATTCACTTTTATTTATATAGCGCCAATTCACAACAAATGTCATCTCAAGGCAGTTTACCACAAAAGTCATTTCAATACAATTATACAAACATTCCAATCAGTTAGGTTTTCTATGAAGGACTCACAGCAGATTGCGTTGAGTCATCGACATCAGAACAATCCTAGGTTTCTTTTTAATACAGTTGCCAAACTTACACAGATTCATAGCTCTGTTGAGCCAACTATACCCCCTTCTTTCTGTAGTGATAACTTTAAGGAATTTTAAGGGATTGCTGAGAATTACACAACGCAATCTTCTGTGGTTCTCTAATTTCTACATTAAACATTGTACTGTAATAACTCTTCTTGTAAAGTGGCTTGAGATGACATCGGTTGTGAAACGGCGCTATATAAATAAACTCAATTGAATTGAATTTAGTTCTGAAAAATGAAGTGGAAGTATCGATATATACAGGCTAAGTCTAAAGTTAGAGTCGTTAAGGTTTACAGAAGAGACTGCTATTCCTAAAGACGCTATCAAGGTTATGTGAGTACTAAGCAATATTGGTAAGGTAAGTGTACAGTATGCACTGTTTTGTTACCTGCCTCAACTTGTACATTCTAGGTAAACAGCTCAAGGCTGCTTTGTATGTGTTGGAAAGGGGGAACCTGTTCAAGGTTGGTTTTATATGTTTCGAAAAGATGGCTTTTTCACTCCTCTCTCCAACCATCCATCTTCCCTGTCTAAAATGTTGTCTTCAAAAGTGTGACCTTTGTCGTCTAGATGTAGATGGACTGCTGAGCAAAACCACATTCTGCACACATCACAAAGTACTGGCTGCGGAGGAAGAGGGTAATTGACTGGCCTGCCTGCAGTCACTACGTGTCTCTAATAGAAAATGTGTAGCGCAGTTTGAGCCGCAAAATGCTACAACAAAGACCATGTACAGTTGCCCTCCTTAAGACTTGTTTGCAGGAAGAATGGGACAAAATTACACCTGAAATACTTCATCACTTTCTCTCTTTGGTCCCGAAACATCTTTTAAGTGTTGTGAAAAGAAATTGTAAAATTACAAAGTGGTAAATGCTTTACACCATTTTACTTTTTTTAAAAATGTGTTGCAAGAACCAAAAGTGGATAACATGTTTAGTTTGAATAAAGAAACAAGCAATACAATTCATGAGAACATATTTAATAATATGCTGTTTTATTGTTTTTGATTTAATACAGGTTAAAGACAATTTAACAAAACGCTGTTTTCAGTTTGATTTTAATTTAACATACCATCCGAAGTTTTTCTGATTTGAGGTTGTAGTGCATAATCTGAAAATTAAATCAGTAATCCACACTGAAAGGATGTTTCAGAGGTAAGGTTGTTACTCACCTCTCCATTGAAGAAGCAGAATATCGTAGAAACCAAGAGACCCTAAATTTCAATAGATTTGAAAAACAATAATGCTAAATCATATCAAGTTATACTTCATGAAATAAATTATAAAACATTCTACAAGGTATTTTTCCAAGGTACTCATGTTTGCACTTACCTGGTAATGCACGAGAATGTTCATTATGTATAGATAAATCTCAGAAATCCAGTGATCATGGGGCTTGTATGCAAGCAGGACAAACTGGATGCCCAAAAGGGGAATAAGGATGAGAGTAGCCCGGACAGCCCTCATATAGAGGCTGGATTCAGCCTGATGTGTTACTCGCAGTTTAGTGATGATAACCCGAATGATGTTTAGAAGGAAGAAGAAATTCATCTGAAAACAAAAAAAATATGACTGGACATTAGAAAAAGATTAAGAACATAATATTGAGAATAATATTGCTACTTTTAATTGAGAAGGATGGGGTTTGTGGGATCATTTTAACCTGTAAAGCACTTTGTATGTAGTTGGAAAAGCGCTTTATAAATAAAGTTTGATTTGATTAAATACTATATTATTACAAAAAATATATGCCATAATTAAAACGCCATATTGCTGCAATTATCCAATTTGAGTCTGCTAAAGTAAAGAGTTTGCTACTTTAAAAAGCAGATATCTTTTAAATTTTACAAAGGAAAAACAAACTTCCCAATAGAAGAATTGAAAAAAAGTTCTCTTTAACTTTCCCGCAGCTCATAGGTCCTCTACCATATTCAATAACGGATGTGAATTGCTTTTTCATACGTTCATTCTTTCTGTTACACCCACCTGTGATGTTTGTTGCTGTATTGATCAACTTAGTCTGAGCTGATTGAAGAATGTAGGGAAGTCTACATGTTGTGAGAGATGGGAAGAGAGAAAAGGGTTCTTTTCTGTAAACCTCCTATGTGACTCCAAGATGCTATTCTCAGCAATTGGCTGTTTATTGGTGTTTCTCAATTTAGATGGATCCATGCCGTATTGGCATGGTTTCTTGTTTATATTCAAAGATTTTTCTATACATGGGGTTTTCTGAAAAAGATTATCTATCTGCAGACATCTTTAATGAGTTTAGAACGTTGTCTACCAACTGATCAATCTGCCAACTCCTGCATTTATTATAACTACATTTTAATGGGGGGGGCACTTTTTTATGTGTAACATGTTATTACCTCATTACAAACATGCTTGAAGTGTTGCTTTGATTCATCCACTTATGTTTGAATAATTTTTGAGACTGTTGGTAGTCCTTAGGGGCGCTGAAACGCCTGTTCCCACCTACACTCTAAAAAATTAAATCCACAGTTTATGCATACGCCGTAAACAAATCCTCACTTTATTTTCTTATACATGTCAATGCAACGCAGATAATGTAACACAATTTTTGCCTTTATCCAGGAATCCAGAGTCAGCAGTGTGTGCATTGTGAAGACAGTTTCTCTGATTGAACTAAGTTCTTGAAAAAACTTTTTTTCTGTGATGGATATACTTCTTACATTCAATTAAAATGTGTCTCACTGTTTCAGTTTTCCCACATTCAAATTTGCCATCTGGGCGTTTCCCTATCAGAGCCAGCCCACTTGTGAGTCCACAATGTCCCAGTCTCAGTCTTGTAATAACCACAGCATCTCTCCTTTTATCTATGGCCAAATGTTTTACTGACCTTTACTGTTTTCTGTATTGGAAAAAAAAAACATGCCTTTTGCCGCTGTTCAGTTATTGATTTATTTATGATTTCCATATATTCCGGTGGACCATACTGCAAATGTAATCCTGTTTTAGCGCTCTGCACTGCATTCTTGGCCAAATAATCTGCCTCTTCATTGCCCTCTACTCCTATATTTGATGAAACCTACATAAACCCTACCTCTAACCTTGCCCTGTGTATTCTATATAGTGTCTGATAGATCTCTGCTAGCAGATCAGGTCTGGATTTGAAATTTTGTTCCTTAATTGCATTTAAGCTTGCTGCTGAGTCACTGCATATGATTAATCGGTTACAGTTTTGATCCTCTACCCACCAAAGTGCCCATAAAACTGCCATCAGTTCTGCTGTAAAAACTGGCATGTGATCGGGGATCTTAAAACCTTTTTAAACTCCCTTTTCAGGTATGTATACGCCACATGCTACTCTTCCACTCACGCCGTCCTTTGACCCATCTGTATATATTTGTAAATAGCCATTCCAGTGCTATTGCATCCTTAAGTGAACCATTTTAACAATGTTGTCAAGTTCCTTTCTCTTGCTGTTAAGCATACTTAAATCAACTTCAGGATCTGGACCAGCAAACCAAAGGACATACATCAAAGTCCATAATACCAATTTCCTCTGCTTAAAGTGTCAACTGCTGACAAAAAATTTTTTTTGTGACTTTTTGTTGATCCTATGAATTCCGAGTGTTGGCTCAACAAAAATTGAGTTTGAATAGAATCACTTTGCCTATTCATCTTCATTAAATACTTCATACCAAGTTTATATCTCCTCATTTTTAAAGACTTTTCACCCATTTCTATTATCAGAGTTGACACTGGGGTAGTGAAAACGCTCCACTACATACACGTAAGGCTTTTGACTGTATTATATCCAGCTTTCTCATCATTGAAGGGGCAACTGATACACATGCTATGCACCCATAGTCCATTATTGATCTTATGTTGGATCTATACATCATGGTTTCTGTGCTCGCACCCCAATCCAATCCTGCTAGACATATAAGCACATTGATGTTCTTTCCACATTTAATGCACACCTTCTCAATATGAATATTCATAGTCATTCCCTCACCCAGTCACAATGATAAAGTTGCTTTCCTTGCAAACTCGTAACTCCAATGCACAGCCATCTCTATGACGGTGTGCGGACAATAACCAACAAACCCTGACAACAACATAACTCAAGGGATAACTAAGGAGCACTGCTATTTAGAACACAAACTATAACATAAAACAGAAAACTTCTAAAATTAACACAAGCACATTACCCATAAGTCTTTGGGGCATACAACCGTGCCCCAACTGTTCTTTTTTTTCTTTTTTTTTAAGGTTTTGTGGCCATAGTGGTTTTTATTTTGGTCTCTTTTCAATGAAATTCCCGTTACATGTTCATTGAAAGACTAATATTGTATATCCATAATAATCAAAACGGATTATAATATAAATTGGAAGTGTAATGTGGAAAAATTGACTTTCATGCCTATTTTGAATTTTGCTCTAAATACAAATACTACCCCCCCTTCAAAAAACACAAATACCAGCTGCTTTGCACATCACTATAATAGAGTTAAATCTATTAGCAGTTTCATAACAACTGATACACAGATACAAAACAACAGTTAAGTCTTTTCAATTTCTGAAGTACAATCATAGACTGTAAAAAAGAATAGACAGCGCCTCCTCACTCCTCCCCGTTTACCAGAATGACACACTTTCATGGGGGAATTCATGGCGGATTCACAGTCTCCTCCTCCCCAGCTCTGACGAAGCATGTTCCTAAAAAGGGCATAGGGGCGGGATCTTCACTGTAGACTCTGCCCTCGCGGGGCGTGTATGGGCGTGTAGTTTGGTCGTAATCACGCCCATTCTGCTCCCACATCTTTGACTGTGTCCGAATTCAGGGGCTGGATCCTTCGAAGGACGCGGTCTACTCGGTTTATGTGGGCTGGGTCCTTCGTCGACCGGGTAGACCGGATGTTAACGGCAGTGAATTTGGATGGTCTAGCCTTCAGTTGAATTCCCGCCCCCACTTTGCCGAACGTCCTGTCGCCTAGCAACCGCGATCACGCTAAACCAGCTGGTAAAGCAAGAAATATTCCCCAGTATTTTACTCACCTTTTATACTCTAGAGGAGCAACAAGTTTTACTGTCTGCGTCAATGTTTCATATCTCTGGCTGAGAGATCATATCAAGATCATTTTATTTAATCCAGGTTACTACTTAAGATAGCTACTCTCATGATAAGTTCTGCAATTGAATGACTAGTGATCAAATGTACAAATTTGTAATATTACATTTTTTATATTCATTTTAACTGTAAAAATTCTTTGTGAGCTTAAAATTATATATGCCTTTTGGATCAAAACAGCATTTTCTAATTGGATTTTATATATCTATTATTTTTTTTACCAAGCATATTCCAAATTGGCTCTTCCTAATTAAGCTGAATTGTTTTTTGTAAACAACCACTGCAACAATAACTAACATTGTGTTTTAACAAAACTGCAGGTCATAACACTTTTCTCCACAGCTGCCTCTTGGGATGAGCTTGAAGATGAAGCTGTTGGAGGTCTGTGGGGCTCTCTGGTTGGAAAAACTTGTCTTTTGTGCACGTCGACTTAAGCAGCCTGTAAACCCTGATGATGGATGCAGTGGAGAGCATGACGAAGCTGCCCTAAATTCTCTCTGCAGACAACCTGTATGATGTTCCCCTCGTCAACCAGAAAATATGAAAAAATATCTGTATTCAACTGATCCAGCAACACTGCCCGTTTGTTCTAATTAAGCTTAAAGAGGTCAATAATGCCAATATGTTATGTTATTTTAAACTGTTCAACGTAAGCTTCTTTAAAAACACTAATACAACTTTTAATGAAATGACTTCATGATATTTAACATTTTTAGAAATTCATTTATTCACAACCATCGAACACCTAAATAAAAAATGTGACAAAAAAAATGAATGAAAAAAAAAAACAGTCAGTCCATTCGGTCCCTGCTCTTCTCTCCAGTCTCCCTTTGCTGCTTCATATCCTAAACAAGAAGACAATAAACACAGTTTACAAAAAGAGCAACACAACAACATTTATGAAATCTATATTTGTTAAAGTGATCAGTCTTAAATTATGTTATTTGCACTTTTGCAAATATACATACAGTAGGTTTATTTTTTGCTCTCAATTTTTTTTTCCGGCAAGGGATTAATTTCTCCTGCAGATACATCTCCTCCTGAATTTTCCTTATTAGATAGTGTGTAAATAAGAGAGGAACGTGACAACTTCATTGATTTAAGAATGCAGAACTGTAGTTTTCACAGCAGATCACAGGTTCTGTGTTGTATGAGACTCAATAAGAGAGCATAAACTGTGTAACTGGATTTAATCTTCAACCTCCAAGCCACCGTGCCCCGATTTTCACTCGGTAAAGAGGTAATAATTTCTCCTAAGAGGAGTTGACTTTTTACTTAATTTCCCAAAGCAGAAATTAGCTGCCTAAAGATGAAGAAACCATTACACTACCATACGAGCTCGTTTACGAGCGATGCTTTACAAAAAAAATATTAAAATACATGTCTAAGCCAACAATAAACGGCAAACAACACAACCGCTTTAAGTTTTTAATTTTTGAACCGCTAGGTTTTAATATACTTACATCTAAAACTGTGCTCCTGTCTCGCTTCGCCGGCCGCTTCGTCCGCCATGTTGCTGGAAGAAAATTCTCCCGTTCAGCCCGCAATGAATCTTGGGATATGTAGACCAGCGAAGGATACACCGCAACGGTCCTTCAAATCGGGGAGAAGTCGGCCGGATTCGTCGGCCGCATTTGAAGCAGTCTTCGAATTTGGACAGTCCTAGTCGCGGTGCTGTGACGTAACCGGCCGACAAATCCGGCCTACGAAGGATCCAGCCGCGGGGAGGAGCGGGAGATGGCGCCGTGGGAAGGCGTGTTTCAGTAGTGGAGGTACGGCAACAGGTTTTTTGTACCACACTTTGACCTCAAATGATTAATTTCCCCCCTTAATGCAACAACAACTTTATTCTCTATTTCGTGGGATGACTTTTGAGAATTGACGTTATTTAAAACTAACGAATTTGAACCTTGCCGAACATCTGTAAAAAGCTAGCTCATAGAGGGAGTGCTAGCAACATGGCGTCAAGAAAACAGGTGTCCCTAACGGAAAGCATGGATGTGGGTCATGCTAAAGAAAAGCGGAGAATTGAGGAAACTCATTCCTACGCCTCTAAAGCGCCAAGTGGAGAAAGTAATGGATCTACTCCGACTACACCCAGTAGGACCCCTGCTCCAAAAAAACCCAAAAATGTTGAGACGACCACGGCTGTGGAGCCAAGTTTAATACAGGTCCAGAATGCTATTATTCAGACTCTCTCTGACATGATCAACACCCGTGCAGACAACCTGGAAGTTATGATAAAAAATAACTCTAAAGAAATTGAGAGCATTTGTGAAAGTCTAAACTCAATTCATGCTGACGTTCTGGATCTGAAACAAGAGAACGAATCTCTGAAAAAAGAAAACCTGGAGCTGAAGAAGAAAACTTCAGATCTGGAACAACGTGTGAACGACCAGGAGCGATACAGCCGCAGGTGGTGCCTGCGACTTCATGGGGTGGCTGAAAACTCATCGGAGAAGGTGAAAGAGAGAGTGATGGAGGTCTGCAGAGCCGTGGTCCCGGAGGAGCAGAGGAGCGAAGTGACAGCGGCGGTGGACATCGCACACCGACTCGGTCGGTCCAGAGCTGGAGAAGGCCAGCAGGGGAAAGCGCGACCGATTATCATCAGATTCATCTCCAGAACGGCAAGGGATCTCATATGGAAACACGCAAAACAAAGTCCGTTTCTGCAAACGCATGGTTTGCGGTTCAAGGAGGACCTCACAACCGGGGACAGAGAAGCAAGGAGTCGTCTTTGGCCCGCGGTGGAGCAGGCGAGGAAGGAGGGAAAGACTGCCTACTTCAGCGGGGCGAGGGCGTTCATCGATGGTAAAGAAATAAGGCCAAGCTAAACGTGGAGATATTCGATGAGCTTATAATTGTTTCAGATTGTTACAAAGTTGTGTAAGTTTCTCTTTCTGTTCTCTAAATATGGGAAAGTTTTGATAGGTTGATGTTTCAGGGTAAAAAATGGTGTTAATTTAATCTAACCAGAATCTGGAAAGAGGTTTATGTTAAATTTAAACTTAGTCATGCAAAATTCCTGTTGCCTATAGAAGACGCTACAGTTTAACAACTACATTTTTTTTTTTCTCTCAATTTATGTCTCTTTATGTATGTTCTGTCAATGCCAGAGGTTTAAGAGATTTACTTAGAAGGAAAGCTTTATTTTTGTACTGTAGAGATAAAAATGCAGATTTCTATTTTATCCAAGAAACTCATGCAAACATAGCAGATGAATCTTTTTGGAAGAATCAGTGGGGGAGTGAAATGTGGTTTTCCAATGGATGCAATCGATCAGCAGGTGTAGCTATTTTGAAAGGGAACTTTAAAGGTAGAGTGCTTTATAATGAAAAAGATGATTCAGGTAGATTACTCATTTTAGTCTGTGAAATTGACCAGAAACAATTTATAATGATTAATATTTATGCCACCAATGATAAAATCAGAAATAAGACATTATTTAATAATGCTGAAGCAAGAATATGTCAAATACATTCAAAGTATTCACAAGCCAAAATTTTATGGGGAGGTGACTTTAACACTGTATTTGATGATAACTTGGATAGATGGCCACCGAAAACATCAACCACAAATAGTGGACTTAGTAATATATGTCTGCGTATGGGACTGGTGGATATTTGGCGAGAAAGAAACAAACAACAGAGGATGTATACTTGGAGTAATAGAAGTCTATCGTTACAATCACGTATAGATTTTTGGCTCATTTCCAACGACGTTGTGGATAAGGTTAGAAATGTCGAAATAGAGCCAGCTATACTAACTGATCATAAACTTATTCTTATCAAAATGACCCTGAGTGACTTTTCTTCTCAACTTAGAACTCCTTCTTATTGGAAGTTAAACAATTCTTTACTTAACAGCTCGGATGTTAAATCGGAAATTAGTGGAATTATTGAAAAATATTGGAAATGTGCATGTAATTCTGGTGATTATGGTAAAAACTGGGAACTAACAAAATATGAAATCCGTAAGATGGCCATTATTAAAGGAAAGCTACTAGCAAAGCAAAAAAGAGAAAATGAATGGAAAGTTATTAAAAACATCTTAAGTCTACAGATAAAATCTGATGGTAATCTCAATGAACAAGAGAACAAAGATCTCACTCAATTACAAAATAAACTAGAGGACATATATATAGATAAGACAAAAGGAGCATTTATTAGATCTAGAAGTAAATGGCTTGAGAAAGGAGAAAAGAATACTAAATATTTTTTTGGTTTAGAAAAAAGGAATGTTGAACATAATACAATAACTAATTTATTGGTCAATGGAAATATCACCAATGACTGTAAACTTATTTCTAAACATGTTTCTGGATTTTATCAAGATTTATACTCTTCCACCTCCACAGGTTCTGGTATGGATTCTTTTTTAAACAACATCTCGTCAAATGTTAAAAGAATTAATAATGAATATAAGGAGTTATGTGATAAGGAAATATCTTTACCTGAGCTGGTGGATTGTATAAAACATTTAAAAGAAAATAAAGCACCCGGTAACGATGGTTTAACTGGAGAATTTTATAAGACATTCAATGATAAACTTTCTCCTTTCTTACTTGCTGTTTTTGAAGAGGCCATTAAAAAAGGTGAGTTTCCTCCTACAATGAAACAGGGTATAATCACGTTAATTCCTAAAGCAAATAAAGATAAATTACTCATTGAGAATTGGAGACCCATTAGTCTATTAAACAATGATGCAAAACTATTTGCTTTAATCTTTGCTAGAAGGCTAAAATATGGATTAGATCAGATTATAGATGAAGAACAATCTGGATTTATGAGTAATAGACACATAAGCAATAACATACGGTTAATATTAGATATGATAGATTATAGTGACCACTTACCAGATGATAGTTTGATATTATTTATTGATTTCTTTAAGGCTTTTGACACCATTGAACATATCTTTATATTAAAATCTATTTCCTTTTTTGGTTTTGGAAAGTATTTCTATAATGCTATTCAAACGTTATACAATGGCTGCTCTAGCTCTGTAAAATTGAAAATGGGAACATCAGCAAGATTTAATATATCACGTGGTATAAGACAAGGTTGTCCAGTATCTCCATTTTTGTTTCTCTTAGTTGCTCAGACTATGGCCACACATATAAAACTATCTCCTTTCCTGGGTATACATGCTGTTAATAAAAACTTCAAAATTTGCCAACTAGCAGACGATACAGCTATCTTTTTAAAGGACCATAATCAAATAAGAACTGTGGTAAATAGTATAAAAGCATTTAGTGATGCGTCAGGATTAAAAATGAATACCAATAAATCCATTTTATTTCCACTAAAAAATTGTAATATCACCAGCTTCTATGGAATACCGGTTAGTGAAAAAGTGACCTATCTTGGAATTGTTATTAGTAAAAATAAAGAGGACCGTGTCAAGTTGAACTTCGATCCAATTCTTAAAAAAATCCAAGCTAAATTAAATTCATGGTTAATAAGGGATCTATCTTTGTTAGGAAGGGTCCTGATATCAAAAGCAGAAGGCATCTCTAGATTTGTGTATGTCGCTTTATCGCTAGATGTCCCCAAAAATGTAGTTAAAGAATTGGATAAAATACTTTATGATTATATCTGGAGAAAGAAACCTCATTATTTAAAAAGAGATGTTATTACTGGTAATAGGAATCAAGGTGGTCTGGAAGTGCTAGACTTCAACACCATACATAATACATTTAAAATTAAATGGCTTCTAGGATTCTTGAGAAACCCTGATAGCATTTGGAACGCTTTTCCGACTTATTTATTCAAAGGCTTTGGTGGCACACAATTTCTACTCAAGTGTAATTTTTCTATCGTCAAAATTCCCTTAAAGTTGTCAGAATTTCATAAACAGGCCCTAACATCGTGGTTATTGATTTATAAACATAACTTTAGCCCACACAGATATTTTATTTGGAACAATAAGGACATTCTTTACAAAAATAAATCACTTTTTTTTCGTACATGGTTTGATAGAGGCATTTTGTTAGCAGGGCAATTATTAAACAAAGAGGGTTTATTGATGACATACACAGAATTTCTACAAACATTTAATTTTCCTGTGACACCTAAAGAGTACGCTATCGTGTTTGATGCAATACCGTCAGGCACACTTCATATTATAAAATCTATATCATTCACTGATAATATCGCTGTACTTGATCAGATTTTTATTGGTGAAACAGATATCACTAAAAAAGGATGTACAAATAAATATATAAGAAACCAGATCTCCCGTTCGGTTTTACCTGCTGCAAAATTCTTCTGGTGTTCAACGGTTAATGACTTAAGCTGGGAGAAGGCAAACACAACTATTCACAAATATTTTGTAAATAATAAAATTAAAGAAGTATCATTTAAAATTTTACATCAAATCTATCCTGTTAAAGATACTCTTAAGCGATTTAAAATAAATATAGACGAGGTTTGTGTTTTTTGTCAGTCAAGTAAAGAAACAATTTTTCATTTATTTTATCACTGCTTTTATGCTAAACGGTTTTGGGCTGATCTTGAGGAATATCTCACTACTAAATTAAAGGTTAACATTAAAATAAACACATATGATGTCATGATGTATTACGAAAAAAATGATCTGTCTGAAAACTTTATCTTTGTTGTTCAACTATTTCTTTTTTTGGGAAAATTTCATATCCATAAATGTAAATGGTTTGGTTCTAAACCCCTCTTTCATCTTTTTTCTTTGGATATTAAATTATACTGCAAGACTATTGAAAATATAAATCTCCCTTTAGCTATAAAAACCTGCAAAATTTTAAAGAAACTGCATTTTTCGGTCTAGTCTGATACACACCTTTTAATTTTTTATTTTTAACGTTAGTGTACTATTTGTAACCTCTGGTCTGTCAGAATTCGTTGTTAACATACATGTTGGGTTGTACTTGTAGTGTCTCTGTACCTTTTGTTATGTTCTGAATAAAGCTTTTAAAAAAAAAAAAAAAAAAAAAAAAAAAAAAAAAATGGATCCAGCCGCTGGATTCGGACACAGCCTTTAGCTCTGAAGCTAAACTTGGCTCGGCCCCCTCATTAATTATAAAGTTGTTTTTAACTGTCTATAGTCTAATGCTTTTGAACGGGGGCCTAGCGGCCAAATGGAGGTACTACAGCAATGGAGGAGCAATGGCGGCCTCGATGGTATGCGGTCACAAAGCAGAGCGGCCAGCTGCCATTGAGTACAATGCACAAATTGCATTATTTGATTTATACTTTAAAACATCCCTTACATTTACAGTTTTGCCCCAGTTAATCCAAATCAAATGGTGCAAAACACATCTGTAAACTTGTGTGCAAAACAAATAACCGCTGGTACTTTTTGTTGCTCACAGACAGAAATTAGTGAATAAGATTAGCACCATAAGCAATACACCTTACCCTCTTTTTTTTTTTTTTTCCACTTTAATTTTTATTGAGAATTTTTGCTTTACAAAGGTGCAACAACTCAATCAAAATAGAACTAAAACAAGTAGAAACACACAGAAAAAAAAACACATATGGAAGTCACTTTCAAAGCAATCTGACCATATTCCATTTTTTCCTCAATCAAGCTTTTTGTTTTGTCGTTGTTCAGTCATAAATATTGTCCATCTCATCCATTTCTCTTTGAATTGAGCTTCCTGTAGCCTTAAGCGGTGTATCATTTTTTCCATTGTGTAGATATCCTCTACCAGGTGAGTCCATTGTTCTTGTGTAGGGATGTCTTCCCTTCCCCATTTCTTCGTGATAGCTTTCTTAGCTGCTATTAGTAATATTTTTACCAGGTATCTGTCCTTCGTTCTTATATTTTCTTCACATAGGTTACACAAATACAGTACTGTACAAGACATTGGAATCTTATAGCCAAGTATTTTCAACAATGTATCGTGTACCATTTTCCAAAACCGCCTGATTTTATCACACTTCCAGAAAATGTGCGAGTGATCTACATTCATTATTCCACAATCTCTCCAACAAGGCATGTTTTTATTCAACTGTTTACTCTTGACTTTGGGTGAAATAAAAAAACGGATCAGATTTTTCCAGGAGAACTCCCTCCAGATCCGCGAATTAGTGGATGTGTGGTGTATTTTCCACATGTTTGGCCACTCTTCATCTGTGATTTTTATCTTAAATTCTGATTCCCATTTTTCTTTTATGTATTTAGTTGAGTGTTTATTTGATATCAATTTTTTATATAAACCAGAAACAATTCTAACTTTGTTTTCTTTGTATGTATTGATTATGAGTTGGATCACACCATTCACTTCTCCGGAGGGGTCCATCTTGATCTCTTTCAAAAAGTATTCTCTAAGTTGTAGGTACCTATAGAATTCCCGTTTATCCAGATCAAATTTTTCTTTTATATTTTGGAAACTCTCCAGCTGCCCATTCTTCACTAGTACACACCACGCTGTGATTCCCTTAGCAGTCCACCACTTAGCCCATTATCGTATCTTGCTGGTTTGAATTTGCTATCATATGCTACCCATTTTAATGAATTAGCGTCTTTTTGAATCTTGTATTTTTTTATTATGCTGAACAATAATTTTAGCGTAAACATCGTTATTGAGTTTATTTGGTTTTTAATCACCTTGTATGTGTCTTCATCTCCTATAATACTCTGTACTGGGTATCCACCAAGCTGTATTTCCAATTCTTTCCACTTTGCAGTGTAATCTGGTTTGCACCATCCAACAATATACCTCAGCTGGGCTGCATGGTAGTATGTTTTCAAATTGGGAAGTCCCATCCCGCCTACTTCTTTTGGCAGCTGGAGAGTCTCCAATCTTATTCTAGGTCTCTTTCCACCCCAAACAAACCTTGAAATTATTCTATTCCAGCTCATAAACTGAGACTGTGGGACCTCTACTGGCAGAGATTGGAACAGGTACAAAAGCCTTGGCAAAACATTCATCCTGATTATCTGAATCCGTGAGCTGAGATCTAGTGTTAGTGTAGACCATCTTTCAATATCTTTTTGTATTTCCTAGTTTATCTTACCATAGTTTGGTTCATATAATTTACATAATCCTTTTGTGATTGTGATCCCCAAATATTCAATTCCCTTAAGTTTCCAATTAAGTTTAAATAGTTCTTGGATCTCTTTTGGTGGATTATAGTTAAGCGCTAATATTTGTGTCTTTGCGACATTAATTTTATATCCTGATATGTGTCCAAATGTTTCCATAAGTTTCATCAATGCGGGTAATGATTCACTTGGGCGTTCGAGGTAGGTTATGACGTCATCTGCGAAAAGTCCTATTTTTTGTTCTACATCATTTACCACCACTCCTTTAATCTCTTGCTCCTGTCTTATAGCCTGTTCAAGCGGTTCTATAAAAAGGGCAAACAGAGTGGGTGATAGGCAGCATCCTTGCCTCGTTGATCTCTGTAATCTAATCCTGTCTGTTAGGCTCCCATTGACTTTAATTCTTGCAGTTGGTTGTTGATAGAGTGTCTTTATGCACTGTATTGATTTACTACTAAAACCAAATCTCTCTAACACTTTATATAAAAATTCCCAATTGACACAATCGAAAGCTTTCTCTGCGTCAATACTTACTAATATAGTGCTCTTTTTGTCTTTTCTTGCTTGTTCCACTACGTGTAGTGTTCTTCTAATGTTATCATGTGTCTGGCGTCCTCTTATAAATCCCGTTTGATCTTCCTCTATTATTTCTGGTATAAAGGAGTTCAGTCGTTTGGAAATTATTGTTGTATATATTTTATAGTCAACATTTAATATTGAGATTGGTCTATAGCTTGCACAGTGTTCTTTGTCCTTTCCTTGTTTCGGAATGACTGTAATTATTGCCTCAGCCCATGATGGGGGTATTTTATTGTTTTGGAGAGTCCAGTTGAAAGAGGCAAGGAGCAGCGGCGACAGCTCTTCTCTAAACATCCTATACCACTCAGCTGGGTATCCATCACTTCCTGGTGATTTATTGTTTTTCAATGCATTTATTGCATCTTTTACCTCCCCCATTGTAATATCTGCTGTTAATTTATCATTTTGCGTACGTCCAATTGAGGGTAGATCTAGTATCTCCAGGAATGCAATCATTTCATTCTCTTCTGCAGATGCAGGTTGTGTATATAGGTCTTGGTAATATCTTTGGAAGATATTTTCGATTCCATCCAGAGTAGATACTATCTCACCTGTATGAGGATCTTTAATTTTGTATATACTACTAATTGCTTGTTGTTTTCTTATACGCTTTGCCAGTATTTTAGTGGCCTTTGAACCTACTTCATGGTAGTCCTGTTTAAAATATTTATTATTTTTTTCAATTTCGTCCAATAGTATGTCATTAATTTTTATTTTTGTTTCTTTAATTTGTTGACTTATCTCAGGGTCATTAGTATTTTGGTATTTCTGTTCCAATTCCCTTAGCTTTTCATTATGTATTTTATAGGCCTCCACTTTAGCTCTTTTTGCATGTGCAGTTTCAGCTATCAGTTTTCCTCTGATGACTGCCTTCATGGCATCCCATAAAATTGTTGGGTCTACAGTGCCGTTATTTTCTTCTATGTATCTTTCGATTTCCGTTTTTACCTTCTGCCTTGTTTGATCATTATTCATAATTCCCAGATTAAGTCTCCACTGTATGACGTCTTCTATTGTTTAAGTTTATTGTTAGATAGAGTGGGTTATGGTCTGACACATCTGCGCCCCCTATCCTGCACTCTCGTACCATATGGTTATCCTCTACATTCATAAAAAAGTAATCTATCCTTGAATGGACTTTATGTGTTGCAGAGTAGTGCGTGAAGTCTGTTTCCAGGGGGTGTAGATTCCTCCAAACATCAATCATCCCCATCTCTTCTAAGGATATGTTTATGAATCTTGTCAAATGTATTTTATTCTTTTTGAGACTAGTTGTATCTATTTTGTGGTCTCTAATTACGTTTAGGTCTCCCCCACAGACCAAAATACCCCCTGTTTCTGCTATGATGTCGTCAAATAGACATTTAAAAAAGGATTTGTCACTCTCCGGAGGTGCATATATGTTTACTAGTGTTATTATTGTAGGTGCTCCGGATTAGCCCTGCTTGACGACCCTGACTAAGATGGCATTGCAGTGACGGAAAATTCTCCACGTCCTGCAACAAACTTGTGCATCGGTTCTGTTGCTCTTTCTGTGCTTCTGTTGTGTATTCTCCAAGCCACAGACGGTCGCGGCAGATAACCGCTTGTGCTGAGCCTGGTTCTGCCGGAGGTTTCTTCCTGTTAAAAGGGAGTTTTTCCTTCCCACTGTCGCTGCATGCTTGCTCAGTATGAGGGATTGCTGAAAATTCCACGACGCAATCTTCTGTGGTTCTGTAATTTCTACACTAAACATTGTATTGTAATAACTCTTTTTGTAAAGTGCCTTGAGATGACATCTGTTGTGAAATGGCGCTATATAAATAAACTGAATTGAATTGAAATAGTGTTACTAGTTCATTCTCTACTCTTCCTTTTACTATAACGTATCTTCCTTCCTTATCCTTGCATTCCTTCTCAAGGTCAAATTTAGTTGTATTTGAAATCAGTATCACCACTCCTCTTCTATATCCTCCCTCAAATGAACTATGGTATAAGTTCCTGTAGCCATATTTTTTAAGCTTATTATGTTCTGATTGTGACAGGTGGGTCTCCTGAAGAAAAATTATTTGTGCTTTTTCTTTTTTAAGTTTTGTCATGACCTTTTGTCTTTTAATTGGACTATTAAGACCATTTACATTCAACGACATTATTTTGATATGATTAGTCATAGTTTTGTTTTGCTATTATTTGTAAGTGTACTCCCAAACATTTCTGAACAAAACACTCATTAACAGTAAGTATAACATGAACCCAAACAGTAGTGACTTCAAACAGTGGGGAAAGCTGTGCCCCGAGTCCCCGTTGGTGGGTGAAGGGGAAATCCTCATCTCTCATGGGGGCCCCTTCCTAGACTTGACTGGTTCCTAATTGAACTCTATAAGGTCTAGATATGTCCAACTATTGAAAAGTAAACTAACCTCTCCTGGTCGGATATGAGTATTATCAGTGTTGAAGTCTATGTTTTACTGCTACCTTTCTCCAGTGTATGTTCATGTTTTCCTGTGGTATTCCTGTAGTTTCTCTCTGGCACAGTGCGCTGCTTCACGTGTCATATCCTTTCCTCTGACGCGTTGCCATTCCGGTGTTACTCGTGTCTTCTCCCTCACCGCCGGTGTGCTGTCATCGCCCGGTGGGTCCGTGATGTATCCCCTCTCTCTCATAGCCCGCGCGGCTTCTTCGGCGCTGTCGTATGTTTTCACTCCGTTGCTCCAGTGTATCCGTATTCTAGTCAGCGGCGTCTGGAAACGTATTTGTTTTTCTTTGAGCACCTTTTTAATGCCCATATATGACCTCCGTTTCTGGACGACTTCAGCAGGATAATCGTGATCAAAAAAGATCCGTTTATTTCCTATTTGTATTTTTTTCTTCCATGCCGCCTTCAGGATCATTTCTTTTGTCTCAAACTTGAGAAAGTTGACTATAATGGACCTGGGTGATGCATTCGGGCTTGGTTTCTGTGCGAGAGCGCGGTGCGCTCTCTGGATGTGGAGCTCCGTTCCTTCAGGTAGCTGCAGCTCAGTTTTTAGCAGCTGGTCTATGTACTTGCTAGTGCAGTTCTCCTCCGTCTCCTCAGGTACGCCGAAGATACGGATATTGTTCCTTCTTGACCTCCCCTCGAGGTCAGTTATCTTTTCTTGCATCTGGCGTGTCTGCTCCTGCATTTCCATCATCACTTCTCCCGCGTCTATTTTCCACTCTTCCAGCTCTGCTATGCGCTCCTGGGCCTCGGCCATAGCCGCCTTCTGTGTATGTAGCTCGTTTGTATTATCTGTTAGCTTGCGCTCGATTTCTTGTTGAAGAGTGGTGATTTCTTCTTTCATTTCTTTTTTCAACTCGTCTTTTAGCGTGGTCAGTTCGTGTCGAATCTCTTGTTTAAGGTCTTTTATATCTTTGCTAATTGTAGCCAGTCCGACTCGCAGTGTCTCATTGTGGTCTTGACAGTCCATTTTCTCTGCTGCGTCGTCCTCGTGTTCGCTATCTTCGCTTTCGAAGGTCGTCTCGGGCAGTTTCTCAGTTTCGGGTAGTTTCTCAACTTTTTCTTGGTTCTGATTAGATTTTCCCGTCCTTCGGTTACCTTTCCCACCCATACTATAATTTTTATTCGTCGAGTTAAACCTTATGGTGGGTTTTTTATGTCCGACTTGGGAGGGTAGTTAACTATACGTCTGCTCACTCGGCCATCTTCCCGGAAGTCCCCACCTTACCCTCTTTTAGCGATTTTAAGCCGATACGTTGTTCCAAACCACGGTACCGTAGTAACGTTGCTGTCAACTGCTCCATAACAACAGCCCTGCTGAAAAGAGGAGGAGCTGAGAGTGGCGCTGTGAGGCTGGGGGCGGAGGGTTAACGCTCCGAGCCGACGTAGCTACAAGCTAGTCAGAAGCTAGTCGGGAGCTAATTGAAGCTAACGTAGGCTGCAGCCGGTTTCAGCCAGCAGACCGCGGTTGAGTGACTTTTACCCTGTTTTTCAACAACGATCCCTTTAGACGCAGAAACATCTCGAGTAGAGAAAACAGATCAATATAATAAGACCCAAATGGGTCGGATCAATACGGCCTGATATTGTGTTATTTCCATTACCATCGGAGGAGGGTGAGGACTTAGTTGGCTTATCTTAACAACACATCCAGCAAAAAGTAGTCACAAAGTCATCATGAAAACTCAGATCCTCTAAAAAAAATAAAAGGCTTTTGACTCACCTCACATCAGATATCCATTAGTTTATGCCTCCAGCTGTGTTCCTCACACCAGTACTGATCTAACCAGCGATAATCCAGTCTGTCTAGAGTCCAACTCTGTAGTCTTCCAGCCTGATGTAACCGTCTCCCGCTCTTGAGTCTCAAAGTGCTCTACCTGACCGGGTCTGCCGCGGCGTCCCGGTCCTGCCGACTTTGCTGCTCTGCTGCTACCCGACCGATCGCCTGCTCCAACTCGCGTGTTGAAAGAGATAAAAGCGCCGACCAGAACAGCATTCCTCTCTGCCACCTGACAGAACCCCCCCACAGCTGGTTAAACATTAGACGGTATGAAGCCTCCCCCCGATGCAGAAACTTCTTGGACGGTCTGTGACTGTAATCAAAACCTCAGCAAGCCATCTTTGCCCAATATTTGTATATTAACATCCAAAACCGAATAAAAACTGCAGAGGTAACTGATAGTGGAGTTCAGAAACACCAAATGACTGAAGTCTTTACGTTAGTCCCAGGCTGTGAAGAGCTCTGCAAGCAGAGGGCGACAGCAGACTACGGAGCAACTATTAGCTACAGTTAGCCACAATTAGCCACCAGCGTTAGCCTAGACGGACCTGTCAATCAAAAGGACACACCCCTAATTATTCATAATTTCAGAATTAAATTACATATAAACAGAGGAGTTAGAAAAAAAATCACAGCCCTCAGAGTTTTCATGATGGTAAACCTGAACTATCTAACCTAAAATGGCTTTTTGAACCAGGCTGTAAACATGTTTATATTGCTGTGAAATTGGCCTTTTTAACATGGGAGCCAATGGGAAGTTGCTCCTTTTTGCAGCCAGCACCCAGCGGATGAGGGCTGAACTGTAAATTTTGTCACTTCCATGTTGGCTTCACATTCTGTGGGCAGAGTTTGCCCCTTGATGGCGATTGAGCGCAATGGGTATGTGAAAACAACAAACTTCCAAGTCAGTCATGGTGTCAAAAACATGCCCCTAAGCACCCTGGGAAATATGATAATTAGGTCACTCAATGTTTGAGTTACTTGTACTCAAAACAAAAGAAAATGTGGAACTAACTCAACACATTTTCAGAATATTGAGTTTCAGCTACTCAGTGTAACCAAGTAATCTCAACATTGGGGTTTAGTGTAAGAGTTCAGACTTCATCTTTGGAAACAATCCAAGATCTGTTATCTTCGCGCAGATCACTCCACACAGGGCTGCTATCTCAGCAAAAGCCTTTTTGATATTGGATTAATAAACAGATTGACCGTAAAGGCAAGGCTACTCCATTGTAACCTGTACAGGAAGAACAGTGACTTAGCATTACTAACTCCAACTTCAAAACGTAGCTTTATATTTCTGTGCTTTTATGGTTCCAATGCAAAACAAAGCTACTTATTTGTTTGCTTTTATGGTTGCATTGCAAAATGTACCCTCAAAGTTGTTTGAATGTATTGTTTCAGTGCAAATTGTAGCTTAATTTCTCTCGACGTTTGTGATTTCAATGCAAGACTTAGCTTCATATTTCTTTTTTTTAGGGTTTCAATACAAAGTGTAACTTCATAGTGATTAATATCTATTAAAAGGTGCCAGGTTAAATATTACAAATCAACACACTGAAAACTTCTGAGTCCAACTCCACGTGCATGTTATGATAATAGCCGGTATAATATGTTATGCAGGGGGAGTTTCACAAAGGGTAGGAGGGCTTAGGCGAATATCAAGACATCAAATACGGAAGTGATGACAAGGCAAAGTTTTTGAAGGTGATCATGATATATACGAGGTTTTAAGAATGATTTTGGGGTAAAACGTTCATGTGAGTGTGCTATAGAATGGTACTGTGTGCCTGGAAGAAGCATCACACCCCACACCCCCACACCCCCAAGCGATAGAAATGCTTACCACTAATGCAGTGCAGATGGGTGCATGGATAATGTACAGCAAGGAAGTAGCTGAGCTGACCCAGCATCTGTAAAGGCATATAAGAGATTTTCTGTTAACACAATACCTGACATACTTATTAGTGCTTAGTGTGAATCAGAAAAACTCACTTGTCATTGTAGTAGCAGGTACGTGCTATTGAATATATAACAGCTGGCACAAGGGGGAAACCTGTGAAATGTTTAAACGTTAACACCTTTTACATGCAATGACAACACCGATAGCATGCTATACATGTTTTTATAATTTTTACTAACCCCATCCTAGAAGATAATACCACATAAGGTGCTGTTTCTCTGCAAATACAGCCACAACGATCAGAGTGTGTAGATAGATGCCCTCACAAAGCATCCAGAAGTAGTTACAGCTCATTATATACATTTGAATGAATGCGAGAATCTTACAGCTGCCCTGTACAAAATAAGTGCAGAAACTTCAGTACCATTCTGTGCAATAACGTATACATATTTTTTTAATTGTAAAGAAAAACCCATGTACCTGGCTAGTTAATGAGTCTTCCTTATTTACACAGAACCATGCCACAGTAATCACTGAGTTTAAGACAAATGAAAGGAAAAGATTTTTGTGAAGAGTTATCCTCTCGCAGCTCAAAGTTCTGAGGAAACCAGAAAAGAGACTTTAGATACATCTTCCATCCTTTTAATCATGAAATTACTCCTATTTTGAGGAAACTTACTTAAAATAGAAGAAGATTCCTAATGAAATAAGGAGTGAAATAAGTGACAATCCATGACCAATCATGATTAGGTAGAAGTGGGTCATTGCTGCAGGCTAAAAAAAACATGGATTTATTAATACAGCTACAATGACAGCAAAGCTATAACAGGTCTCCCTCTTTTCTGTTTTTCTTACCGTTAAGTTCGTAACATTGGCCTTGCAGTTAGTGAAGTCTGTCCATGTTCGGTTGCTCTCTGGGTGTCGTCCCCACTCACCAGTCTCTGTGCAAACTTTTACTGCTATTGCTGTACACAAATATATAAATAGCAGACAACTTTTTCAGTCTTTTAATTATAAATACTGCTGGTTATGGAAAGGAAACAAGATAATTCTTTGATTTAAATTAGATTATAGGCTACAACATATTCTAGAGAAAATTAATTAACAACAGTAAAACGTTTTTATTTGTATGCCTAGATTTATACTTTCAACTTTTTGTATGGTTGAAATTCAAATTTTTAATATCATTTGAATATAATTAGTATCATGTCATACTAATCAGCTAATTAATCCAAAACTCCTGCAAAGGGTTCCTGAGCCTTTAAATGGTCTCTCAGCGGGAATAGTTGAGTAGAAATCACATTCATGGGGAAGACAGTTGTGCAGATAACTATCTTGTCGGAACTGAACCCCATAGGAATCTATTAGGCATTGCTATCCTGGTCTGCCATAACGCCTCAACAGGGCCACAGGCTGATAGGATCCATAGCATCAGGTTGTAAGGTCTTACAGGTATAAGATTTATGACCATCCTCCTCTCTTAACCTTGGAAGAAAGCAGTTTTGTATTGACAGTATGCTTTTTTCCATTCCTATTCCAGTCAGTATAATAATGCATCTTGTGTTTTACAGGAAGAGGATTCACTAATTCAAAGAAAAACAGCCAAGGAAAATATAGTCAAAAATTTGGAAGAGAGTTTTGTTAAATTTTAAATTAGATTTTTAAGGTCAACTTATTCGTTTTCTGTTTGCCTTTTTTTCACAGCAGATGCAACCATTCATTAAAGATGCTGAACTGGCCTCTCAGAGGTGTCTCAAGAACAGTCTTCAAAGAAAGGTCTCCCTGCCCCAAATTCTTCCCATGAGCTTACTGGAGAGAGCGTAGGCTGTATACATGATGGATAAAATATTTTTGGTGTCCTCGAGTCACCTGTGTCATATTTACAGGGCTGGATGCAATGTTATGAGAGCCCCACAATATTATCCTCTGCTTGCTGTATAATGATAAACATTCACACGGGAAAGGAGTTTGGGTATCTCCGGCTGGACAGCTCCCATGAAACCACTGCTCTATCTGGTTTCGAGGAGTTTTCGAAACCGAGCACACTGATAAGCGGGGTGGGGGGGCTGAGGGTGAGACTTGGCCCGTCTCATCCTTCACGCTTCTCTTTGCCTATAATTAGAGTGAGAGCTGACCAGCTGATGAGAGTCTGCCGTGGGGTTTGTGCACGATCGCCCGGCCGCGTTAAGTTAACAGGTCTGACCGAGAGGTGACTGGCTCTCCACTCTCAAGTGTCAAAGGTGAGATGCTGTGATGAAAACTTAATGCCTGTTTGATGAAGCATTGCTTTGCTAAACTGTATATGTGTGGGGAATAGAGAGGGGCACCCTATTCTAGCATAAATCAGTTTCTTTAATAATAAAGGATGACACATATATTCTAGCACAATAAGCAGTCTGGTGTCCTTTCTTTCTTCCTTTTATATTGTGTGTGCCGATCCACTAAGATCCTGGGTAAAAATTTCACAAAACATTTTGCCGTTGTCGGCAGGATATTGTGGACTACACACACAATGTTTAAAAGGAGAGAGAAACCTGTTGAGGAGTCAGGGATGACTCCTGGATGGGGCAGCAATGCTGTAACCCATGTGGCAACCGTGCCGGAGCTCCGCATAGGAGGCGAGTGTCCGGAGTTCTGGAAGGCGGTTGTTAGAGACGCTGATCCGGGATCAGTGGCTGCTGCGCTGCGCAAAATACCAGTTGTTACAGCAAATAAACCGCTGGATGCTGTACAATGGAGGTGTTTTGTGCTGGCTGAAGCTTGGAGGAGATGCAAGCAGTCAGACCAGCTTGAGAAGCGGTGTATAGGAAGAGAGGCTGAGGTTACACAGTTAAAAAGAGATGTTGCTGTGTTAAAGGCTCTGGAACAGGTGTTAACTGATAAGATGAAGCGATCGGCTGATGTGGCCGCTAAAGTTGTCTCTCAAGTTAACAAAAAACATCGTAAGGATAAGCCTGCCATGTGGTGCGGATCGCTGACAACTGTCGTTATATCTGGGATTTTGATAATCCTGGTGGAGGAGGTGGAAGGCGAGTGCTTATCCTAAATTAAAATATATGTGTTGGAACAAAGTGTGTGTGTGTGTCTTTTGAGATCTATGTTCGTTCTGTGTTAAAACAGGACTATTGCAACTGAAAACTCGAGTATAAACTATTGCCTAGGAAAATATATAAATATATAAGTGTGTTGTGGTGGATAAGTGATACTAATATTATATATATATATATATATATATACATATAAACACAGAAAGGATTAAGAGAAGCTGCAGACGTGGTCTGAGGAGTGGTATGATGCATTTTGAGCTGACAAGCTTTAGATATATGTGGAGCTCACAAGCTTTAGATATATGCTGTAATGATAAATAAAAGTAGGTTTGAGCTGTCTGTCCGGGTCTGTGGAGTTGTTTTTCGGAGTGCCGGCACCGAGAAATCACTCCTGTCAGACTACGAGTTCGTGGCAGATTTGTCTAAACCTCCGCGGTAAAATAATTTAATGACAGTCTAAAAGTTGGTGCTTATAATGTTCTGTCTTTATTATGTTTTGGCTGGGACAGTTAGAATAGAATAAACGTTGTTCCAAATGCGGAACTGATGTTGGGCACGCGTTTCAGTCCGTGCTGAATTTGTGTCGGATACGTTTATTTTTGTGCCAAATTAAAGTCTGGAAAAAGTGGTGTGAATCACGCTGACAAGTACCGAAATTGAGGTGTGGAGTTCTCCGTTTACCGAAGGGTATGCTGCCAGTTTCTTGAGTATTTTCGCCGCAGCGTTTAAGTGTTTTAAGCGACGTTGGCCGAAAGGGCTAATGTTAGCAGCAGGCTGGCAGCTACAGTGCCTCGCTGAAAGCTAGCAGTGAGCTGAGCTGTTCTTCGCCGATAAAGGGCTAGTTTGGCACGAATCTAGTCGCTGTTGTGCACAGTTATGATTACGCAAGGTTGTTCTAAGACTAGCTAATCACGGACCAGTTCTAACTAGAAGCAGCATTTGTGAATAAAGGCGTTAATAATCGCTCCTCTGTCCGCCTCTGGGTGGCCGAGTTGTAGCTGAAAGAAATTCCTCTGCTTAAGGGAAGCAGAGTTGAGAAGTATTGCCTTGAAGAGAAAGTAGAGCCAGTGAAACTCCTCTAGAATGGCTAAGTTGATTTTCCTCTAGCTATTGAAAAGCAGGGATGAATCCCAGTGCAGTCAAACTGATTAGATGATGTGTGTAAAACCGACAGAGAGACCTTTGAATAAGTATAAGCCTTTTGTGGCTTGCAAACTGATTTTGGCTCCCATAATGATTGCTGTGTGGATAAATACGTGCTCTGTTGATTCCTCCTGTGAGGAAAAGCTGTTGTTAACAATATAGACTTTCGTGTCTGTGTGACACAGAGATTTGTTCTTGGTGCTGATAGCATGTGGCAGTGTTGCTGTTTCTTTGATAGACCTTACAGGAGCATTTATTGGAAAAAAGGACGTTGAGAAACTTTGTTGTCGGTCTCTGGTGATCCCATAGCATTTAAAAAGAATATTGAACAAAGTTATCTATCTTTCTATCTAGAACGATATGCATTTTGATAGGAGGGAACAGTAAGTGTCTAAAGATAGTCATCAGTGGATGAGGTGCTGAGGTCATGACATCATCATGAGGCCTGTAATGCCCATTTTAAGCTGGGTTTTAAGGATTGGTACAGCACAGGAAGCCAGTGTAATTAAATGGAAGTGGTACATTTCGGAAAGGGTGAAGGCAGGAGCAATAGGTGTGTCAGTACTGAACAGGTAGAACAGATGGCTGAATCCCCGGTGAAAGTAGGAAATCGTTGGGATGAGTTGACAGAGGAGCAACAAAAACATGCTTGGGTCACAGATGGCTCAGCTAAGTAGAAAGAAGGACAGAGAAAGTGGAAAGAAGGACAGAGAAAGTGGAAGGTGGGTGCTTATAATCCTAAGCTAGAACAAGTGTTGGAACAAAGTGGGAATGACAAAAGCAGTCAATGGGCGGAGCTGAAAGCGGTCCACATGGTGCTAATGCAGGAGGGTGCAAACAGTGCTCATTTGTATACTGATTCATGGTCAGTAGCTAACGGACTTAACACGTGGATGCCTACCTGGCAGAAACACAATTAGAAAATACACAACAAAGAGGTTTGGGGTAAAGAGTTGTGGCAGGACATTTGGGGAAAGGTTCAACACATGACAGTTACTGAAACCCATGTAGATGCACACACAGACCACACCGATGCAGAAGCTTTACACAACCATAGGGTGGATGACATTGTGAAAGTAATGACTGTGCAGAGGCAGTCGTCTGTGGGTTTAGCCAGATGGGCTCATGAGAAGTGTGGTCATTGGGGCATCCAGGGAACACGGCGGTGCACTCTGGACAGGGGAATAGATGTGAAGGTTGATGACATCAAAACAGCCATACAACAATGTGAGTCATGCCAACATCAGAGACAGGGCTTAGCTCAGCATGTGCAAGGTCAGATTCACAGTGGGAAAGCACCTGGTCAGATCTGGTAGATGGATTTTGTTGGACCTTTGCCTTGGTCACAGGGGGCAGGTACATCTGTTGACACCTATTCAGGTGTGTTAGTCACATTCCCCTGCAAATATGCAGAATGCATCTCTGAAATTTTTGAAAAATTATGTGTTTGTAATAGGCTTATATGCCTGAACATTAAATAAATCATGAATATATTTATATATTTCTGTCATCAAATGTTGCTGAGTTATTTGGAACACACATGGGCTTAGGTGGTACCGAGGTGCTAATTAAGCCCATACCAGACTTTTGACTTTATTTAGAAAATGTCTTGTATTAAGAGACATCAGATTCAAGAAGGGAAAACAAACATTTTCAAATGAGAAATTTATCTTTAAAGCAGGACTGGCTTTGAAGGGGTTAAATCTATACAGTGGCGTCATTGATAATGATTATCAGGGCACCATTAAAATGCTGTGTGAAAACATGGGTGCCGTGCCACTAGTGTTACAGGGTGGGGACAAAACCCTTGTAGTGATAAAATTATGGTGGAAACTGACACACCCAAGCAGGTGTAAGGTCAACCACTAGCTGGACCGGACAGAATTGGAGCCAAAGTCTGTGTCAAACAACAAAATGGAACACCCAGGGCTGGGGAAATTATAGCCCAGGGTGATGACAGCATTGTCACAGTCATGTACCCAGGAGATGGGTGCATGTACCGATAACCAAGTGTTACCTTAGGGAACACTAACATAGGTGTATGTTGAGTATGATTGTTGTATGCAGGTCAACAGATGAGTGTGAGCCAACTCCTGGATGTGATTGGTGATGGCCGTCAAGAATACAGGCTTAAGCTCCCAGGTCCAGCAGCAAGTGGAGAGCTCCAAGTCTCCTCTGATCCCAGAGGTGCGGCAGCTGACAGCTCTGGTCATGTCCCTGACTACAGCTCCTGGAGGGGTCCAAGGTCCAGCTCCTGAACCCTCTGGGGCGTGCGGAGTGGCCACGTGTCTACAACAGAAAGCCTGAGTAGCCCAAGGTTCAGCCAGTTCCAGATGACAGCTGTGAAATACACACGCAGGGCAGGTCCATGGCAGCGACGGAGGCTGGCCGCACTACCCAGCACACTCAGCAGGATCACTCAGGAATACACCGTATAAAGGGGGTGAGGAAGGTTTTGACTAAGTGGAAGCTGAAGCACTGGAGGCGGGGCCTGACTCACCCAGAAGAAATTGGTGGTATGGGGGAAATGGTTAATTAAGTAATTACCATTTCAGCTCTGTTAAAGCTGGAAAGTAAAAATCAGGAGCATTCCACACTGATAAGTTCTGTTACATCGCTCCCGCGGAGGGGCTTCAACAGGAAGCAAAGAAAGAAGAACAGAAGCATTTTACAGGTTTTAAAAGCTAGCGTCTACAGGACAATATTCCCATGATGTGTTGGCACGTGTTGCGTCCTGGATGCCAACCACCATATCTGGACGGGTGCAAAATGTTGCATCATGGGAACATTCTAAGTATGGAATGTTAAAATGGTCAATGCAATTGATGAAATGTTCTATAATGTATGACGATGGATTATCTGGACTGCATGTATATTACAATCTTTACTTGCTAATATACAAAAGAATAACATACAGAGTATATTGACACTTCTAATTTTGAGGAATGGAGGACGTAACATCACTAATAAGGTATGGTTACAATTACATGCAAAAAAAACAAAAGACAGTGTGTAATGATACTGTATGTTATGGAGTGTGAACACAGTATATAGTGAATCAAAATCTTCCATGTTCTGCCAGTCATTGCTCACAATGTTTATTGGATCCTAAAAATGAGAGGAGGGTGGTTAGATCCACATAAATAATCAAACTTATGATTTTAATGGATATGACAAAACAGATGGGGGAAGTGTGTGCATGCTGAGACGAGGATATACTTATTAAAGCCTGAAAGAGTCAATGCATTGTGTGAGTGGGAGTATGAGGTGCAACAACTAACTCTCTTCCACAGTTGCAGACAGTGCCATTTTCTGGGTACCTGAAATTTTTTTTTAAAGTTTGAAATATCCAATAGATTTCGTTCCACTTCATGATTGTGTCCCACTTGTTTTTGATTTTTCACAAAAAATTACAGTTTTATATCTTTATGTTTGAAGCCTGAAATGTGGCAAAAGGTCGCAAAGTTCAAGGGGGCCGAATACTTTCTCAAGGCACTGTATCTCTACTGGCAGTATGAGGCGATTCCTTAACCCTACAGAAGTTACACAGGTTGTCCAACTTCTCCAGGGTGGCACATCCACACATGCTGCAGCATGACTGGTGGTTATTCTTGGAGAGCTGGACAGGGCCGTAGAAGGTCCTCAACCATCAGCAGGACCGATACCTGCTCCTTTGTGCAAGGGGGAAAAAGCTGAGCACTGTTCGTGCCCTACAGAATGACCTCGTCGGATTTCAGGGTGTCTATACAATCGAGCCCTCTGTCGGCTGAAAACTTTTATTTCCATTAAAAGACTTGGTATCCTTTTGTTCCTAAGACATTACCCTGTCGTTATTTTTATAGATATCCAACTTCATATTGAGATCTGATGTATCCAATGTGTTTCTGTAAAATGCTCCTTTAATTTTTGAGAGCAGTATATATGTGTGTGTGTGTGTAATGTGTGTAAACTGAAGAAATAGCTCAGAATTACATGAGGGGACTGCTCAATGACCTGAAGAGAGCAGGGACTACGGTAGCAAAGGTTATTATAGTTTACATAGTTTACACACTTCTCATGAATTAAAATCATGTTGCGCTCAAAAGGTCCCTTTCGAGCGCAGCCTTAACTTTACCAGATACCACCTGGATTATCCAGAGAAGGGAGAATGGGAGAAAGTCTTGTTGTCAGATAAGACCAAAATAAAATTATTTGGTATAAATGCCACTCGGTGCGCTTGGAAGGGGAAGAATGCTGAGTGCCATCCCAAGAACATGATTTATGCGTTGGGGCTGCTTTTGCTTTTCTGCAAAGGAGAGAGATGGAAGGATCCATATTAAAATAGGATTATTAGGGCCATGCATCGTGAGAATTGGGACAAAAAACTCCTTTTATCAGTGACAGCATTGAAGGGTAACGAAGGAGTGGCTTCTTAAAAAATCAATTCAAGGTTCTGTATTGGCCTAGCCAGTCTACAGACCTAAATCCAACAGGGAATCACAGCTCCAGAGAGGATCTGCAAGGAAGGATGGGCCAAAATAAGAGCTGTAGTGTGTGAAAACGTGGTGAAGAAAGTCAGGAAAACGTTGACCCCTGTCATTGCCAGCCCTAAGTTACATTACAAAGTAATGAGATGAACTTTTGTTATTGACCAAATACTTGAAATAGTTCATACTTAATCTGCACGATTTTACGAATAGATTGTTTTAAAAAAAACATGCAATGTGATACCCTGGATTTATGTATTTATCTAATTGCTACATCATGTCTCTCACTGGTGCAGTAGATAGCACTGTTGCCCTGCAGAAAGAAGGTCCTGTTAGGTTAATAAGCCTTTCTTAGTCCTTAGGTCTGTGTTTGTCTGTGTGGTTGTTGTGTTTTTTTGTGTAGGGTTGTTTCTCCTGTCTGTCTTTATGTTGCTCTATGATGGATTGTTGACCTGTCCTAACCGGTGGAGATTGGCACCTGCTGCACCCCCACAGCCTCTTGAGGATAAGCGGTATAGAAATGAATGGATGGATAGATGGATGTGTCTCTCACAGTTGACGGGTACCAATGGTGAAAATGATAGACCTCTCTAATCTTTTTAAGTGGGATAACTTGCACATTCTGTGACTGCCAGATATTTCCCCCACATTTTAAAGCACTTTGAAGTCTTAATGCTGAAATGCGCCATACAGATAAGCTTGTCATACCACATATAATGCCTCAATTTTGATGCAATTTTCATCACATGTGTATTTGTGTGGGTCTAGAATGTTTAGACTGAGCACTAAAGGGCATTAGTGAGGTCCAGTGTTGACCTACAGGCAGTTTCACCACATCCGGATTCACCAACTCGTTGCAAATTTACCTACATACAAAAAGACCTTTTGAAGTGTTTCATTGATCCAATGGTAAATGGACTGAACTTATATAGCACTTTTCTAGTCTTACTGACCACTCGAAGCGCTTTACATTGAAGCCACATTCACCCATTCACTCTCGCATTCATACACCGACACCCAACATGGCTTGGTAGGACAATGTAGAATTTGGGGGTCAAGTGCCTTGCCCAGGGGCACATCGACATGTGACTGGAGGACGCTGGAATTGAAGCTACGACCCTCCGATTGCAAGCCAACTACTCTACCACTGAGCCACAGTCGCCCACAATAAGAAATCATCAGTCCTGTATGTTTCCTACTTAAATTACTTTCCTTCAAACTGATAATATGCATTTCTTACATAACGTTTTACAAGATTATTCACCTTGTGTGTCAAAATTGTTATAGTAGTCTGGGCAACTCTGTTCTTTCACTCCAGGTTCAGTGCCTTCCCAGCAGAGCCATCCATCCCATGTTCTGTTGCACACTTGCCCTGATAAAAAAAAAGACAATGTTTTTAATTCCAGTTACAATAAACTTCAGTCTTTCAGTTTGGGCTCAGTATTTATAGACTTGCTTTAACCTGATCATTGAGCTAATAATTTCATTGCTGTATTCCATTACAATTTCACCATCTAAGTATACTTAACTTATATTACGCTTATTAAACACAATACCTTCCTAAATGTCTGATTTATTCTGCTCACCATTGGTATTAATTTGTCGATGAGATTCTCTTGTAATCCTCTGAAAACACTGGAACTGGGCCATGGCAATCCGGTTCTGCCCCCACTGATGATCACTCAATTGAGTCTGGTGCTCTTTGTTATCATCAGTTGTTGCATCCACCAACAGCTGACATTAAGGAAAATCAGGAAACAAATATGTAAGAAAATGTCGTGGATAGTGCACCTTTGAAACAATTATTTTTCCTTTTTTTAAAATCTAAATTAACCTTACAGCTTCTCAAAACTGACAGAAAAGTTGAAAGACTACTTTTTTTTCAACAGAACCACTAGAAGCTAAATGGGTTAAATGTTAAAAATGGTGACTGAAGTTCTTGTTTGCTAAATTGATGTAATAAGAAATAAGTTACTTTAGCCTATGAATCTCTTTTTCATTTAGTCAAGGAACCACAACTGTACAGTCAAACAAAGCAAAATCAAATGAAAAATTACAGTAAAATCAAAAAGTATTTATTGTGGTTACGGTATAGATGGCCCTTTAACATGCTGTACAGGGAGTTCGCAGTCACCTCTCAAAAATAAATTCCTGAAAGTGACCCAAATGCCTATCCTATATAGGCATTAGAATGTTTATTAACTTATTATTTCAAAAAAAATATATAATAACTTCTGGAAATAGTATGGAAAAGTAGTAGGTAGACCATAAATAACAATTTTTCTGGTTAAAGACGGTCACTTCCTCTTCATTTCACTGTTCTCATTTGCAAAGCTGCTAAAACTCTCCATTACCGTAACAAATGGTGTATACAAGAAGCTATAAGAGTAGTTTATAAGAGGGTTAACTTCTTGCCTATTTTCAAGTGTTGGCTACCTTGACCGTCCTGAGGGGGAATTCAACATAAGACACAGACAGGTGGTTGTGACCTGTTTTCCAAAACGTAAGGCGAGATGTGAAGGTGGACTGAGCGCTTGGTTGTGAGGTGCTACTTAGGGGCTTCCTGCTATCTTAGCTAGAAGCCAAACTGGGTTAGCCTTCACTTGTTAAACTTTTGACCCCAGAATCCCACCATCTAAGGCACCTCAGTTTTGGTTTGTTGCTTGCAGGAGACCTCCCTATGAAGGACAGACTAGGTGTTGAGCCAGCATTACCCGGAAAGTGAGATTCCAGCAGCTGGGTATCTCAGCTCTGTGACAGACACACAGAGTAACTAGCTAAAGCTCTTCCTCAGCCACTTCAGTTTAAATACAGAGACCTTGATCTGATCAGTTAGACTTTAGTTAAGTGTTAGACCCCCCCCCCCCCCCCCCCCCCCCCATTAAAATACACTCCTGTAAATAGATCTGATCTGGAAATGTGTAAATAAATAAATGTGGGAATAAATATATAAATAACAAAATATGAAATTAAATATTTTGTTCAAATGTATTTCCAGATTTTTTTAATTTTAAATTGTATTTATCCAGTTATTTATTTATTTATTTCCACATTTATTTATTTATTTATTGTCAATTTTGGCAAAGGTGGTCCTCCAAATTAAGGAGGCTCTCTCATGGCAAAGCAGAAGATAAAAAATCACCAAATAAGCTTCTAAACCAACTTCCTTCCAAACTAAAGATAAGAAAATAGCAAAGCATATCTTGCCTTTGGTTTTGTTTCATTATTTCAACCACCTGCAAATACTGTACCTGTAAAGTTTTGTACATAGTGGCACAGAGTGAAAAATCTCACACAACTGCAGCAGATTATATACTTCCCTGTACTATCAATTCTATGCATAATTTATAAGAAGGGCCAGCCAAATGTGGCCCTGGTTAATCAGTATTCCAAATACGGATTGCAAAATTGTACGCAGCAATTAATGGTCTTCATTTGTGGGTAATCTATTAAGATTGTGGGTGTAATTCCTAACATGAGAAAAGGGCAGTATCTAATTGAGGATTTTGCCTGCTCTGTTGTGTACGCCAGCCTGCTTGCAGTGCCCAGCACTGGAGAGACAGACGCCCTGGAGAGGAGTGCACAGTGGAGGTATGATGCGTCTTTCACAAAAAAGAGGGAAAGAAATGACAACTGTAAAAGTCATGATCATCAGACTTACTGTTAAGCTAGGTTGTATGTGAATGTTCCCTTTAATATTTCCTTAATAAACTCATGTCTAATTGTGGTGGTGAAAAGTTAAGAAAGTAAATATAGCCACCGAAAACATTTTTAACAATTGCAAACCTTTGAAAAATCTGCCCCTATGGGTTAATAATAATGCAATTGGCAGGCACTTTTATAAGATGTAAAGATACAAATAGGGATTTTGTAGAAATTTGCACAGATCATGCAAAGTTAAGACATACTTTTCAGACAGTTTTATGGCTGAGAAACTAGAAGGGCTGCAGGTGTTCATGAACGCATCTCCCCCACATGTGCTGCTGTATACCCTACAACTTTGTCTAAACAGGCGAGTCTGGAGCTGAATGATGTAATGATGATCAGTGTAATTGCTGCAGGCAACTACACCAAAACGCAACCTGTCAGAGCCCTGATTTTTCTTTGGTACTGTCTGAGAAAATAAGCTCTGACAGACAGCTATTCTGTTTCAAAGCCAGTCCTGATAAAATTCATGTGGGAAAGATGTTTTAAACTTCAAGATAACATTTGCATCTTTTTTGACGAGCCCACGACGGCCATGAATTTTACAGTAACAAGTTTTATTGAAACATGCATTCGGTGCGGGGGCGATTCTAGACCTTGAGCTTTGCTGGGGTACAGGCCTCCAACTCCCAATACATTTTTTTTTTTATGTGTGCACAATATGAAATGGCTAGCCTACCAGCACAAGCTTATCCTTATTGTCACTGTCATACCGTGGACTATATTAAGGGTCTGAATTTATTTCAACAGCTTTGGGTGTGGAAATGTATACTTTGGCAATGTTTTTGCATGTCATGCAAAGCAGCTGCTTAAACTGTTTAATTAGAGGTAGAGTTGCGTCTTATATTATGTGCAAGCCAAATTCAGTTAACCAAATTATACCTGGGACTCCACATTGGATCGCAAAGCAGCTGTTAGAGTTTCCCCGGTAGCAGTTTACTCTGGAAGACGTACGTAAGAGGAGGCTAACAAACCCTTAGAGAAATTAAATCCAGTAATACCTCATGTAAATTAAGCAAATAAACAACAATACATTTCCAGGTGCCACTAGGCTTAAGTTAAAGGCAAAAAAAAAAAAAACTCCTTTGGGAATATGTGCAATGTAAATGGACTGGACTTATATAGCGCTTTTCTAGTCTTACTGATCACTCAAAGCGCTTTACATTGAAGCCACATTCACCCAATCACACTGGCATTCATACACCGACACCCAACATGGCTCGGTAGGACAATGTAGAATTTGGGGGTTAAGTGCCTTGCCCCGGGGCACATTGACATGTGACTGGAGGAAGCTGGAATCGAACCTACGACCCTTTGACTGCAAGCCAACTACTCAAGCACTGAGCCACAGTTGCCCAATGTGTCAACTAAATAAAAATTTAGATAGCAACAAAGCAACAAAATTAACTAAACCACAGTATCCAAATTCAACCAAATTATTTATTGACTGTGTTTACAAAATAAAAGCAAAACCTTTAGGGAAAGTATGGGAAAGCATGTCTTACACTTCTTTGAGACAATAATCCAAATGACAATTTTAGACATTAATCTAAAATATTATCTTTTAACACCAGAATAAATATTAAATATGATCATTACTAATAATTTAAATTATAGATTCCAAAAATCGAAATCAAAGCATATTAGCTGTAGCTCGAGTGTAAAGTGATTAGTGTGGAGTGCTTCCGAAAACAAACCAGCCTGATTCTAAGCCTTGTGTCCCTAGGATCACACTCCTACTGACAAAATATAAAACAGATAACTTTAATTTGCGTAGAAAGGTTTTTTTTTTAGAACTAATGATTACCCAATTGCTTCTTCTAGAAAAAAAAGAAAAAAGTGGAAATCCCTTCCTGACTCTTTTGCTCTGCTTTGGGATTTTTCCAATGATAAATCATTAATTTAAATTTCATTCTACAAAGGATCTAATTAATTTAGGTCAGCTTAATGAATATAGAGCTGAATAAGTTAACTGTTATAGGAAATTCTTCATAAAAAAGTCAGCCACTGAAGCCACAGCTGAAAGTAAGAGGGAGTACAACAACTTAATGTTTACAAAAAGCAATAGTTTAATAGAAAACACAATATTTGTTCCATTGTGTTAGTTTAAAAGTAGACAGATCTAAATATCAGGATTTAAAAATCATAAACAGTACAATTAAAGAGCTGCCAAGCTCTGAGTCACTGATCCACTCGCTGCCAGAACCAAGGTGTCTGACGGTGATTTGTCTCCTTACTAAATTATTTCAACATACCATCGGCAGAAACTCCCCAGTAACTTTTCATTTGAAATCTAAGCAGAACACACGAACGGCTCCCTAAATAATCCTCAAGCGATCATCTAAATTCCTACCCAAAGGCATAAAACTGCAGCTACTTGTAATATAACGGTCTTGTCACTGACTACATTGACTTATTAAGAACAGTAATTGAGAAAAAGTTGCGTACTCATATTTTAATTTCCAGGCGACCTGAAACAACCATGTTTGAAGATCTCATCATAGAACTTGTAGCGAAGCCCACACTCAGAATTCAATGCAATGATGATTACAAGTTAGATGACCTCGATTAAATCTCATAATATGACCAAAGTGACTCCTCGAGTTGGATATACTGAAAAAATATTCAACGATAAGTTTTTGTGTTGAACGGAGCTCTTTTGTTCAAGTGTATTTAGATGAATAAATTCAGTTAGAAACGTACTCAACATAACTTGGGGACTGGTATTCACACTTATTAGTATCTTAAACTACGATTATCTATGATTCAAAATTTGATATCATTTGCTCCTTAACAATAACTTAAAACTATGAGTAACACTGATGACCTTTGATATTTACTGTGTATGAAGAGCATGGCCCCATGGGAGACATACTGCAGAATAGGGTGTGTAAGTTAATATATTAATATATCAGATTACTTACTAGTGTCCACAAGCAATTTTCTGCAGGAGATGGAGAAAAGAAAGGTGCCCTTAGCAGAGCCAATGAACCCCAGTGGACCCTGAGGCCAGATCGTCACATTAACATGGAGGAAATAACACGAACCAAGGCGTGAGAATTCATAAGACGTGGTCCAAACAACACCAACCGACATCCAGACCAAAGGCAGCTCGACGGAGTATCATCGGAACCACCACGCCAAGAAGCAACCCAGGAGAGTACCAATCGGACGAATGAGACTGAAAAATCAAGTAAGATGAGAAAGACTGTGGATCTGATCATTGTTCTCTATTAAGTAATAGTAGGAAAAAGTGCTAGTCCTGAAGGAGGTGAAGATGACACCTAGAGGAACAGAAAACAACGGCCAATCACCAGAGAAACTGCAAAAGAAAGCAGCCAGAAGGAACTGTCCACCCCAGCAAAGTTAAGTAAATCGGCACGAAAGTATGATCCAATATGCCACATACCGCATCACACCAGACCAGTCAGTCACCAGTATTCAGCAAATTAAAAGCAAAATCACACATAGACCACAAACATAGATGCTTTAACATCTATAGGGAAATTAATTTAGTTAAATAGGAACAAGATATAGATTTCTGGTTTCAAAGTTGTGTGAGAACAATTAACAGAACCCTCACCTGTTCATTGCTAACAGGGTTAACACCCTCACCTGTACTTACACCAACCAGTAAAACGAATCACCAATCTGGCTGCACCGACAGTAGCTGCTTCCCCAAGCCCCCTGCCGTTTAGTATCAATACAAGGAACCGCACATAGAACAGCTAACTTAGTTACACTGGGTGTAAAATTTCTACCATTAATTTGAGCGAAGAGGCTAGTTTTGACCTTGTCAAGGGGGGAATGAATAATTAATGGTTCACAATGTCAGAATATAAATAATTCTAGTTGAAGACAAATTTGAGCTAAACTATGAACTGTAGTAAAGATACATTGGAGAAATGCACCTTAGTACATAAACAAGCCTGTAGATTTTAATAATGCCAACCGATGGATCATTATTTTAAATTGAAAATTTGTGGAATTAAACAGAAAGTGCACAATTAATTAGAAAACTACAGAGGTGTGTAAAATTTGCAGAATCCATATCTAAATAGCAAATCAACAAAACAGGTTATGAAGCTAAAGTTAGGTTTTTAAACATAAGCAGGACCATATTTATTACCATAGTAGTTTGATATGAGACCCATTAAGCCATGCATGTGATAATTGATGTTGACAACTGTGTGAGATGATATCTTGCTGAACAACCTGCCTCTACGATGGATGGGTTTTTACAAGATGGTAAGATTAAAAAATGCCTGTTATAATGAATATTTGAATGAAATATGAATCTTGTCAAACTGTTGACGAGGTGTTTAAAGTAAGACTTAAAGTTAAGGCAGGATTTGAGTCAATATTGTCTGATTGCATTTAACAGAATGTAGAAGGTATTTATTTCATTAGTTACAATTAGCAATGGATCCTGGATAATACAGAAGATGTTTTGAGCACGTGGGTTAGAAAATTAGAAAGAACTAGTAAACATAACTTTAATTGTAATTTAGTAGAAATTAAGCATTTACTATGAGTGCTGGAAATTAGAGAGGAATGATAATTAAGGTGGCAACTAGTGCGACCATAATACTAATTGTAATTTATTTTTGGCATTTAGCATTTAGGGGCTGTGAAACAGTTTTTTCCTGCTTAAAAGAAACGCAGCCGGCAGGTTTTTCAGTTTCACACAGCGAACCACCACTAACACAAATTTAATTGATTGTTTATGTGTTACTAAAGATGCCTGTACTCCCATACTAGTGTCCCTCTATCTTAACTTTTGTATATTTTCACTTATCACTCACAGTTATATGTCTGTTATTCACATGTATTAGTCATTAGTTAGTTTAGCTAGGGTGTGGTGATCCTTAGAAATCACCAGCGGGGGGAAATGTAGAGGGCAGATTCATATTATATTGTACTGTTAGGATAAATATTTATATAACTAGATTCCACATTGCAAGATCTCCCCCATTAGCAAGGAATGTTTGATACCGCCAAAGGATTGTTTGTGCGAAGATCTAGCAGAATATTCCTCAAGAATAAGGTCGGCATGACCTGGCTCCAGCTGGAATCCATCACTTAGGCGCCGCACTTGTGTGTATGCAAGATGCACACGCTTCCCTGTGCGCAAAGAGGTATTTAAGAATCTGTACACCCCATTTTAGTTAGGAGAGAGTCCCCGGTACGATCGTTTGATGCTGTATTAAGGTATGATCTTTTGTCATAATTTTGTGACATTTGATTAAAACCTGGCCCAAGGCTGCATATCCATTCTCTAAAGCTGTGTCTGTGTTTTTTAATACTTGATGATAACCTGAGAACCAACATATTTATTTGCACACGCACACCTCAAGGATTTACAAACAACATCCTTTTACTGCAACCATTTAAGATTAGAAAAAGTCCGATTATTTACTAACCAAACCTCAGTCGATATTTAAAAACAAGTAGTTCAGGAAAGCAAAGTAACTAAAAACAAAAACAAAAAGTATCTTCCTTTCATATTATGCAGGATGCTACCTTCTCAGGAGAAGCTGTTGTGCATTATTAGGCTAACAAACCGATACTACAAGATGGTAACATCCAACATACACACAGCCTATTCATTTAAAAGATTTGTGGAGCACAGCATAACAGAATGTGTGACAGAACAACATGGACTAAAAAGGCATTAAACAAGGTTTAACCTGGAAAATGTTATAAAACAAATAAATAAAAATAAGTTAAAATAAGTCTAACTAAGTAATGCCATACACCACTGCATTTGTTTAATCATTTTTTTACAGTTAAACTGTATCGCCTTCTCTTCATGGAGACAAAGCGGTCAATGACATTGTCCCGACTGACTCTGCACAAGTGGTCCCTTTCAATAGACAATAGAGCCAGATGATGGAGCCTGTCTTGCCCCATTGTGGACCTTAGCCAAATGTACAGCCTTCTCAACACACTAAATGATCCTTCACAGCGGCAGCTATTTACAGGGATTGTGAATGCAATCTGGATTATTTGAGTTAGTGTTGGGAACATTTCTGTATCTACAATATTGAAAACACTCTATACATCCACAATTTCTTTTTTGGTTTTGAGGAAGTTTTGGTGGCCTGAAAAACTTGTTTTAATTCAACATTGTATGATCAGCTGGACCACAGATGTGCTCTTCAGAGAAAAAAATTATCTCCCTTGGGATTGCATGCCTGAACACCTCTAAGTATTTGGCTTTTCACTGAGAAAATTGCTTTTCGATTTCACTTACCATCTTGTCCAGGCATCGTAATTACAGTTTCCTTTTGAGGCACTCTGAATTGCTCAGGTCACGCACTGCACCACAACTAGATTCTACTACATAGCCATCTAAGCGCTTCTGCTTTTGTCTTTGTCTGGAGTTACATGGTTCTGGAATCTCGTTTGCTGCACAGAAGGTCTTGACTGTATCATATAGTTTAGCAGCATCCTCATCTGTGCACATTTGTTTAAGTGTTTGACACACAGCTCCATTGTACTCCACAGCCTTGGCCAGGTCCACTTTCTCACTCTGAAGGTACTTGTGTAGATGCTCTGTCATAGCCAGTAAGGTCTTAAACACCATGAGCTTATACACAGTAGAGAATGTGCAAAGTTTAACCCGTAGCCCCATTGCATTGGCCGTCTTTATGCCAGAGAGACACTAAAAGAGCAGGGTAGTTCTCCAGAACTGCATTTACAGAACACAACTGGCATGACCAACGTGTGTTTGACAGCTGCACAAGTTCAGATGGTTGCAATCAACCTATTTTGAAATTTTAAAAATTTGTGATGGTGTAACAGTGAAGTGCTGAAAAATGAGTATAGACTCTCCAATGTGTCAAATAAATTACTGGCTTCTGGTACTGCATGACAGGTGTAGCAGAGCACCAAGTTCAATTGATGCGCATAACAACGCACATAAATGGCCTCTGGGTGCTTGTCCCTGAATTTTGCTTGAACACCTCCGATAGCACTACTCATTACTGATGCTTCATCGTAGGCCTGTGCAAAACACTTCACATCTGAAATGCCGACATGAACTAGCTTTTCTTCTAGGGCTGCAGTTATGCTCTCTGCATCAAATGCTCTCAATTCCCTCATGGCCAGCAAACTCTCCTTCACTCTACCCTCGGTTACATAGCGGACACACATAGCCAAATGCTCCGTGTGACCATCTCTGTCTTCATCTGCCATAATGGAAAGAATTCCAGCCTGTCCCAACTGCTTGACAATACTTGCTGTTACCTCTTTCGCACAGCACTCAATCATTTCATTTTGTGATAAAGATGATAAATACTGTAGGTGCTGTTGGATGGGACTGAATAAGACTGCAGGAAAGGATCAAACTCCTTTAAATAATCAATGCACTCCAGGAAATTGCCCTTATTGCTATTAGGTATTTGCTATTAGGCGCCGTAAGTATTCTCACCCATTTCTGATTTCACCCTCATTTGCTGAATCAACTACAGTCCCATGTGAGACAGTTGATTTAAAACTGTGCCATGACACCATGCTTGCTTTATGGGCAGGTGTTTTATTATGCTGTCTAAAGAGATCAAGAGCTTTCTTCCAAGTAGTAAAGCCAGTGGAAACAGATGTGTCATGTTTCACATTTTTTCCAAACATTCTGCATGAAAAACAGAATATTGCATCTTTTGCCACAGAGTACTCCAACCAATAAAACTTACAAACCAGCTGGAATTGAAAGATCATTTCTTCAACCCAAACCAGTTATGTGAATATTGGGCTAATTTGACCTGATTTGGACCATCACATATCTCCCCCAGGTCAAAGACATCCTTCTCCATACTTTGAATAGTTTTACGTCTAGCCCCCATCATGTCCAAATCTGTTTCTTGCCTGTCTCTCTCCTCCTCTTCCTCCCCCTGCCTGGTACTCGACTGCCCAGCCTGGGCTCTTTCTCCCCTCTCTTCTCCTTCTCTTCGACTTTCTTCTTCTCCTACTTCACCTCCTCCAGCACTCTCTCCCTCAATTGTTTTGGCAGCCCCTATCCAACAACATCCAAACACATAGGCATAAGTAGGCCAATATTCACTACATGAATTTAATAGGGTTTAACAAGTGGAGCTTATTTTTAGTCAAAATTGAGATTTACTTTATGGAGGACCAAAACTGACATAATTAAAAATAAAAGCAGAAATATATAAATTTAGTTTTTCTTTTTCCTTATTACATGCATTTTTGTCAATAAATGTTAATGTTACCGTTAATGTGGACAATTATCATACCTCCCTCATCCTCCTCATCTCTCCTCTCTTTTCCTCTCCCTCTGCCTCTGTTCAAGAAGAATTTCCTGATTTCCATCTCTGAATAGTGTATCAGAAGGCTATGTTTAGTTTTACAATGGGACAACTTCAAAAACAGTACAGGCTACTTTTACAGGGCTCTCTCTACAGTAGGCTATATGTATAAATCATTATTAATTGTCCATGTGTGCATGCAGCCTAAGCATGGTATGTGAGTGTCTGCGCGGCAGAGAGCAGGTCGTAACAACTGGTAAACTAAATTTAGGCTAAAATTACGCTAAGCATTGAAAAACAGATTCTAATTATGTGGGCAACATTCTATAACAGCGATCAACTTATCATTTTTTTCTGTCAAACTAGTTGTGAATTTGCTGGAACATTAACACAGGGAACAACTTACTCTGTGCTCAAAGTGATGTGGGGCGCTACGCTCCAGCAGTTTCCACTGTGTGTCTCTGTAAAACGAAACTCTCGGAAGAATCATGTGAACTACTTTCATTGGTTGTTAATTCAATTTTACCCAGCTACAGAGGTGCTACTTCCTGATTGGCTATTATGGACCCTTTCTTTTGTCCTTGTTTTTTTTTGTTGTTTTTTGTTTTTGGCTGGCAAGTGACAGGCTCGAGTCATGCAGGCGCAGAGATGCGCTCATGAATGCCGTTTCCAGCTAGAGCAACGCTATAATTTTACTGGGGCACTAGAGACTTGTCATAGTGTCACAGTCTGTAGTGATTAAATAAGGTCTAGTAATGCCTCTGATTCAGTGGCATGTTTCTGGAACGAATGTTCAATGAACTAAATTCAGTGATGCAGAACACAAACAGACAGCTCTACCTAGTACATAGAGACATCACAGGGGGTCACACAGTTACTGAAAGTTGTGATGATTAAAGACCTAATTTTTGCAAAACAACCTTTAGAATTGTGTTAGTTCATACACAGCCATTGGGTGGTGCTAATCTGCATTCTAGCTCCACAGGAGAAGAAGAAACCCCACTCCCACAGGAAGTGGGGGGACAAGAATCTACATAGGGAGCCGTTTCGCCTTCCATTCTTCCTCCGTCAAAGCAGCCTTCGGCCAGGCTTGCTAAAAAGGAAGACGCTGCATCAAACACCTTCCTTCGCTGGTGAGGAAAGCACGTGAGTTTCTGTGAGACTCACCCCAAGGGACAACAGACTGCTAATCAGGTGAATCACAAACATTGATGAAACAAACTCGTTTTACCCTCAAAGCCTACTGAAACCTCCCCTGAGTTACAGACCTCCGTGAGAGGAGAAATGGGAGCCAACCCACACATACAGTGGACTGATTTGAACCAGCCAGAAGCCGCATTCATTCGCTGCCCCAGAGCCAATAAGAGTTGGATGCCGTGCTGGAAAAAGCTGCCATAAGGTACGGTTCAGTGAAGGAAAGTTGGAACTTATCACTGCTTAGCCAAATCAGAGGACGAGCTACCTGCATCTCCAACGGCCATGATGCTCACTGCTAATTAGCCACCGCATCCTTTGTTAGTCTGCTAGGCTAACGTCATCTGAGCCCCCCTGTCAACTTTGGAAAGCCTGGAGAACTTTGATCATTCTATAAGGTCTGTTTAGGCAGAGGCAAAATAAGTTTATTATAACTAAGATTTAAAGTTTGTTTTTTACTGTTTGTTGTAAAGATTTCATCTGCTACTTGTTTAGGTAAGACAAAGAGTCGTTCTAAATCCTGTAATTTTAGTTACTCATTTGGAAAGGAGTTTCCCTTCTTTTGTTTAATGTTTAAGAAATGTATTAGAGTGGTTCCAAACAGCACCACATGTTCAGTTTAGACATAAATCAATGGTGCTAAGTAGTTAACTAATCACAATTAGTCAACTAATTTAGGTTTCATTCCAGTAATGCAATAAAACAGATTAGGATTGAGAAGTGTGACATCAGAATTTATGGTTTCTATTTTTATTGCATATTTATCCATTCACTGTTCTTTTATTTTTGGTTATTAATTTATTTTAATCAGTAGTTGGTTTGTTACTAGTCTTGGTGATTAAACGTCTTGTTTTTGTTTTGTAAATAAACGTTTGTATTTTGGAAAGTCACTATATGTCTATTATTCAGCATACATAGATAGTGGCAAGGTTCATGTTCATCAAATGTCTAGAACAAACTTCTGGTTCATTCACCTCAGCCTCATCTGGGCAGGTGCTAATCTTGTATAGACTGGCTATTAATATAGTTCCAGACTGTTAGGTGGTTCCCCATTCATAATAGTTTTCCATAAATTATTAATCTTATTGATTGCCATAAGCAATCCTTTAACTATTTGTAGCCACATTGCTGCATTTCTTCTAATACACTGCATATTATGGTTCCCGTGTGAGGGTGTTATCTTGAACAGCTTTGCCACGTATGTGTGTTGAATAAACTTAAAGCATTATTGCTTAACAGATATATTTCCACAACATTTATAGACAGCTTTACCGCAAATGTGTGGGAATAGACTTGAAACAATACTGCTTAGCAAGTATAATAGACTTTCCCAGATACAAGTGGCAAATTCACAATAGTAATAATTTTGGTAAATATTTTGATGGCTCTGAGATCAGAAGTCACTGCTCACATAAAAGCATTTGACCAGTGAAATTCCTGAATTTCATTGCCTCAGACTTTAGCCAGAATTGTTACCATAGAATATCCTTGGTTGTAATAAAAACCACTACATGATTTAACTCACAAATTCTACTTAGTGTAAGCTATAGGTTGTGGCTTTAACCTAAGAGTTAATCCAAATGTCCAGCCCAAGGTTTGCTGCACATTCATCCAGATGAGTTACCCTGATGCTTATACTTGGCTCTGTTAAATTAACTTCGAAGTTAATATCATTGTTTATCCATCTAGTTTCCAGAAATTAAATTATTCAGCAGGTTTTTAGGGAGGATGGCACAGCTCACCTCACAGCTATAAGGTCCTGGGCTCGATTCCCGCTGGGGAAGCTGTGGGTGCTGTGGGTGCTGTGTGGTACTCCATATCATCAGCACCCACACCTTGGGTGGGGTTGGCAAAAGGACCTTTCTGTGTGGAGTTTGCATGTTCTCCCCATGTTCCCACAAAAACATGCACCTGTATACTGCCTCCTCCTGGCTGACCGGGGCACCTGAAGGGTTGGGGAGGATCTGGCTGGAATAACGTGATCCTTCCACCTGCTATGTCCAGCTGGGGAAACCCTGCCCCTTCAGGTGAAAAGAAGGGCCTTCTCACTCCTCAAGCAAGAAGGAGGCTTGAGCTCAGTGCAGGGCCCTCATGGGGTTGGCAGAGGGAGAGCAATGCCCAGGACTGCAATTAGGTAGTGACACTGGGTGATAAATAAAGGGGGGGAAAACATGTAACAAAAAAAATATTTAATCAGAGGGGTTTTTAAGAACCCACTGCTTGCAGTTGGAATAACTATGGTTAATCTCTTGTTTAAATCACCAAAAGGGGGAGTGAACTAAGCTATTTTGCCAATATTTTTTGAGAATATGAATACATTTTAACACCTCAAGCATAGTGTTGCCTAAAGAGAAAGGTGGATCTGCTGACCCGTGCATTTGTTCTGAACACGTATTCATAAATGTGTAAGGTACAGCTATTAGCACATCTATTATCTATTACTATCTATTCTACTATCTATTAGCACAGTTGTTTTTGGTTTCAGCAATTGTTTAACAACTGTTATTTTCTCATACACCATAGTTTAGGAACCACTGCTGTAAGATATCTGACTAGTAATTCACACGTCATTAAATTTTCTCAGGTGCTTGGAGTCTTGAGGATCTTCGAGTTTATTAAAGCAAGTGAACACCCGGACCGGACAACAAGACACGACAAGGCAGACTTACTGCAAGACAAACACAGTAGACAAGACAGAGACAGAAACTGAGTCAGTGGACAGAGTGAGAGAGTAACAGATAAAAGGATTGAACAGTAAAATAATTAGAGACAGATAGAACGATAGGAATATCCAGAATAAAAGAGCTAACAGGGGACCCAAAAATATCCCACCCCTAGGGATAACATCTACCCAAATGGTACAGAGAGCATAACGTATACTTTAGTTATCAGGTGCAGTCAGAACAGGGCACGTAAGGCACCAATATGTACAGGGGGGAACAGCATGCAGATCTTAACACTGCATGTCTCATCCTAATTAATCCTTCTGCTCCCATTACTCCACTTTACTTCTCTTTCTGCTTTTTAACACCTACAATCATGCTTATCCCTGGTTCAATGAGTTTCCCTGCCCGTGTACACAGGGCTGCAGCTGGTCAAGACAGTAGTATAGTTACTAGAGACAGTGCAGATGCCTTGCTGAAGCCTACAGACACATTGCTTGAAGCAGGGGCGGAGTTAGAGGGTCACTACTTGGGCTTGAGCCCAGGATGTTTTCTGAGAACATTGATAGTATGCTATTTCAATTCAGTTTACTGATCTAGCGCCAATTCACAACAGATGTCATCTCAAGGCACTTTAAAAGAAAAGTGATTTCACTACAACTGTACAAACATTCCAATCAGTTAATAGTTTTCTACTTAAAGAATCCCAGCAAATTGCATTGAGTCGGTGATGTGAGGTTGTGCCCTGTACCTGCAGACTCCAACCATAGCAATCCCTCAGTAATCTATAGTACCCAGGTTCCATAGAACCTCTCCCCATTGGCCAAGACCAGAAAGCTGTGCAAGGCCATCAGTACAGTACAGTATAATGGTTGCTTGTTTATTGTGGGTTTTAACGTTATAAAAATCACCCGTGACAGGCGAAATCTGCAAAGTAGTCATCTTTATTCTTCAGAATTATTAACATGTTTTAAGGCTGTATGTATATATATATATATATATATATATATTTATTATATATATATATATATATATATATATATATATATATATATATATAATATATATATATATATACAGCCTTAAAACAAGTTATGCGGCATATATCTGCATATATGTTGTATATAGGCAGCATATGAATAGGTTTCATATATGCACATATAGATTCTTTCTATGATGGATGGATGAATGGATGATTTGTCGTCAGTTTCTAAGAAGCAGGTATTGGAATCTCATTCTGTTACATAAATTTTGTGGGTGTTCAGCTTCTAGTTTAATTTAAATAAATTTTAAAAGCGGCTCTTTGTGTTTGAGGAAATAATATGACAATAAGCTGGTAGAAAATCCTCAGTTACAACAAAAAAGTAATTAAGAGTTTATATCTTTAGATGTTTAGATAAAGAAACTTTACAAATGTTCTAAAAAACAAAGAAAATAAGATTACTTGAATAATTATTGTCCCAGAAACATCATGAATTATTTCTGTTTAACCTATCAGCAACCTCATGATGCTAGTATTACATCCAAAGACACTTCTTTGAAATGAGTGAGAAAACAATAAAATCCAACTACCTTGTTAAGAGAGAAGAATACCAGCAGAGACACTATGCTGCTCAGATCCATCTGGTCTCTGATCCTTCGTGTGTTTCCTAGGGAACCGACCCCAAAAAAAAAAAAATCCAAAAGATTCTTAATGACATGAAACTGATATAACTAAAACAGAGTTAAGGTTTTCCCCAATAGATTGCTGCATTACTTTAGGAGTTATTTTTAGTTGATCAAGAGGAATAGCTAAAGGTTTCAGCACTTTTGTAAATAGTTCCAGGAGCTCACTATAAAAAGTTCTTCCTGAGCAGTAGCTGAGTTGATCCAGCTCGTTGGCACAAGCTGCGTTGTCATAGTGTCACAGTCTGTAGTGATTAAATTACTCGTTTAGAAATCATTCCAATCATGCTCTTCATGTCAATATGCTCCATATTCAATTTATTCCAACCTGCTGGGTTTTGACATATATATTCTTAACTGTTTTTGTCAGCACTCTTTAGCTACTCAACTTGATTATCACAATATAAATAGATCATGTTTATATTCATCACTGATTATGTAAACATAACTTTGGAACTGTGTTTACATAGTGGTGCTTCATATATGTCAAAGGTAAAACTCCTCTTTTATTATTCAGGATCTCAGAGTCACAGATTGAACCTTTGCTTCCTCCGCACCCCTCAGCTTCCTTCCTGCCTGCAGCATTCTGCCTGTTGAGCAAGTTTAACCAAAGGCTTAGCCAAAACATTAACATGTCAAATGCAGTGGACTCGCTAATCTGGAGCACATTCTGCAATGATACGTGTAGTAAACATAAAATGGTTAGAAGAATTGTCCCACTTATAATATTCATCCAATGTAAATGAACAGGGTTTTTTTATATCAACAGAAAAAAAGGTTTCATTTATGTTATAGTGCAGCTGGGTTTTGCAATTATTCCATAAGACTGAAAAATTAATTCCCAATCCTCTAAAACCAATAGACTAACAAGTGGTTACCCTATTCTTGTGTCTTAATGACAATGCATTGTTTTAGCCCCAAACATATTAAGTTCAACATTTTAATGTTTCTGACGGCCTCACTGTGGTTTTTGGATTTAAAGCCAAAGATTTTCATCATAAATTGTTGTTAAAACACATATGTTATTAAAAAAATCTCTAACTCCGATGTGGTTTGGCATGTGAAAATTTTTTATTTGATAACATGGACGAAAAACCTAGCTACTACCTGAAAACTGAAAACATGCAATAGAAAAACTTTTATCTCTCTACTTTTCATGTTTGTTAGACTTTTTCAGTTCTGGGCAACATAAACTATTTCTGATCGGAAATCGTGTTTCATGTCCTTACCTTTGCAGAAGTAAAAGTAAAAGCTTTTTCCAGAGCTAAGAGTAATCCTTAATTGTTTAGTGTTTATCACTGCCTCAAGAGAAAAAAACTTTTTTCATTTCCTTTCAAGGCTGTTCTCCAGAGTTTGTGTTGAGTAGTGGAGGTAGAGGCGACACTGAGCTGAACTGATTAAAACTAACTGAGGCTGTCCATGACCTCACATTTTCCTTTATGGAGAGCAGTCCCAGGAGACTAGTGACGAAAAACCCCAAAGCCTTTTCTCAGCGATACTAGACAGTAAAATTGTTTCCTTAAAAGGTTTGCCTCCTTTTTTGCCTTGTTGTCACATTTATATTTTTCTGACAGCAGCTTTCAAACGATCATTTCATTTATTTAAGAGTAAAAGCACACTAAACTTTTATCCAACAAATTAATGAAATAAATTCTATTCTATTATAATATCTATAAATCATCTAGAGACAGTGCAGATGGCAGACCTAAAAAACATGCTTTTTTACAGTTTGTAACGTTTTTCCAAAAATTTATTTTTCTGTACATTCGTTGTATTCTAAATGGGGAAAAACATCAAAACCCTATGAAATTGTAAAAAGCAAAGCTAGAAAAGCACTTTTTCTGGTCCCACTGAAAATTTTACTCAAATTCATGTTGCTAACACACAAACAATCAAACAAACACTAACCCTGGCGAAAACATAACCTTTTTGGCAGGGTCAGGATTGTGATAGCAAGGACCCTGGGCGCAAAGTGTCCCCCATTGCCAAAAAAGTAATATAATTTAAACCAGATTTTAAATTTTTTTAAACCACATTCTTATAAAAATTGTGTAACTCCCTTGCCTATGGAAATACGTCCTGCTTGAGCTCACCTCAACCCAGTCAGGATTACATTTCAGATGTATCCATAACTTGATCACAAAAACTAACTCATACCCATTCATTTTTTCCCCTGTCTCACTCCTTACTTTTGTCTCTCAGTACTCATTCAGTTATTTTGCTTTGCAGCTGTCCAGTCCTGCCCTTCTGTGTCTTTGCCTGTCTTCCTCATGTTTCTTCTACTTCCTTGTAAAAAATGGTGCAATCAGTGTAAGTAAACTTATTTATTACTTTCATTTTGTCTATTGCATTTATTTTCATAAACTGAAAATAAAAGCAAAGTAAAAATGCTTCTCCTTTTACATGTTAATAATGTGTTTAATAAACCTGTGAGCATCTGTTTCTCTCCTCCTTTCTCATAAGTAGAACCATCACAACATAGATTTTGTCAAGGAATGCACAATATGTTGGCACTAACCTTGGTATCATCTGATGTTAGTCATTTTTAATATGGGTATAAGTCTGATGAGTAAAACTGAGCCAATATAAAAAAAAACACACAGTTAATTTCCATCCAGAGATTTATGAAATATTTATAACATGGTAAATATTGATTATAGACCATAACAGAAATACAAATATCAAATATTAGTGTTGGCGCAAATTGCTGGATTGGTGCATCCCTACTTTTCAATCTGTTCTCTTCCAGCTGCCCAGCCTCTGTCCATCTCTTTATGTGTTCACTGAGAAAATGACCAAACTGACAAATGCCAACGAGTTTACCACTGTGTGCTGGTCCAATTCACTTTCACCACAGAAAACCAGACCTGTCACCTAAAAACTGAATGACAGCTGCAACTCTCCTGAGCAGCTCCCGCCAGTACAAAGTCTCCACCTCCAGCTGTTCCAGTTTAGCTTTCTGTTGACACAATCGTCACAAGGAGAGACATGGGCAGAGCGTTCCATGGTCTGAGCAGAGGTGTGACCAAGTCATTATTGTACATGTCTCAAGTAAGTCTCAAGTGTTTGTCCTCAAGTCTAAAGTAAATTACAGGCAAGTCCAAGTCAAGACAGGAAAGTCCAAGTTGGAAACTTTGAATTTCAAGTCTCTTCGAGTCATTTTTAAAAGATGTTCCATTTTTATGTTCAATGTAAATCATATTCAGTATATTCTTTTTAAAAGCTGTATTTATTTCAAAACCTGATAAAACAAGTGCAAATGAACTTATAAATGTTAAAACAAGTTTACATGGTTACATGTTAGCTCAATCTTATTATACTGGAAATTGATATACGTGCACAATTTCTCACCACATTCTACAATAATCTGGACCAACCAATATGTGCTCCACCGAAATAAAATGTTTCGTTCTTAAGGATTGGGTCAAAAGAGATATCTGGTTGATGACTCATCTAATGGATAATAAGGGGAATCTAGTTAATTAGAACTTTTGCATCTAATTTAATTTCAATCATCCTTATATGTATTTTTTACAAGTGCACAATGATCTGCCTGAATTGATTTTTCTCACCAAAAATATATTAACATATCAGAAGATACTAAGGCGAGAACTAAATTCTTATCATTTTCAATAGCTCCTAAAGCAAAACAGACACACTTGCTGTCATTCACTGACTGTTGTGTAAACTACTCAGTGCTCCCGCTGGCTTGAATTGATCCATTGTCTTTGTTCAGAAGCATTTCTGAGTTATTCTAACACACAAGCACACTTATTTTCCTCTTTACGTTTTCGGAACTCGTGTGTTACACTGGTTTTCTTGGTGCGGTAAGGTATCGCTAGGTTAGCTTAGCATGGCTAGGGCTGCTAAGAGTGGCTCTAGAGTCACATACGGCCACAGTCAAATACCTAAAATGAAGTTAGCTTAAGTTAGCCATGACATTGTAGCAAAAAAGTTGCACCTACCGCTCTTTATACAACTTTAAATGATGAACAAACTTGGATGTTGTTCCATCGGCGTTCGTGATTTTCTTTTTACATGTTCTAGACATTGCAGTGCAGTTTATTTTCTACTACTTCGTAGTTTATGAACCCAAATGCGATCAACTTTGGGAGCATACCGATAGTACTTGTTGGCTGCGTTCTGCAGAGCTGAATGGACGGTTAGCCTGGCCTCTTTTTAAACTGTTCTATTTTGTTGTTGTTGTTGTTTTCAAATCCGATTAATTTGATCGGCTCTTCACGGCTCTCGCACACATAGAGACGAACTTTGCTTATTGATACGGGATGAATGAAATAATTTAACCCGGCACAATTTGGAAATAATAGATGTTTTAAACTTTTTTTATTGGGTAATGTAGCAAGTCTTTGTCAAGGTTCAAGTCCGAGTCAAGTCCCAAGTCTGTGGCCTTCAAGTCCAAGTCAAGTTAAAGTCTTTGAGCATTATTTCAAGTCAAGACTCAAGTCATGAAATTAATGACTCGGACTTGGACAGTCATGTGACTCGAGTCCACATCTCTGAGTCTGAGGGATATCGCCTAAAAAGGCCAGAACTCCCCGAGTTCATAGAGACTTTGGGGAGATTTTAGCCTGAGGAATGAAGAGTGTGGACAGAACAATAAGCGGTCAAAAAAAAAAATGTTTAGACTGGCAGTCCATTAACAGCTCTAAAACTAAAAACTAGGATTTTGAAATCAAATTTTACAGATAGCTATTGCATAGAGGATCAAACCAGCATAATTGTGCCCTTTTGTGGATTCCAGTAAAAGGAGACATATTATAACTATTTTTCTACTATTTAAAATAGCTCTATGAGTTCCAGAAAACATGTTTCTGAAGTTGTTGCCAACCCGCATTTCCCTCTGTTTCAGCCCCTTGCAGATTGTGCTGTTTCTGCTGCTCATAACCTATTACATGAGCTGCTGCTAACTTGTAGTTCAACCATACAAAAAATGATTCAACCATAAAAAAAATATTCGATCATGCAAAAATAAATAAATAAATAAAAAAGTAGGTAAACCATACATGTTTGAACCAGAATTCAAGAATACCCACATGCAGACAAAATGACGGATTGGAGCTCCCGAGTGGAAGTTTCTACTTCATGACTTTTTTGCCTTCAGAATAAAAGTTTTTACTTCGGTTTCTCTATTGTGTATAATTTTTTTTATCGTGTTTATATTTTTTCTTTTGACAGAGAGATTGTGGACAATGTAACAAATGTAACAAAAATACGGTTTTAATAATTCTCTAGTTTAAGACAATATGATGGAAGAACCTTCACTTTCTGCCTTAAGTCACGTGACATTTACAGGGGAAGTTCTTCCTTATTGCATAGCAATGCGTCTGTTTCCGCCATATTGGTCCAGGAACGCTTTCTCAGTATATCTGAAAAATATGCTCTGCACTCAAAGCCCTAGCATTATTATTCATTTATTTTATATTGCTTAATATGCTTTTTTATTTAATTATTTGATTATTATTTCTTTCTCTATGTAAGATCTCTACTCTGCATTTGTTATCGAATCCTTTCCTTTGGAATGTCAGAAAACGTAATGTAAGCCATGTTGTTTATACAGTATTAAAAAAAATAAAAATTAAGAAATCAAGTATTTAATTTGGATTTACAATATTACAATGAAATACTTATTTGAAAATTGTAAAAGTACAAATAAAAAGAAGAACAACATATTGTGCCAGAATTTATATCAATGCACTAAGACAAAAAAAAAAAAACAGCTCACGAGAAGTGAATGGTTGCTGTGATTAAACTGGATCAAATATGAATAATTTTCAGATGATTATCGCTCTCACACATACATGCACACACACATATTATCCATCCATCCATCCATCTTCTTAACCGCTTATCCAATTCAGGGTCACGGGGCAGCTGGAGCCTATCCCAGCAATTATCAGGCGTTAGGCAGGGTACACCCTGAACAGGACGCCAGTCTGTTGCAGGGCCAACACAGAGAGACAGACAAACATTCACACTCACATTCATTCCTACGGACAATTTAGAATGATCAATTCACCTATCATGCATGTTTTTGGACTGTGGGAGGAAGCCGGAGTACCCGGAGAGAACCCACGCATGCACGGGGAGAACATGCAAACTCCATGCAGAAAGACCCTGGACCGGGATACGAACCCACGACCTTCTTGCTGCAAGGCAACAGCGCTAACCACTGCGCCACCGCACACATATTATATATAAAAATATATATCTACATTGGTCTTTGTGTTTATATGTCCTGCCACTTTGCTGCTGTTGCAACTGAATTTCGCCTAGAGTGACAAGGTATTGTTCTGTTCTCTTCTATCCTGGGAGTGGAGGGAGCTCTACAGCTATCTGGAAGTTCAGCTGGTTTTCAGACTGGACTGGAGATACAACAGAAACATGTAGGTGTAGAACAAAGAAAAGAGCAGACTCTTCTGGAAGGATATCATTCCATGTTTGCTGGGAGATGTGGCATATCTTCTGAAGTCTGTTGTGAAACTGCAATCTGCTTTGTGGTTTTATACTTGAACAGCATCATCAGAACTAGATAAAAGAGAGTTGGAGTAACAAGTATGTATTCATTGACCCTGAAGCCTGATTCTTCAAACAATCTTATAAATACAATACATAAACGAAATGAAGGGGGAGCACTTAATAAAAACTGCGCTCAGGGACGGCAGATGATTCAATATATTAATTGGCACACAGTCCCGGCCCTTTTATCTGAGTTTAAGGTTTTGAGATAAATTTTATGTATCTATTTTAATATTGAAAAAGGTTTTTAGAAGAGCTAAAGCTCACTGCAAAGCTACAATATAGATATCATTGCTTGTTTGGATGTTTATAATAACATGAATCCATAATTAATGTTTGGTGTGAGGTGAAATGATATGCGTGAGAGGAGTAATATGCAGTCTGGCTGCAGTTCACCACCTCACCAACTGCGTCGTCGATTCCCTCGTCTCCAAAATGTCCGTACGCACGTGTCAGAGTTGGCGTACAGGTGCGCACATTTTCCCGTCAAGTATGTTTTTTATAAATAACAACTTTTGCTTTGAAAGGGGCGTACGCCAGTTTTAGGCCCTGTTTTGTGCGGGAATGCATTGCTTCACCTAAATGATTTTTCATTAAGAATAACGGGAAAATATAGCAGCATTTTTCTTTAAAATGTGTTCGGTAATTTGGTCAGTTATTTAAACTTCATGTAAATACCACTGAAATAATTAAAGACCAGAAAAGACTAAGAAATTACGTTAAAAACATTATGTGATTAATAGGTGGAATTAAAATTAGTTTTTTGACTAAGGAAATTTTTTACACTTTTCTAGTAATTTATTTGTATACTTTAGGCACAAAATCACATATAACTTTTCTACTCTTTTGGTGAATCTAAATAAACTTTGCCACTGTTACTGTTGAATTTTACCATTGTGGAACTAAAGCAGACTAAAGGATGTCTTATTGTCCTTTTCTGTAATTAAACATCTGAAACTTGGCAGCAGGGGCGATTCTAGGATCAGATATTTAGGGGTGCTGAGCTGCCAGAGAGCTGCCCGGCCAGGCAAGACATATTTGAGTGTTTTGTACATTATAATACACAAACACACACAATTGGACATATGATGTCAATTGGCATCCAGTCCCTTAGTCAGTAGCACCTTTGCTTTGATATCAGCACATGCATCTAACATGAGAATAAGCAAGTCACTGCTCATAAAAATATCACAAACTGACTAAATCAATCAGAAATTTTCTTAAAATAATTAGAAAAGCAGAACTTGGAGATATTAGCCCTCTGACAAGCAGCTCTGTACAGTTCAGATTCCTCCATAATATCTGATCTTCCCCAAAATGTGATTGCTCGTTCCTTGGCCCATTCATTTCATTTCCTGAATATTGTATCCAACTCTGTCAACAACTTTTAGTTATTTTATTTACAGACAGTGTTATTTTTATTTGTGTATTTTATAATATGTCACTTCATAGCTTACTGTCTGGTTTCACTTGCCTTTTATTCTTATTAATTTTATGTGTGTGTTGCCTTAACACGTAAAGCTCCACACTGTGGGATCAATAGTCTGTTTGTTCGTTCATTCATTCATTCATTCATTCATTCATTCAGACACAAAAAGATAAACGTCCACAAAATAATAACCTCTTTAGCGGATGTATTTTAGTGATAAGAAATATCTGAAACAAATGAAAACATTAGAAACCTTTGTTGAAATTTTAAGAAAATACTTTATTTTAGCTTCTACTACAGTTTGTTGGACTTCTGAGGCCTAAACCAAAGAAAATGCTTGAAAGAATGCAAAAACTTGTTTTTTTTCTGAATTAGCAAAACAAAAATGTGAATATAAAGCATTGTTTTTTTTCTAAAAGAAAATAAAAAAAATAAAAGTACAGTTTCCTGTATCAAAGCAGAGTTGTGGTTTTTTTTTTTTTACCAATACCAATACTATTATTTCAGAAATAATGACAAAAATAAATTTTCATGTTTTTTGAAAAAATACAATATTTACAAAGAGTATTTCATAACAAGATGTGTGTTTTTAATGGGTGATTTATAATAAAAATAAAATAATAAATAGAAAAATTTGCATTTCCTGCGAAAATACAGTGTGAATGCTGTAAGCTGAATTTTCTTGCAGAAAATTGCTGAAGAAGTTGTACAAAACTGCTAAAATGTGCTAAAATGTAAAAACCAGGGTTATCAAACATTAATAAATCTGAAAAGTGTACTCAATAGCCAAATTTAGGAAGAATAAGAACAAATAAAATTGATAAATTCTAATGCATTGGCAAAAAAATCTAAAATGGCTGAAATCCCAGTGTTGGATAAAAAAAGCTTAACAGTCAAATCAGATGAGATTGCCTAAACTGCTAGTTGTAGCATGACGCTGCACTGTTATGTGTAGATGAGCTAAAAAAGGAAAAACAGTCATCAAGCACGCATACATAATAAAAATTTAAATTAGCTACAATCTCTATATTATCTAATATGAGCTAAAATTCTAAAATTAGGTGAAATGTGAGTGGAACCATATTGGTGAAATGCTAAGCAAACAAAGGAAAATGAAAAAGTAATCTGAAAACTGTCTTACACAGCAAAACTGGGAGAATAAACAAATTCGGCAATACAAGCTAATGGTACATAAAATGCAATGTGTTACATCTTGATGCCTGCTAATAAGTTTGGTAATAGTAATCCATTATCTTAAGTATAATAAACAAGAGTTGAACTACCAATCTAAGCTAAATTAGCTAAAAAGCTAATACTAGCTAAAATGCTATTGGTACCATGTTGGAAAATTCTAGCATGTTGGATAACAATGACCCAATCCATTCAGTATGTTAAAATGTACCTAAAAACCTTATTTTGATTTGAAGGAGGAAAAAAAGGCTAACGCTAACTAAAAAGCTAATGTTAGCTTAAACAAGCTAAATTTCTAATGCTAGCTTAAATGCTAGTGATAGGTTAAATGACACCAAAAGCAAGTAGGCAAACACTAACATGTTGGTCAAATATGACACAAACCATTTAGAAGGTTAAAATATTACTGAAAAGCATATGTTAGCTTAAACGTGCTAAAATGCTAATGTTATCTTAAATGACACCAACAGCAAGTAGGAAAACACTAAAATATTGGTTAACAATGACGCAATCAACTCAGCATGTTCATATATACCTAAAAAGTATATGTTATCTTAAATCAGCTAAAAAGCTAATGCTAGCTCAAATGCTATTGTTATCTTAAATGACCCAGACATTATCTAGTTATACAATATCATATTACTTAATGAAGCAAGCCATTCATTATGTTAATATTTACCTAGAGCATAGGCTAGCTTAAACATGCTAAAATGCTAATACTAGCTTAAATGCTAGTGATAGGTTAAATAAAACCAAAAGCAGGTAGGCAAATACTAACATGTTGGTCAACAATGATGCAAACCATTTAGAAGGTTAAAATATTAGTAAAAAGCATATGTTAGCTTAAATCAGGTAAAATGTTAATGCTAGCTTAAATGCTATTGTTTGCTTAAATAACCCCGGCATTATTTAGGCAAACAATAACATGTTAGTTAATAATGACACGTCATTCAGTATGTTAAAATATACCTAAAAAGCATATGTTAGCTCAAATTTCTAAAATGCTAACACTAGCTAAAAATGCTAACGTTAGAAAAAATAAAGGATAATATATACACCAAACCAGGGTTATTGTACAGTAAGTATATACAGTAAGTATATACAGCAGTGCAGAGTTTTAGTTTATTGTTCATGTGAGTGGACACACACTCTGTGACTATTCAGAGTTCATCAGAGCGACAGCCTGGGGGAAGAAACTGTTCTTGTGTCGGGTGGTTTTGGCGTACAGCGCTCTGTAACGCCGGCCTGAGGGGAGGAGCCTAAACAGATTGTGGCCAGGGTGTGAGGGGTCAGTGGTGATTTTTCTGGCCCGCTTCCTGACCCTGGCCCGGAAAAGGTCCTCAATGGAGGGAAGATCAGAACCTATGATCCTCTCTGAGGACCTGACTGTTCTCTGCAGTCTGTCCCTGTCTTGCCTGGTGGCGGATCCGAACCAGACAGAGATGGATGAGGTCAGGACAGACTGGACTATTGCTGTGTAGAATATGGTCAGCAGTTCCTGAGGCAGGTTGAACTTTCTGAGCTGACGCAGAAAGTACAGCCTTTGCTGGGCCTTCTTCCTTATAGAGTCAATGTGGGAGGTCCACTTCAGGTCCCGTGTGATGGTGGATCCTAGGAACCTGAAAGACTCTACTGTGGGGACTGGCCTGTTGGTGATTATGAGAGGAGATGTTGCAGGGGGTCTCTTCCTGAAGTCGACTGTCATCTCCACAGTTTTGAGCGGGTTTAGCTCCAGGTGGTTCTGACTGCACCAGAGGACCAGCTGTTCCACCTCCCTTCTGTATGCAGACTCGTCGCCGTCACGGATGAGTCCAATGACGGTGGTGTCATCTGCAAACTTCAGGAGTTTCACAGAAGGGTCTCTTGACGTGCAATCAGTGGTGTAAAGGGAGAAAAGCAGTGGGGAGAGAACACATCCCTGGGGGGCGCCGATGCTGAGGGACCGGGTGCTGGATATGAAGTTACCCAGTTTCACCTGCTGCCTCCTGTCAGTCAGGAAACTGGTAATCCACTGACAGGTGGAGGGAGGCACGGTGAGCTGGGACAGTTTTTGGTGGAGGAGCTCTGGGACGATGGTGTTAAATGCAGAGCTGAAGTCCACAAACAGGACCCGAGCGTAGGTACCTGCAGAGTCTAGGTGTTGCAGGATGTAGTGGAGAGCACATCCTGTTCACAGATCGTCAGCGCAGGCAGAGGGTCAGGTATGGGGATGGTTTGGGGTGATGCTAGGCCTTTTGTGATGGAGATGGTGGGGGAGGTGGAAGGTGTGAAAGTTGTTTCAAACCTGGAGAAAAAGTCACTGAGGTCCTCAGCCAGGCGGGGGCTCCCCACAGGGTGGGGGGATGGTCTCCTGTAGTTGGTAATGGTCTGCAGGCCCTTCCAAACTGCAGAAGAGTCGTTGGCAGAAAAACGCTCCCTCAGTTTTTGGCTGTAGATTCTTTTTCCTGCCTTGATCTCCTTTGTCAGCTTGTTCCTGGCCTGCTTGTACAGGTCCTGATCCCCACTCCTGTAGGCCTCCTCCTCTTCCTGGCGTAGCCGTCTCAGTTCTGCAGTGAACCATGGTTTGTTGTTGTTGAACGTGCAGAAGGTTTTGGTCTGCACACACATGTCCTCACAAAAGCTGATGTAAGATGTCACAGTGTCTATCAGTTCGTCCAGGTCAGAGGCTGCTGCTTCAAAGACGCTCCAGTCAGTGCAGTCAAAGCAGGCCTGTAACTGCATCTTTGACTCATCTGTCCATCTCTTTACAGTTCTTACTACAGGCTTAGCAGATTTCAGCTTCTGCTTGTAAGATGGGATGAGGTGGACCAGGCAGTGGTCAGAAAGTCCCAAAGCAGCACGGGGGACAGAGCGATATGCATTCTTTATTGTGGTGTAGCAGTGGTCCAAAGTGTTCATGTCCCTGGTGGGACACGTCACGTGTTGTCTATATTTAGGCAGTTCAAGTTTGAGATTTGCTCTATTAAAATCCCCGAGAATGATTAGCAGAGAGTCCGGGTGAGTTTTCTCCACGTCTGTGATCTGGTCGGCGAGGTGATGTAACGCCTCCGTTACACACACCTGCGGTGGAATGTATACAGCGACCAGCACAAACGAGGCGAACTCCCGCGGTGAATAAAATGGTCTACAGTTTATGAAGAAAGACTCTAGGTGAGGGCTGCATGTCTTCTTTAACACTGTGACATCTGTACACCAACCTTCGTTAATGTAGAAACACGTTCCTCCTCCCTTTGACTTCACAGACAGATCCACGCAGCGGTCCGCTCGGAACAGCTGGAAGCGCGGCAGCTGTAGTGCGCTGTCCGGGATGTGTTCACTGGACCAGGTTTCAGTGAAGCAAAAGGCGGCAGAACGACGAAAGTCTGAGGAAGTAGGCAAACACTAACATGTTGGTTAACAATGACGCAACCAATTCAGCACGTTCATATATACCTAAAAAGCATATGTTAGCTTAAATATGCTAAAAAACTAATGCTAGCTTAAATGCTATTGTTGGCTTAAATGACCTAGACATCACCTAGGCATACAATAAAATGAAACTTAATGACACAAGCCATTCATTATGTTAATATTTATCTAGAAAGCATAGGTTAGTTTAAACATGCTAAAATACTAATGCTAGCTTAAATGCTATTGTTAGCTAAAATGACCACGTCATTATGTAGGCAAAAACTAACATGTTAGTTAACAATGAGACAACCAATTCAATATGTTCAAATATACCTAACCTGGAGCAATGTAAACCTATATATTGAGGGGGACAAAGAACACTCCACACTAATAAGTTATGGTAGACAAGGGTGCAATGTATTTCAAAGAGGTTACGAAACCATTCCATATCACAACATCTGTGGTCCTAGTGGGTCAGTCTAACAAGTCATAACTAGCAAAATTTGCATTTCCTGCGAAAATGCAATGTGAATGCTGTAAGCTAAATTTTCTTGCACAAAATTGCTGAACAAGTTGTACAAAACTGCAGAAATGTGCTAAAATGTAAAAACCAGGGTTGTCATTAAGAAATCTGAAAAGTGTGATCAGTATCAAAAGTTAAGAAGAAGAACAAAAAAATAGTTTAAATTCTAATGCATTGGCAAAAAATCAAAATTGGCTGAAATGCCAGTGTTAGATAAAATAAGCTTAAAAGTCAAATCAGCTGAAATCGCCTAAACTGCTAGTTGTAAAATGATGCTGCACTGTTATGTGTAGAAGAGCTAAAAAACGAAAAAAGGCTGCAAGCACGCATACATAATAAAAATTTAAATAAGCTAAAATCTCCATAGTATCATAAATGAGCTTATTGGTGAAATGCTAAAAGCGAAGAAACGAAAATGAAAAAAGTAATCTGAAAATTGTCTTAGAAAGCAAAACTGGGAGAAGAAAAGAATTCGGCAATACAAGCTAATGGTACATAAAAATGCAATTTGTTACATCTTGATGCCTGCTAATATGTTAGGTAATAGTAATCCATTATCTTCAGTACAATAAAAATGAGTTGAACTACCCATCTAAGCTAAATTAGCTAAAATGCTAATAATAGCTAAAATGCTATTGGTACCATGTTGGAAAAATACTAGCATGTTGGATAACAATGACCCAATCCATTCAGTATGTTAAAATTTACCTAAAAACCTTATTTTGATTTGAATGAGAAAAAAGGCTAACACCAGCTAAAAAGCTAATGTTACCTTAAATGACACCAACAGCATGTAGGCCAACACCAACATGTTAAGTAAGAATGACGTTAAGAATGACACAAACCATTAAGTATCTTAAAATGTACCATAAAAGCCCATGTTAGCTTAAATCAGTTGCAATGCTAATGCTAGCTTAAATTCAATTGTTAGCTTAATGACCCCAACAGCATGTAGGCAAACAACATATTTACAATGACAAACCATTCAGTATGTTAAGATATACCTAAAAAGCATATGTTACCTTAAACAACCTAAATTTCTAATGCTAGCTTAAATGCTAGTAATAGGTTAAATGATACCAAAAGCAAGTAGGCAAACACTAACATGTTGGTCAACAATGACACAAACCATTTAGAACGTTAAAATATTGCTATAAAAGCATATGTTAGCTTAAATCAGCTAAATTGCTAATGTTAGCTTAAATGCTATTGTTGGCTTAAAAAGCCCTGACAGGGTGTGGGCAAACACTAACATATTAGATAATAATGACAGAAGCTATTAGGTATGTTAAAACATACCCAAAAAGCACATGTTAGCTTAAATGTGCTAAAATGCTAACACTAGCTAAAATGGTAATATTTGCTTAAAAGACCCCAACAGCAAGTAGGCAAACACTAACATGTTGGTTAACAATGACCCAATCCATTCAGTATGTTAAAATGTACCTAAAAACCTTATTTTGATTTGAATGAGGAAAAAAAGGCTAACGCTAGCTAAAAAGCTAATTTTAACTTAAAAAAGCTAAATTTCAAATGCTAGCTTAAATGCTAGTGATAGGTTAAATGACACCAAAAGTAAGTAGGCAAACACTAACATGTTGGTCAACCATGACGCAAACCATTTAGAAGGTTAAACTATTACTAAAAAGCATATGTTAGCTTAAATTAGCTAAAATGCTAATGCTAGCTTAAATACTAGTTTTAGGTTAAATAACACCAAAAGCAAGTAGGCCTACACTAACATGTTGGTTAACAATAACGCAACCCATTTAAAAGGTTAAAATATTCCTAAAAAGCATGTTTGCTTAAATCAGCTAAATGCTAATGCTAGCTTAAATGTTATTGTTGGCTTAAATGACCCCGACAGCATGTAGGGAAACACTAAAATGTTAGTTCATAACGACACAAGGTATTCAGTATTTTAAAATAGATTTAAAAAGCATATGTTAGCCTAAATCAGCTAAAATGCTAATGCTACCTTAAATGCTATTGTTGGCTTAAATGACCCTGACAGCATGTAGGCAAACACTAACATGTTAGTTAATAGTGACACAAGCTATTCAGTATGTTACAATATACTTAAAAAGCACATGTTAGCTCAAATGTGCTAATATGCTAATGCTAGCTTAAATGCTACTGTTAGCTTAAATCAGAATCAGAATCAGCTTTAATGGCCAAGTATGACACATACAAGTATGACGCATACAAGGAATTTACAGATACAGTACAACCTGTCCAAGATCATTACAAACAACAACAAACAGATCCAGGTCACTGTTGGGCATGCAGCCACCGAGCGGCGCTCCCGTTTATGAAACATAGAGAAATACACATCTGGGTAGGGGAGGGTTCCACGGTGAGGGGAAAAAAACGCTCAACTGTGTTGTGGGTCCGTACAGCACTCACAACGCAGGTAATAGAAAAAACCACACCAACAAACATTTAAGCACATATTCAGACAATAACAATGACACATCAGGAAGGATGGGCAGGTATGAGCTCCAGTCCACAGGTTAACGCGCTGCCATCGAGGCGCGCTGTTATCCAGCTTCCTGTTGCAGGAGAGAGAATTAAGGATACAGCAAGACGGTGTGTGTGAATGTGAGTGTGTGTAACCATGTCAGTGTGTGCGTCAGTAGATGCAGGTTTACGGGGGAGAGGAGACTCTGCTGACATTCTTCTCAGGGACATTTGATTAGGACCAGGTTGAAGGTCTTCATTGGAGCCAAAATATAAATTATTTGGATTGCAGGGAGAGATCAAATATTCCTCTCTGTCCCTTCAGTCTGTCAGTGGTTTCTTTTGTAGTCTAATTCAGCCAAATTGTAGTTCAAATTAAAGTTCCAAATCCAAATTAATTTCCAGTTGCCCAAATCCGCACTGACAGTTTCTGTCCCTGACATTATCTTGGCAAACACTAACATGTCTGTTAACAATTAACAGACATGTTAACAACAATTAAGTTCAGTATGTTCAAAAACACCTTACCTGGAGCAATGTAAACCCATTTACTGAGAAAAAAAGAACACTCCAAACTAATAAGTTCAGGCAGGCAATGGTGTAATGTATTTCCATGAGGTTACAAAACCCTTCCATAGTACAACATAAGGCTGGATTGCAAAAAAGTGGTCTTAGTAGGCCAGTCTAACATGTAATAATTAAATCCCTATGGCTGTAAAGTTACGCTGCTCTGTCTTTAATCTCTCCAGAGCTACCTCCACTCCATATAAGGCCTGTCATTTTTCGACCAATCACAGGCCAGTGTTCATTGACACACACACAAGCACACGGCGCACAGCACTTTGGATCATTAACTTTTAGGATTTTTTGAATGGGAATGCAGCTTCCGAACAATTCTTAATATCTCGAGAACCGTGAGGCCTATGGACATCCGCAATGCACCGTTTTTATCGGAACGGATAGGGGAACGCTCTGATCCTACTCAATTTTAAAAAATATATAATATTATAGCTGTAAAACGACGTCAAATATGTCGATAAAATTGAGAAAAACTGAAAACTGCCTGTGCTTGGTTCCGAACAACTTCTTGTAACTCGGAAACTATAAGGTGTATCGAAATAATATATTTATATAATAATATTTCATTTCATGTCTGTACATCAATTTGTGTAGGATCAGTGATTTTGTAAAAATGAGCATAATTTTTGAATTTCTGAATCTGAGCCATTTCAGCAAGGAGCAGATTTGTTACACTCAAAAAAGTCAAATTTATGGAGAAAAGGTAAAAGATATCATGAACGTTGTTTGATCTTGAGCGTCAGGAGGGTCTGAAGTGTAATCTGTGCAAGGGTCATGTTTCTACATCGCATCGTTTCTGAGACATGACGTTACGAAAATAGGCTAGAATCAAGCTGTCCCTTTCTGAATTTTTCTCTGTCCTCATGCATTTTCCTATTCACTTGAGGGTTCCGCTCCGTCGCTTTGGGTCGATTAGCCAAAAATCTGTGAATGTCACATTAATTATGGCAACAGTTCCTAAATCCAAAATTTAGGAACCTACGTTTTAAGATATAACATGTGCAGATAGTGTGAAATTTATGGAAACGGGAGTAATTTGTTTGTGACTAATAAAAAGTGTCAAAAAATGTCAGTTGCCAGAGTGTACACTCTAGCAGGAGAAGAATTCCGTCATTGAATTACATTGTAAATTTGAAAATCTGAAAAAATTAGCATGATTTTTAAATTGCGATTTTAGAAAAAACGTGGCCCTGCAACAGACTGGCGTCCTGTTCAGAGTGTACCCTGCCTAACGCCTGATAAATTGCTGGGATAGGCTCCAGCTGCCCCGTGACCCTGAATTGGATAAGCGGTTAAGAAGATGGATGGATGGATGGAAAAAACGTAGAAAAATAGCAAAAAGCTGAATCATGCGAAGATAGCATAAAGCCTTGTAAGCTGTTTAAAAGTTGAATGGCATTTCTAGTTGACTAAAATCCAAAGCAAATGTAAAATTGTGACCAGTCAAAAGCTTTTAAACCTGGTCCATTTTAAGCTTGTCTCACCGAGAGAAAGCTATTTTGGCCATCAAGCTGTAACTCTAGTACTGACTGTTTTATTGTGATTCGGTTATTATTTCTTACTTAAATCATAATTTCTAGTTGACTAAAAGCAAAATCCGCGGTAGAATTCTCACCAGTAAAAAGGTTTTAAACCTGGTCCATTTTAAGCTTTTCTCACCGAGACAAAACTATTTTGGCCATCAACCTGAAACTCTAGTACTGACTATTGTATTGAGAATTGGTGATTATTTATTACTAAAAACATAATTTCTAGTTGTATAAAAGCAAAATCCACTGTATATTTGTGACCTGTAAAAAGTTTTTAAACCTGGTCCATTATAAGCTTGTCTCACCGAGACAAAGCTATTTTGGCCATCAACCTGTAACTCTAATACTGACTGTTTTATTGAGATTTGCTGATTATTTCTTACTAAAAACATCATTTCTAGTTGACTACAAGCAAAATCCACTGTAAAATTGTGACCAGTCAAAAGTTTTAAACCTGCTCCATTTTAATCTTTTCTCACAGAGAGAAAGCTATTTTGTCCATCAACCTGTAACTCTAGTACGGACTATTTTATTGAGATTTGGTGATTATTTCTTACTAAAACGACTTTTCTAGTTGACTACAAGCAAAATCCACTGTAAAATTGTGACCAGTCAAAAATTTTAAACCTGGTCCATTTTAAGCTTGTCTCACTGAGAGAAAGCTATTTTGGCCATCAACCTGTAACTCTAGTACTGACTGTTTCATTGAGATTTGGTGATAAATTCTTACTAAAAACATAATTTCTAGTTGACTAAAAGCAAAATCCACTGTAAAATTCTGACCAGTCAAAAGTTTTTAAACCTGGTCCATTTTAAGCTTGTCTCACTGAGAGAAAGCTATTTTGGCCATCAACCTGTAACTCTAGTACTGACTGTTTTATTGAGATTTGGTGATTATTTCTTACTAAAACCATCATTTCTATTGTACTACAAGAAAAATCCACTGTAAAATTGTAACCAGTCAAAAATTTTAAACCTGGTCCATTTTAAGCTTGTCTCACCGAGAGAAAGCTATTTTGGCCATCAACCTGAAACTCTAGTACTGACTATTTCATTGAGATTTGGTGATAAATTCTTACTAAAAACATAACTTCTAGTTGACCACAAGCAAAATCCACTGTATAATTGTGACCAGTCAAAAATTTTGAAACCATGTCCATTTTAAGCTTGTCACACCAAGAGAAAGCTATTTTGGCCATCAACCTGTAACTCTAGTACTGACTGTTTTATTGAGATTTGGTAATTATTTCTTACTAAAACCATCATTTCTATTGTACTACAAGAAAAATCCACTGTAAAATTGTGACCAGTCAAAAGTTTTTAAATCTGGTCCATTTTAAGCTTTTCTCACCGAGAGAAAGCTATTTTGGCCATCAACCTGAAACTCTAGTACTGACTATTTTATTGAGATTTGGTTATTATTTCTTAGTAAAAACATAACTTCTAGTTGACTACGTGGGCGACTTTGGCTCAGTGGTAGAGTAGTTGGCTTGCAATCGGAGGGTCGTAGGTTCGATTCCAGCTTCCTCCAGTCACATGTCGATGTGCCCCTGGGCAAGGCACTTAACCCCCAAATTCTACATTGTCCTACCGAGCCATGTTGGGTGTCGGTGTATGAATGCGAGTGTGAATGGGTGAATATGGCTTCAATGTAAAGCGCTTTGAGTGGTCAGTAAGACTAGAAAAGCGCTATATAAGTTCAGTCCATTTACCATTTACTACAAGAAAAATACACTGTAAAATTGTGACCAG